>JAFBJQ010001505.1:0-166262 GCA_016785345.1 Trinectes maculatus
AAGGACACTCACTATGTGAGAGAGTATATCCCTGTACAGCCAAGTGATTTCACTGTCTTTCAAGCACCTCAGAATCCAGAGCTTCCTGTCAAAGTAGGTTAAATTCTGCACAAATGTTCTTGCTTCTAATAACTTTGAGGTAATGTTGACTTTTTTTTTTCCTCAAAGGGGAAACAAAGAAAAGGATCCCTCAAGATGAACTAAATAAAAACCTAATACACTAACTCTTTGTGTATAGTGTGAAATGTGTCAAAGGTGAACTGTCAGTAGCAGTGAAACTGTCTTGGGTGGTTAAGTCTCTAAATGGAGACTGAACAATTTGACAACTTCAAACTCTGCAAACCAAAGTTGTGGTGCAGCAGGCTCCAGTGTCATCTTTGGGTCACAAGTGTAACTTGTTACTATAGTAGGGTGCATGATGGATGATTTGGGTGTTTACAATGACACTACTGAACTCTTAGGTGAGATGTGAGCACTTTGTACCACTAAACATCAAGGTAGAAACTAGCTTGTGCACAGAAACAAATAGTAGTTTTGGAACTTTAGCCTCCATGTCATGTTACAAGTTCAAACTGCTTTCAGGTCAAAGTGACTAATAGTCCTCAAACTGCAGTAGTCAAGTGGTGGTGGTGTTCTGCACCTAGTGTTTAAAGGCAGGCCCAGCTCTGGGTTTATAAAACCCAACCCCATGCTGGAAGTACGACTGTTAAACAATTCAACACTGTGCACAGGAATAGCTTACAATGAGCCACAAGACAGTGATAACATCCTGACATCTTAATGCCTGCAAATACTTAAAAGTTGTCTTGTTTTCCCCATTGATTTTACACACAACAGATGCAAAATTGTTTTAGTGACTGGCCCATGAACAGAAGGGAGTGAGACATTTCTATAGCCACAGAGACAGAAAGGAGCAAGAAGCAGGAGAGGGTAATGACAGTGTGTAAATAAAGAGACATTTATTTTTAAAACCATCTGCTGTGTGTTGAATGAGTGGATGCAGTGTTTAGCTGAGTGAGGACTTGCACCTACTTTATACTGTGTAAATATATTGTAACGCTGTTAAAGTGCTGATTGTAATCGTAGACAGTACTTCACTAAATAGAAATGCAAAATAGAAAAGAACAGTGTGATGGAAATTGCATTTCATCGTTTTTGTTTTAATTCTAGGACAAATATTTCCCCATTCATCAGCCTTCCTGGTCCTGGTGCCAGTGTGAGTTGTCATAATTGTAACGAATAAAGAAATATCCACAAGGAACTAAAAGGTCAGGATGCGCTCTTTGTCAGTTTGCACAATATTACTGTACATTTGTGAATACAAATGTAAATTTGAATGTAAGGGTGAATGTAAATTTGGGTACCATGAGTATACAATATGTGTTCGACCACTTAGTTGTAGAGTATGTGAAGTTCTTTTTATCTCCTTCAGCTAAGGATTAGACTTTATGATGCATCCAAATCAGCATTTTACACAAAATTAAGAGGCCCATTTTGTGTCTGTGCATTCAAACGTATTAAATGGACTGTGCGTACACCTGTCTCTTTGTGTATGCAGTATGGATGTGTACAACCACGGTTTCCACAGCAGATGCAGCTGTCCGGCCCACTGGACTGCTTCAATATCACCGGCACTCTATTTCGGGACCCTGTGTTCTTCAAAAGGTCAGATAAAGAAGTCTAGGAATCCTCACAAACCAGAGGGTGGGGGTGTCGGGGCGAAGGGGCGTGAAGGTGGACATGCACAAACCAACACACAGATCACAAACACGAGGCTGTGCAGACAGAGAGGGGGAGCAAGGGGACTTTAAGGAGGAGGAATCCGATTCAAGAAAGACAGGAGAATATATAGGAATATATAGGAATCCTGGGGTTAAAAAAATTGCATCCGTTACATAGAGAAACGTATCTGGACATCATGGATGAAGAATCATCCGGTCAGGCTACGTGCGAGTCTACAGAGACAACTAATCGGACTGATACCAACAACAACAACCAGGTGTGTGTTCTGAAAGGTTAAAGGGTAAAAGCTTCTCTATTTCTCAACACAATGACTGATGATGTGTTCTGTTCTGTACAGTGAATATGTGATGTGAGTATTTGTGGCAGGTGGTGTCCAGAGAGAGGACAGTGGGACAAGAGAAGTTGTTCTGGTTCCATAAGCTGTGCTATAACTGTTCTTACTCCTGGCTGAAACATGACACACACACACACGCACACATATCCACACGGGTTTTGCAAAGTAATTCTCATGCACATGCACAAGCACACGCTATGGATTTTCCTAGTACTGATGAGTCACTGCTGGAAGGCCTGACCTGAACTGATCGTTCCATTTATATATAAACACAGCAAGGTTGGCTTAGTACTTATGGTATAAATATATTTTAATCTTTTAAAAGGCAATTTTTAATGTGTTTAAAATAAGAGGAAATAACTGAATTATGAATCATGGAGTTTAAAAGTGCAAAGAGCTCATGTAACCTCTAAACGCTGAACCCCTGTGCTGGATCTTCATAAGTTAAATACTCATCAAATTCCAGACTAAATCTTCAGGTCTCAGATTACATATCCCCTGATAGCCCCTGAGTTTTAAACCAGACATTTTAATAGACCGACATCTTATATTAGGTCAAAGTTCACACAGATGCCATGATACTAATTATTTAAACGTGACCACACACTAATTTTTATCATCAAATATACTTGCAACTAAATTGATCTCAGTTGGTGCTCAGAATTTCCTTGAATTTCCCTGAAGGAGTCATCCCAATGGATAAATAAAGTCTAAGTCTAACTCTAAGAACTATGACTCATATTGAAAGTCTTTTTAATATACGCAAACAGGTTTTGTTACTACTGTCTGTGTATTTACAGACGGATAACTCCTGAAACTAAATACACTCATTTGTTTCTTATCTCCCCAGGCCGATGAGTCAGGGTTAGAGGGAAGTAAAGACACAGAGATAGAGAACTCGGTCAGGGAGACACCTGAAGGTCAAAGGGCAATGGAGGATACAGAGCCACAACAGAGAGAGGGTGAGGAGGCCAAAGCTGGAGACGATGACACATCCCAGGTCACATCAAATCCTGATGAAGGGGACACTGAAGATGCAGGACAAGATAAAGACAATGCATCTACTGCTATAAAGGATCCTGGACGGATGACTGGAGAAAAACCAGGGGAGGGAGAAGAGGAGCGAGACAAGAAAGAGGAGCAGGTGGAAGAAGGCAAGATAAGGAAAGATGGAGAGGAGGTAACAGATCAAAACAAAGATGAGGACCAGAGTAAAGCTGGGGGAAAGGCGATGGAAGGAGAGGAAGAGGTGACTGAAAAAGCAGCAAAGGGGGCAGAGAAGAAAAATCAAGACAAAGAAGCAGGGACAGAGATGAAAGACAAAAAGAAAAAAAAGGAAGAAGAGAAGCAAGGGAGACCAAAAAGGAAGAGTGGCCCTCCCACTTCTTCTCTGTCCAGACCAAAGCCCTCAGCACGCTCGATTAGAGCGACGAAAGCTAATAGCTTAATTGATAGGTTTGAACAAAGTCATTCGGAGTAAGTTGTTACAGAGAACGCAGAATGAATTAGATAGTGACTCTGCTGATCTAATCCAGCTGAAATCTATGTGATGTTGTGACATTTTAGGAAGCCAATACCCCGCAACTTCAAGATTCAACGGTCATCTGCAGCTGCGGCTACAGGGGCTTCCATCAAACAGAAGATGCTGCAGTGGTGTCGCAACAAAACCCGAAAATATGAGGTCCGTGAAAAACCGTATCAGAATAGATTCAGTATCTGATTCACCTCAATTTTAGGTTTATTCTCCGGTTTGGGAGAAAAAAGAGAATGTACAAATGAATGTTGCTAATTTATGCGTCTTTATTCACTTCCTGTCCTTTGCTCTTTCAGGGCGTCAGTATAGAAAACTTCTCCTCGTCTTGGTGTGACGGGATGGCTTTCTGTGCTCTGATCCACCGCTTCTTTCCAGAGGCTTTTGACTACAGCTCCCTCCGCTCCGAGGAGAGGGAGAAAAACTTTACCCTGGCCTTCCAAACTGCAGAGTATTATATTATATTATATTATATTATATTATATTATATTATATTATATTATATTATATTATATTATATTATATTATATTGTATTATATTATATGTAGCCTGTAATCAAATCTTACTTAATTTTAACTTCTAACTATACAGGGTGTCTCTGCTCTTCCTCTCAGGTCCTTGGCTGATTGCTCCCCTCTGCTGGACGTGTCTGACATGATTATGATGGGCAACAACCCGGACCCAATGTGTGTGTTCACGTACGTCCAGTCTCTCTGCCACAGCCTGTCCAAAATAGAGAAAGAGAGGAAAGAAAAGGAGGATAAGGAGAAGTCTGCTAAAGAGGCAGAGGAGAAAGACAAAGGAGAGGATGCAGCGGGGGAGCTATTGACGGAGAAGGGCGAGGGGGAGTCTGCTGAGACTGAGACGATGGATGACCAGGAGGATAAAGAGGGGGAATGTGCTGAGCCGGAGGAAGCTGGTGAGGAGGGAGATGCTCTAAAGGGCTGTGAGACAGAGGAAGGTGGAGGAGCATTACTGGAGTCAGAGTCCTAGAGGAATTAGGAGGAGGAAAGACTGAAAAGACCAAAAAGATTGTTGATGGTTGTGTGACGACAATGAGTAAGTCTTAGCTTAGTGTTGGACTCATGACTTTCAGAGTAAAGAGAAGGAGCAGGTCAGGTGGAATAATGGGAATGTGGTGTTCCAGTTGGCTGTATGTCTGAAAGCATATTCTGCTGCCACGTTGTTTGTTTTTTGAGCACAAACAGTAGAAAACGTTGTTCTTCTGTTTTTTTGTTGTGTGTTTATATATACAGTGGACCTCTGCATTTAAATTTTATTCTCAGCAATAAACGTCTTTGAACTGAAGTGATATGTGATAAATGAATAATAACAATGACGATGGATGGATGGATGGAGTATGCACAATCTCAATAGTGATGTAATTCATAGCGTATAGACAATATAACAATGACGTCATGTGAGAATTTCTTTCACCAAATTGAGGCTCGTAAACTTTATACTACGAATATAATAATAAACTGTATTTCTGGCAAATATTAATAGTAATAACGCAATGTTGCTAAAATGTACTACACATCACAGACGCCTGATCAGAAGAGGCCTCTGCTTTATGGTAATTACGGTAATCAGACTCCCGATACCGGAAATGCCGTCACGTGGCCCTCTTTGTGCGCTCGCCCACCGACTGTGTCGCGCTGTTTTCCGAACGTTTCTCGTTGCGGTATTTGGATGAAACATGTGTACGCCGGTGCCGTCGGGCAGCCAGAGCCTGGAGTCACAGCTCCTGCCCATCATGGACGTGCTGGTGAAGGCGGCGGTGGTGGAGATCAGTCAGCTGTTCTCGGAGAGGTCGGCGTCCCTCTGCCTGCATCTCACCCAGAGCCTGAAGGAAAACGAAGCGCTGAGGACGAGGGTGAAGGTGATGAGGAGCGAGCTCTTCACCCTCCGCCTGCAGACCAGGTCCAACCGGCCGCCGAGCCGCTTCTCGTCGCTCCGTGGAAACGCCCCCAAGCCGCAGGTCAAATCACAAGGTAACCCGGCACCATGACTCAGTTTGCAGTCAGGATGTTGTGACGAATACGAGCTGCTGAATTAAAAATGCAAACCTTTGCACGTCATTGTTAATGATCTATTTGTTTTGTATTATTTCGATTATGATTTATGTTTAATAACTTTAATAAAATATGACTCCATGCTAACGCAACAGTTATGTTTGTCTGTTGTTGTTGCTGTTGTTGTTGTTGTTTTGATCCAACATTTTACTTGTTTGGGTCTTCAGCAAAGCACCTGCAGTGTATGTTGACTGGACGAGTGGTTGTCAACACAGTTATCCCAATATGCCTGTAGTTTGTGTTTACCGAACGGTCAATGGAGTATTATATTTGTGTTTTTATGCAAAACTGTATCCCATCAAACGTCCCACACTCTATGAGCAATCCATAAAGAATGTCATTTTCATTCCTTCTCAAGTTGTTGTCAAGCCCCCAGTGGTTCCAAAAGAATCTGCCTCCATCTCTTTACAATCAGAAAACAAGAAAACGTCATCAGCTGCCTCTCAAGTCCAGGTAAACATGTTACACACCTCATCAATCTCCTTTTATAAACATTTGTATGCATATGCCCATGCATATGAGTTTTTGTTTGTTAGTGTGCAGATGTGGAGAGTCCAGATGTCATCCTGATTAAAGACGAAGATGATGTTGGACAATGTGGGCCAGTTGGAGGTAAGAAGGTTATGCTTAATCATGTAAAACATGATTATTATGTTAATGCATATGCTTTGATATATGAAACCATATTCTATGTTGGATTCATGTGCATTAAACCATGATGGATGACATGTTTCAGCCATAACAAAGCCTGTCTACAAAGAATGTCATGATGTCTATTGTTAGAATGAGGAAATTATTTTTAGGTTAAAGCCCTGATTCATAAATGTCATTTTGTGATTTTGTCTTATCAGGTCAGAATGACTTCAGAAGCCATGGTACACCGGGAGTTGTTACCACAGGGACTCAGAATTTGGAGCCTGCTGGATCCTCCTGCCAGCCAAGTGATAATGAGGAGCTGAGAATCGTGAGTGTTCACGGTCGGGGAGAAGGACCTCTGCAGGAAGAGATCGACACTCTCTTCACTGCCTCTGAACTTCAGGCTTT
This sequence comes from Trinectes maculatus, assembly GCA_016785345.1. Taxonomy (NCBI): domain Eukaryota; kingdom Metazoa; phylum Chordata; class Actinopteri; order Pleuronectiformes; family Achiridae; genus Trinectes; species Trinectes maculatus. The sequence goes on from JAFBJQ010001505.1 coordinate 6,729, forward strand.
CAGCTCTCTGTCTCCAGATCACAGCGTCACTCACGACACTCTCCTCAGTTATACCACTGGTGCCAATGACAACGCACCAAAGAGACTGATGCAGGATAACAGTGCTGGACTGGTGAGAAACAGCCAAGTGGAACGAAATCCTTCCACTCAAGTGACAGCAACAGCATTGACTTCTACAATCAAATCAACAATGGTAGGAGCTGATGGCCAGATGGGGCACCCCAGTCACATTAACCAGTTTCCCCAGCAACAGAACGTCTTCACTCATCCTGTCAGTAAATCCCTAGACTGCAGCTTCTGTGGTGAACGCTTCCATAGCCGCGAAGAGCTGATTGTTCACCGGGCGACACACACCGGAGAGTCGCCCGCTACCTGTACCTATTGCGGCAAGTCGTTTGTCAACAAGACCACACTGAACATCCACATGCGCATTCACACTGGTGAGAAGCCGTACGCTTGTTCACTGTGTGGGAAACGCTTCACACAAAGCGGCAGCTTGAAGATCCACCTGAGGATTCACTCCGGAGAGAAGCCGTACACCTGCACTGAGTGCACTGCCAGCTTTAACAACCCCAGCAACCTGCGCAGACACATGATAACCCACAACTCTAATGGGGTGCTCTGACCATGGCTTATGAAAATAATACATTTATTTCACCTTTTTTTGGACTGTGACTTTAACTCAAGCCACAATGTGTATTTTAGGAAATATTTTAGCAGGATGTATTTGATAACCTATAAACAGATCATTGTAAATTTATCAACTTCACACAATAATCAATTGTGAGCTCAATAAGACTTTCTGCTTAAATCTAGGAAAACTAGTCATAGGAAAATGACCTTCAAAAATGGCAACTGGGACTTAAAGGCAGAATCCAGTTGACAATTAGTTTACAAATTTCTATATAATGGTCTTTCAATTTCATATAATCTATTTACAATATAAAGTGTTAATACAAAATCCAAAGCATTTTAAATTGCTTAAATGTTTACAGAGGGACATGCAATTCAGTAGTTACTCCTGTCACACAACTGCTGGATAAACTGACTAAACATCAGACTTGGACTTATGAGTCTGAACATTACAAATAGATAGAGATTTAAAAGTGTGGCTTGTTTAAAAGTGTTTGCTCCCTTTCATTTTGTATGTTTAATTTTTCTTTTAAAAAACTACTTCCACTGTTTTCTCTGTTGCATCTCTCTTTGTCCTGTTTTTATACTTTCACATAGTTTCAGACTGGGCAGTAATTATGTCAGTGTGAATTCTGTTTGTGGATTTGTAGTCTGGATATGCAATTCTCAATAAAAACTGATTTTGTAAAACAGTTTCAACACTGTCTAGTCTATTTTGAACCTCTAGAGTGCAGCATTGTTTTTTCCCTATAACTTAAAGTCAAGTTTACTCACACCATGACACTGTACGTGAGGGTGTGGTGTGTGTTTGTGTGGGGGGTGCTTAAGGAAACTGGGGGAAATTCCTTGCATTGTTCCTATTTCCATCCTGACCAAGTATTGTTTGTCAAGTTTCTACATGTTTATCTTTGGTTTCACCCCAAAAATATATGTAGACAAAAAAAATTAGGCACAAGAAACATGATTAAAAGTCAAATAATTACTGCAAAGGCGGTAAAAATAAAATTAAGATAAAATCTGAGGATCATTCCAGGGATGTCGTGAGACATGATTAATCCATGACCTCATGTGTTACTGATCGGCCATATACATGTGAGCTGATGGTCACTGGTAATGGTTTTATGCACCAGCTGCTTTGTCACGTTGGTGTGGAATGCTGCTGCTGTACTTCCATGAGAAATGCTGCTTCCTATCTGGCTATTGTTCTTGGGCAATCAGTTGAATGATGTGTGTGTGTGTGTGTGTGGGGGGGGGGGTTAGGAGGAGTAAAAATAGATAAATACTGTATCCTACTTCCCATTTTATAATTGTTTGCTTGTATTAGTGTGTGTTTTACACAATGCTGTATTTTTTTTGCATCACAGGTACTGTGTTAAAACAAATTCTAGGCTTAGAATTTCACTTTCTGTTCCTTTTCTGTTCTGGAAAGCTGTGTTTAACAAATTGCTTTCAGTTTTGCTGCATGCGGTGACACTAAAACTGGGGGTAATTGCTTTAAGCCTGCAACCAGCAATTATGTTTCTCATCAGTATGTAATGTGTTTACTGTCCTCAAAGAACAGGGAAACTGGCAGATGTTCACAGCTGTTTAGCAGGTGACGATAATTCGTTTTTTTTAATCTGAAAATCCATACTGGTGAACATGCAAGAGGATTAAAATGAGTGAGTTCTAACTTTAAACTCAGAGTTCTGGCTTTAAAGTCAGAATTCTGACTTTTTTCTCAGAATTCTTATGAAACTCAAAGAATTCTGACGGTTTATTTTTGACTTTGAAGTCAAAGAATCTGACTTTAAAGTCAATGACTTTAATGTGGAGTCGACTTTAAACTTGTTGAAGTCACAACTTTAAAGTGAGAATTTCTGAGTTTTAAAGTCTTTACGTACTGGTTGGTTGCTGGGTATTAGCAGGCCTTTTGTATGAACTATATTGGTTGCTTACATTAAGTTACTGGTAGATTTAGACTAATCAGGATACTGGTAGTGTTGTAATCAGACTGTTTTATGACTGGGCCAATCCCGGAAGCAGTGACAGACACCTGAGTGAGGGGGGGCTTGTGTGTGCGCAGTGTTTACGGTAAAGCCACTCTCTGTGATCCCGCCCACTCTTCCGCAGACAACTCGGTGATGTCGCTTCGTCTTTAACGAGCCTGATCCAGCAGCAGCAGCAGGAGGAGGGGGAACGGAGGGGCAAAAACACGGCCAAAAAAAACGAACAGTCTGGAAGGCGTCGGGACAAGCTTTCCACAGACAGGTCAGTGAATTCTATAAATTGGTCCAAATGGTTGATAATAGGGGTCTGTATTGTTTTTTCCCCCACTCTCAGTCAGATAATGGGTGCACTGCAGCGCTGGCAAGGAGTGGTCACATCGACGAATCAGCAACACGACCCTCCGAGGCTAACGTTAGCCTCCGATGCTACCTCAAAGTTCAAACGGCGAGCCGCGACAGTTCTGTTGTTTTCCAGCGATAAGCGAGCCAGCCCGACCCGTGATACCAACGGCCAACACTGAACTGCTAATTTAGTATTAACTAAATTAGCTTATAAGGGCCGCGTATCTGGTCACACGCCAACTACAAACCCTTGCGGCTAATCTGTGTTTGCTACGCTAACGCTAGCCTGCCTGCCCATCGGGTACGTGGGTTATTGTGATGCTAACGTAGCGAGACAGCCAAACCAGGTCACACGGGAGCTCGGCGAGCGTCTTAGCTAACTGTGCTGATTTGAGCCTTAACATTGCCATTTACTTGTTATGTTGCGCTTGTAAAAACCTACAGGATAAACCCAGCGCTCAAATATCAGCGTCTTTGTTCGCGAGAGTCATTAATATCTGGCTGTTATGAGAATGTTGAGCTAAAGCTGCCAACTCGGCGCTCGTTGCGCCTGCACCAGATTGATATTGTATGTTGGGGAATCAATTCACGATTGTATGTGGGTTTTGTCTGTTAGACAATGAAGGATTTGTTAGGTGTCCTCAGATGAATCGAGAGAAGGCCTGATAGTGGGGGAAATAGTTGGTAATCAACAGGGGGCACGACAACGTGTCTTTAATGCTGGAGTAGACCGGGTTTAGTTTCCTCGTCATATAAATTTACTCTGGTCTGACCTAGTTATCGCCGCTGTTGGTGTTGTCTCGTTTTTTATCGTCTTCCTGTCGGATGTAGACTGTTTTATCAGTAGGCTTCATCACTTCGTCCTCTGATAAAAAAGAATGCGGCTTAAGATAACTGGAAATCTCTCGACTCGTTTGATTCATCATGTACAAACCTCAAGCCTGTCTTGTGTATGTAAGTCTTCTTAAAAGATCGTGGTCCTGGAGTCGTAGTCTGTCACAGACTGGGGTTCTGAGTAAACTGGCCTCTCAACCTGTTGGGTGGGTCCTGTGTGAACTTGCTTTGGTAGGAAAATAAATACTTGGGTGGGGATAACTGTCAGCCTGAGTGTGAACTAGCTTTCCTCTTGTAAACATTGGTTTCATGTATGTACATATCACGTATAGTATCGTTTAGGGCCTTTTTGCTGTCATGGTTCATGGTTATGCGGTATGTACGTAGGTAACATGGGGTCAGTGCTGCAGGTGCTGCCACTAATAACACCACATGTCACTGTGAACACCCATGATTTAGCCTTTGCTTACCTTTTGTCTCCAAGTCACTGTTTGATTGTTGATGCATGCTCCTAACACTGCAATTGTGTCTGCTTTGAGGTGCTCAGGTTAATCCACAAAGCGTCTGTGTGTTTATGTTTGTATGTGTGTATGCACGCAGGTGCATGCGTGTGAACATGATGTGTGTATGTGTTAGAGGGTTAGTGGATTAGTGAGCTAAACCTTCAATCCCATTACATGTCACACTCATCTTAAACCAATGCTGTTGGCATCACACTGACATATCATCATTTTTAGTGTCAGTTACCTGGAGATGCTATATCACATGTGTATTTTGACAGGGAAGATGTGTTTTTTTAGTTTTCTTTTTTTGCTGCTGATGGCAGGTATAGCATAAGCAAGTCTTTGAAGTGGACAAAGGCCTGTATTGTAAAGTATATATGTGTATGATCGCAGATGTCTTCTGACAGGGCTGAGTGACTCATGCTGACTGAAGAGTCCAGAGGCAAATGTTATGAGTTATGTGACTGATGGTGTGTCAGGGTACGATCAGATGTTCAAGAAGTTGTTAACCCCAAGGCACAGACATTTTGACTGTGTGTTACAGTTATGTATGAGACAGTAGAACATGGTCTTTTCTCCATGGGCTGTTCCCTTACCCAGCCAGAAATAATTAATTGGTCTCTGTGGAAAAATTGTCCATTACATGATCCAACCATATTCATCAATCAGGAAATGTAAGAAAATTGTAAAAACGACAAAATCATTTTTTGATACAGTATTTTGCCATTGATTATTTTGTCCAGGTAAGAGTCCAGAACTCAAAGATAATATTTTTGCTACAATGTAAGAATAATTTAATTAATAAATATTAGCATTTTGAACATTATTAATATTTAGATTAATGTCTAAATTTTTGTTATTGTAGCTATTGAGATAAATTTGACACGCCAGTTGAAACTATAGTACCATCATATGAACTGTGATGATTCAGTTGTGCAGGTTTATATGGGGTGCCTCTGAAATTCTATGAAAGCGGAACAGAAAACAGTGGATGGAAAACAATATTAGCAAAGTGAGAATTGGTTTGTGGTCGTATGATTAGTGTTTTGACCACAGGGGATTTTTACCGCAAAAACAGTCCTAATAGAGGAAGCCAAACACAAGGGTGGTTATTAAAGTGTATATCCTATAGTCTCTTGTGGTTTTGTCTATATACCCTTTATGTTGGGGAAAGTGTATCTTGGTGAGCCAAAGTAGCCACCCTGTCTCTTAACTTATGTGCAATGTCGAATCCATAACATCCTGTTTGTCAGGAAGCAAGTGAACAGGGACAAGGGGAGTGGAGCGGTTAAGTTTAACGAAACTCACTGCAGACCTTCAAGGCGAAAACTAACAGCTGTGAGCAAGGGTGATGGGTGGAGGACTGACGTCATGAGTGTCAAGAGTGCCCCCCCCCACACACACACACACACACAGATGCAACCACACTTAAATGTGTCCAATGGTGTTCTCCTTGCTTTCCACACTTGCGTTCATGTTCTCAGTTGCACAAACTTCTCATTGTTCCAACAACCTCCCAGACAGACAGCTGTGAATTCCCTCCTCTGACTGTGGTTAAAGCACACACATACACACATACGCACACACACACAAGCACATTCCTAAGTAAATTTGTAAAGAAATGTGATTCCGTTTGTAATTACTGATTTGTGTGTAGCATGGTGATAATGATTCAATTCTGTATTCTAGAATACAAGACTGTGTTAGCACATCTTATACTCTCTGGTTATCAATAATTTGTTTGTGGTTCTTGCGACTCCTGCAGCAGACCTTGAAGTGATAATTAGCCGGCGTGCCAAACTTTAACAGTGGATGAGTGGGTGGGCTGCTGTGTTGAACTGGCAGGAGACAATGCAAGGAATGCAAGATCAGCTTTTATCTTTTATTTTCGCCTTCCTTCTCTTATCTCCAACCCCCTTCTTTTACTCCTGTTCACCCTTATACTCCCTCTGTTATTTTCACTGCCAGTCTCTCTGCTAGATTTATGTGTATGCAGCTCTCTGCCCATTTCTCTGTCTGCGGTGAACAATATAAGCCCTCTACTTGCCATTACCATATATAGGCATGTGTGCTACAGGACAGCAGTTGGTGACTAACTCAGGTGGGAGGTTATGGCTCCAGGGCACCACAGCCACCAAATACAGGATAGTGTGTGTATATGTGACATCATGGTTTCCTGTCAGTCTGCCTTGTCCCACATGCAAATCTTCATTTTGGTTTTAATACATTCCTTTGTCTTGGGAAATGTGCTTTGGCCACTCCTCATTTTCTCATTAGGCAATCCCACTTTCCTCCCTTTTTTCCCACACTGGGCACACCCCGTACTGGGATTTGAAAAGAGGCAATGTCATATACTGTGTGTGTATGTGTGTTACTCATTCATTTGACAAACATCCAAAACAAATGCAGCCTCATTTTAAGTTAGTATTATATTTCGTAATACTCAGACGAACAAACGGTGAACATCACCTCAGTCTGTGCTTTTTTTGTTGCACAATTTGAAACAGGTGAAACTGTGAGTCATTCATTACCATGTGTGCTTCACTGTTTTCTCACACTTGTTAACTCTTACACACAATCATGCCCAAAGTGTAAATGCAGGTCGTTGTTTGTTGTGCAAACCCGTGATGAGAAGTGTTTCTGTGTACGATGGCTAGACCAGACAGAGGAGACATTTAGAGACTGAAATTTGGTTGCCCCTCCTTTACCTTGTCCAACCGGTCATGCAAGTGTGTGTGTGTGTGCACTTGTCAGTGCCTGGGTTCAGGGGAGCTGAGCTGCTGCAGCAGAAGGTGTATCAATCTGATAAGAGGCCTGAGTCTCCACTTGTTTGACTCTGATGTAACAATGCTTTTCTCTTAGAGAACAAACAGTCTAGCAAAGATCTGAAGGAGGACAGATAAATAGCAGTTAAGTTGAAAGAGCAAGCAAAGCATAATGAGGTTAGCCAGAGGAAGATGAAGACTGATTAGAGACAAAAGGTTGAAAGAAAACCAAAAAAAAGACAAGGTAACACCGGAGATGGAAAAGATAAGCACACATGGCAACACAATTTTATATATCTCTAGATATCTCTGTAACTTTTTGTCTCTTTCTGCTGACAGTCGGTGCTGTGTTGCCCAGATAGTAATACAAGTTGGTCAACTCAGCTACCTGCCATGTGCAAGCCAACTGCTGAGTAAATATAGGGTGTGTCTAAGGACTGGAGCTTCTGTATGTTTCTGTCTTTTGCTGTTTTTCTGCTCCCAAAGCAAGCACAATCCTGTTACCACACTTCTATGGTATTCTCACTGTGTTTCTGTTTTTCCGCACTGGTGCCTTCAGCCCTAACTAAAACACCTCTCCCTCTCTGTTTTTCTTACTCTCTTCACCTGTTTGTCTTTCTGCAGTCCATTCCTCCTTGTTTCTGGGTTTGGTGGCTTTCGGTGACCTTCCACACATGAGCAGCTAGAGCTCAACCTCTGATCTTGGCGTGATCTCTCACCTCTTCTACCAAACCACACCCACAGGTGAAGGTGTGTATTCTTGGTTTTCTTGGAATGATTTGATAGTCTGTCTGTGCTCTTGTGTGTGTTCTATTTTTCCGTTAAAGCTGAAAAGAAGAAGTATGCAGTTCTTCTTAATTTAAATGTGCTCTGCTGTGGTGTTAAGCTTCCCCCAATGCTTTGTTTTAACCAGGCCTTATCCTCTTTATTTTAGTAGGTGCTGTATCACCACGAATTATCTCGCTGATACATGGATAAAACAGTCACACTACATAAAACGATGACACAAGCAAAGTTTTATGCCAAGCCAGCCAGGCTCTTGGATTAAAATTTTTTATATATATATTTTGAATCACATTGCAACGTATACATTTCCCCATGGTTTAAAGAAAGATTCTTATCAGCCAAAATTGTAGTTGTATTAAATAAACAAACGGGACAAAAGGTCCAAAAAGCTATTTATCTGCTCTGTGTGTATGAAAATATTTTCTGGTGTGGCAAATCTGCGCCATGCCTGTGTTGGGTGCTGACACATTTGTTTATCTGTATGTTAGGGATGATGACATTGATAAACTTAATATTGAACTCCACAACTTCACAAGTTTCTAGTAATATTTATGTTCAGTGGAATAATCAGAGTGTTGATGCTGGAATCATCGATACCCTCCTCCGTGTCCTGCGTTTCTCCTATTATTGTTTTTGGTCAGACCTGACCTATTAAGAGCATGGTGTCATTATTTATGCAGGATCAATGTTTAGTGCCACTAACTGGTTAGTTTATCATGCTGTTGTGTTTTCTTATCAGCAATCATCAATGAGTTCACTGTAGCACTTAACATTGGCAGCAATTCATTTAACAGTCCACGAGTGCTAAAGCTTTTATTAGTGCAATCATAGACAACTTTTGCCAGAGTCAGCATTATATTTGAGCAGAAAACAAGCAATCTCACTAATAGATGTGAACAAAAACCATTAGCAACCAATGTTTTTAACTTTATAAGCTCTTGTCTTTGTGCTATGACCAAAATCTTACCAGTACCAGTAGCGGTCATGTCATTTCCAGATAACTGTACATATTGTTACCCATACCCCTTTCTTGACCATGTAATTGGGCCATGTCTTGGGAGATGATAAATTGCAACATCAGCTGTCATGGTGCTTTGCCATATGGTCTACTGGGGGCAAAAGACTCTCGCACCATCTAAGTGTGGGTTTTGTTTTGAGCTTTAGACTGAACGAGAATGAATGAATTATTCATGCATATTAGTGAAAGAGGCTGGTGAGTTTCTTTGTCAAAAGGTGTCGCACCTTTTATATCCAAATGAGATCTATGTAACAGAATTAGATACTTTTAGGTCAAAGCTGCTCATTTTGTCTGGTCAGAGTCCTCCTCCTGGTCATAATTACACATTGCCTTCATGCATTTCCTCCTTGCACATGTGCAATGTGGAAGAACACAAAGTACTAACCGAAAGCACAACAGAATAAATGCCACTTATATATATGTTATTTATTGTATAATTATATCGTACAGCTCAAGAGACTGTACTTTCATCAGTGAGACCAAAATAGAGATCTACTGTTGTGCAGTTTCAACAGAGCCAGTTAATGACTGTATACAAATATGGACAATGTGTCTCTGCTTTTTTGCACTGTACAGAAATGAAAATAGGCGCTGCCTTCTTGTGCTGGTAAAATCATTTGGTGCAAGGCATCAAGGTCCCAGCAATGCACCACAATAACCTTTGCAAGTTTGTCTCAGCTGTCAGTCAAGACATTACTCTTACTCTCTACTATTTGTTTTTTTTTTACCTCATAACTTGGTTGGGCACATGTCCCCTTCTCCAATTTGAATGGATGGCATTTATAATTTTTAATTTATTCAACCATCATAGGCGATCGTGGCGTTTTCCGTCCACCTTTGTGGAGCTCTCACATGTTGCTAAACATAGAGGAGAGGTATATCTGTTTCTTTTAGCCCCTCTCCATGTGTCGTGGGGTATGTGAGAATGTGTATAATGCCCCCCCTCTCTCCCCTTGGGATCGTGTAGTGTGTATGGAGCAGTGTGAGAGCGCAGCGGCTCTACTGGAGTCGGTCAGGGAGCAGGAGGTGCAGTTTGAACAGCTGACCCGAGCGCTGGAGGAGGAGAGGAGGAGAGTGGGGCTCTCTGCCACCAGTCCCTCAGCCCTTGGTCGCCCCCTCCCTCACACACAGGTAACTTTCCTAAACAAGACCTAACATCGCCATCCAGAGTCCCTGGACGGCCCCTGCAGCCCCCATCTTTATTGTCCGACACAAGGATCATCACTCTCTCCATTCAGTCCTTGCAGTGACTAAGCGCATAACTTTCTCCCTTTGACATCCACCCATTCATCATTCATCGCTTTTCTCCTCCGCCTCACCTCCTCGCCGCAGCTCTCAGAGAGTTAGTGTCTATATGTCATCATCAAGTGTCTTTCTTCAAGATCACCTGTTTACCCTTATCTTTAAACTTACCGTTTGTGCCTCTGCATAGTTGTACAACTTCGACATGCCTGAGTTGGTCATCATTCACTTTCAGCATGCCTCCAGTGTCACTCACCGGATACACTCACACACATCGTTCTCTGGAATGTATTATTTTCCTCCCTGTCGCAGCATGTTGTGTTTTGGTATGTGGTCACCTGTTATGCATGTGTCACATTGTTATGTATCAAATGTGGTTTTCTTTAAATCATTACTACATATGTCTTTTTCAAGCTGATCATTTGTCAGACACCTGCTATACATAATTTCTTTCTTGTATCATATTATATGTTTATTGAATTTTGGGTTGATTTATTATTGTCAATACAGTATAATAATTGATTCATTGCCACAGCTCTTATACTGTGAATATCATTGTAGCTGTCACTTCAGTATTTCTTCATTGTGTTTGACCACAGTTTCCTCCTCGTCCCATAATATTTTCCTGCCTTTGAGGGCGTGCTGACATGAATTAGATCTTGTGTTTTGTTTTGTTTTTAATCCTTGGAAGGACCTTTTGATTAGTGTGTCGCAGCTGAAGGATGACGGATAAGAACGAAAGGTTTTGCGTTCTTTGTCCTTGTTAAAATATTAATAGTGATGAAGATATACATGCTCTGCAAGCATGGCTATAAGTGCATGATGAATTTGCTTATAAATGGAGTGTGTTAAAGGTGGGAGCAGCTGAAGGGGAAGTTTTCTTTTCCTTAAAGTACAATCTGCACTTCCTACTCTATTTTGATAACAATTCTGCCTCCTTGTGGACATATTATATAGTGTAGTACAACCTACTTCAGGTGAATTGGGAGTTGGTGTTTGATCAGTGCTTTGTCTCGTATGAGTCTACGTTATCTCAGATAGTAGCCCAGTTATCTTGTGCTCATGTAATTCAGCTTGAGGTGGGATAAAGGATAGTTTGAATATTATTATTACTAAGGGTTAGATAGAAAGTATCCTAAATTATAGAGAGTGATAGTGACGTTTATGTAACAGATTAGAGGAAGGGAGTAGGGTATGAGGGTGAATGGTTACACTCTAAAATGTCCTCTTCCAAGTCTGGCAATGATTCACAGACCGTGAACATGCAGGAACGGTTTGGTCAGCACTGAATGTGCATCAGCTGCAGTTATATCATCTTCTGCGCGGTTGTGAAAAGAGACAGCCCTGGCTACTTGGAATCGGGCCTCCAGTCTCACTTTAGTGACTATTTCAGTAAAATTGTTGGTGTCATCATATTATTTATTTACATGACATATTTCACAGTTCTGTGTCTCTTTCATTCCAGAACGGGCGTTTAGGGGATGCAGACATAGAACGACTGAAACTGACTGACGCATACATAAACGGCACACAGGTACATATCTTTGTATGTATGTTATCATGTACATTTATTTATATTGCTTATTGCTTTTTATGCAGTAAGTTCCAGTGATTACAAAAAAACATAAATTATTGTTTTTCTGTTACAGTACAGGATGGTGGACCCTGCACACGGCGCTCTAGATGAGAGCTACACACCGGAGGATGACTCCCAGGAAGTACACTCTGTCTTTTCCGATGAGGGACCCACACGGCGGCTGGACACATCTGTCCCACAGATGAAGAAACCAATCTCGCGCACAGTCATACCCTCTGACTCCATGTGCATTGACGGAGGCTTGTCACTGTCTGGTATGGGCGGGTACAGTGCCACACTAGACCGTCCTTACAGGCAGCCTGGTGCTGGAGACTACCCCACTGCTACAGTACCCAGAAACTACCACTATGGCCCTGTAGGAGGTTATGATGACTACCGGGGTGGCCCACCATCAGAGGCATACACTAGCCTGAGCAGGGGTTCACACATGGATGACCGCTACAGGTACCAAATCCTGTAGAGTAGTGCTGTGTACCTTCTATAGTCGCACAGTTGAATGATATGTAATATTAGTAACCTTCTTGTAGAAAACTTTTTTTTCCATTTAATAACATCAGTAAGCACTAAACCCACTTATAACTGGTTAGAAGCCACATGACTGTCAAAGAGCTTTTTACATTGACGGTTGCTTCTTTTACAGGCCTGTTGATGGCTACAGGACTCTGGATTCTGGGTACCGTGCTCCAAGCCGGCAGCAGCTTGACCCCTATGCAGCACAACCCCAGGTGGGCCGGGGAATGAGGCCTATGGGCTCAGCGATGGAGATGCGTTATGGCCACGGCCATTATGGTCTGGAGGATGATCAGCGCAGTGTGGGGTATGATGACTATGGTATGGGGCCTCCACCAATGCACCCTGGAGGCTATGGTACCATGCCTCGTCTGGGCGCTGGCCCTGGGGGTATGGACAGACGAAGACTCAGGTAAAACAAAAAGACACTGCATTGCTGTTGTATTTCACACTTATTTATTTCCATTTGGGAAATGTTTGTATGATGGGTATGTATTTCTTGAGACCCACCTTTTTTAATGACATGCAGGAGCTGTGAGGATACATTGGATGGCGACATGGGTGGAGTTGATCCTTACGCCTGGGGTGTTCCCATGACATTGGACAGGGGCAGCATGGCTTCATTGGACAGCACATTGAGGAAGGCTCCTCCCTCCTCATGGAGACAGCCAGAGCTGCCAGAGGTCATCGCCATGTTGAACTATCGTCTTGATCCTGTCAAGATCAACGCTGCTGCTTTTCTCCAGCATCTAACTTTTAAAAATGACAAGGTGAAAAAAGTCACGTTTAAATGCTGAAAAGCAAAACTTAAAAATATATGGTTTTGTATCTCAGATATTTGACTAATCTTCTGCGAGCTTGCTAATTTTGTGTGCATTTCTAGGTCAAGTCAGAAGTGCGTCGCTTGAAAGGTATCCCATCCTTGGTGTCAATGTTAGATCACCCCGGCAAGGAGGTGCATCATGCTGCCTGTGGTGCACTAAAGAATATTTCATATGGGCGAGACCCAGACAACAAGATCGCCATCAAGAACTGTGATGGAGTGCCCACTCTGGTCCGGTTACTGAGGAAAACACATAACCAGGACCTAACTGACACTATCACAGGTACAACTGATCATCTGCATTTTGGTTATAATTTGGTTATATTTTGCTACTTTTCCTTCTAAACTTTTTTTTATTGCCATCATATAAATAGTATTTATCATATCATCCTAGGCACCTTGTGGAACCTCTCATCCCATGACTCTGTAAAGATGGAGATTGTGGACCACGCCCTGCATGCCCTTGTTGATGAAGTGATAGTTCCACACTCAGGCTGGGAACGAGGGAGCAATGGTGGAGAGGAGAGCTGCAAACCACGCCATCTGGAGTGGGAAACCGCCTTGACCAACACTGCTGGCTGCCTTAGGTATTCCAGGGACCAGTGAATTGAAAGAAAAGAATGTCACAGTAGTTGGTGAGGCTTATTTTGAGAAGAAAACAGCCAGTTATGTACTTAAGATATTCATTTCTCCAACAGGAATGTAAGTTCTGAACGCAGTGAGGCTAGGAGAAAACTGAGAGAATGCACTGGATTGGTGGATTCACTCATGTACATTGTCCAATCACAGATCAGCCGCAAAGATGTGGACAATAAGGTATCTATACGCATAAAGCAGTTCAATTTTTTAACACTGAAAAAAGAAATTTTATCTTTTGACCTTTTACTCGTGACAAAAGAGTAATTCCATGTCTGATTGTCTTGTCCTCTTTTCACCTTTCCTCCTGTAGCTGGTGGAGAACTGTGTTTGCCTCCTGAGGAATCTGTCCTATCAAGTGCACCGTGAAGTCCCTGGCTGTGAGCGTTATGCAGAGATCACACCAGTTAATCAGGGAGGTGGCCCTACTAACAAAGGTGGCTGTTTTGGGTCTCGAAAGGGTAAAGGTCAGTGTCAGACAGCTATTACATTTTTAAGTTACAATGTGTAAAGAGATTTGCTGTTGAAAAATGGATAGCTGCTGGTGGGTTTTGAACTTCTTGGTGGCAGAAACACCTATGGCTGTTTTTCACACTCCCACTGTTTCCCTCTTCTTCTGCTCTTCCTCTCCTCTTACCTTTGTCCCACCTTTCTTTTCATCCTCCTTCACTATCTTTTCTTTCTGTGCTGTGTTTAGATGACTGGTTTTCCAAAGGTAAGACTCTCCCTGGTGTTTTTGTGAACGTTTAGAAACTACTGACTGCTCTCTCATCACAAATTTTACTAACCATAGGAATACTTTACTAGAAATATAAAATGTTGATGTCACATGCAGTACATGGGCATGATCACTTGATGTCAAATACTACTGCATGTTCAAAGTGCTTGTTCCCCTAGTTGCATGGTTCCAATTCACATAACGCTATCCCACGACAGAGTACTGAGGATAAATGAATGCTCGTCTCACAGTATTACATAATCTGTCATTTCTTCTGCCTTACGGTTATGTTCTGTCTCTTTTCACTGCAGGAAAGAAGGATGGAGATGATGGAAGTGGAGATCAGGTGGATATTCCAAAGAGGACAACACCTGCCAAAGGTATGTTTGTCCCATTACATCATTAACTCATCAGTCCGTAGAGTATTAGTTCCCTTAACGTTACAATCAGGGTTTGTTTGTGACATAAACAAATAGATTTCCTCTTGTTCTAGAGTTTTCGTTATGTGCTCTTTTTAGGATTAAGTGAAAGGCTGTAAAGCTTGTTTATTTCAAAATCAATGTGTTATTTTAGGCTCCTATTTCTTTTGTTAATGTTAATGTTAAAGTTAATGCCTGTGACTATTAAAGTATGCCTATTTGACTATTAAATGTGATTTAATATGTTTCACATTGAGTCTTTTAAATGTTTTAGTTCGGGTTTGAATCCAAGTTTCCCTTTCTGTTGTCTTCAGGTTATGAGCTTTTGTTCCAGCCTGAAGTGGTTCGTGTTTACACATCGCTGCTTAGAGAGAGCAAGAATCCCTCAGTGCTGGAGGCTGCTGCCGGTGCCATCCAGAACCTGTGTGCTGGCCGATGGACTGTTAGTACAGAAACTTAAAAATCTATCATTGGCGAATATGAATTATTCCTAATGTTAATTTGCATGTTAAATTAAAGTTATTCCCTGATAAGTCAGCGGTGATAAAGCGTATGATCCTGTCTCTTATGAGGTTTGTGGAGGGACACTGCTGTCAATGTAAAATGAGTCACTGCTTTGTTCATCTGCTCTCACATCAGTACGGTCGATATATTCGAGCCACCGTGCGTCTGGAGAAGGGTCTTCCCATGATGGCAGAACTGCTGGCTCATGGAAATGACCGTGTGGTTAGAGCAATGTCAGGAGCCTTGAGGAACCTCGCCATTGACAACCGCAACTGCGAACTACTTGGTAAGGATTTTAAAATTAGGAAAAATTATACATACATATTGTTGTGCAATGTGAATTTCTTTTTTGTGATGGACAGTTTCTTAAAAGCTGAACCGCTGCATGTTTCCCTCTTCAGGTTTGCATGCAGTGCCCCACCTTGTGGCCAACCTGCCTGGAGGCCAGGGTCAGTCTGGACGTGCGCTGTCAGAGGAAACAGTGGTGTCTGTACTGAGCACGCTCACTGAGGTGCTTGGCAACAGTCTGGAGGCAGCAAAGACTCTCAGAGCCTCACAGGGCATTGAGAGGCTGGTGCTTATCAATAAAGATGGGTAAGTATGCTTTATAAAATGAAAGGAAATATTATCCTTTTCTCATTTTGGGGTGGGAAAAGTATATATTTAATTCCACTTCATCCACCCTTCGAAGCATGAACATATTTTCATGTACGCCACAGCAAACGCTCAGACCGTGAGGTGCGGGGCGCTGGCCAGGTGCTGCAGCTGGTCTGGGCCCACAAGGAGCTCCGACGGCCTCTCGAGAAAGATGGCTGGAAGAAAACCGACTTCATGGTCAACCTCAACCCCAGCAGTACCACCATTACCAATGGCCCAAGTACCAGAGCAAATGGCACCTATGAAGACAGCACCACACCACTGCTGGACAGAGGTCAGTCTCAGAGGAATCATTTATTTCAATTATTTCTGATTCAAATCAAGAAAAGTCAAACAGAAAAACTGTGACACAAGGTTGTATTTTTGTTTTTTGACACAAGATCCTGTTTTACTTTATTTTAGGGGAAAAGAGGGACATGATTCCACTAAATGACCTTGGCCCTGGTTAGTACATCAAATTCTCTTTGTGATTACAACAAACCTTAAGAAAGTGTTTTTGTTATTGCTTCTCTTAAAGACACCTTACATCTGTTTTTTTTCTCACGACACTTTAGAGGCCTATTCTACACTGGACCAGAGGGAGAGGAGACACACTCTGGATGAGACCACAGACACTTTACCGGTACTTTAAAACATGCTTGTGCACATTCACATTTGCACCTGTAGCTGCACTAACCACTAACCTCCTGCACAACTTTGGCTAATTCCTGACTTGAACCGTTTAAAACCTTCACACTTGCTGATAATTTTCTTTTCCCATACTCACTTCTTCTCTCTCTCTTTCTCTGGTTGTCTCTCAGCGAGGGGTATATGGGGGCAGAAAGGGCTCCCTGCCTCTGTTGGACTCCTACGATGGTTAGCCCCCCCTCCCCTCTACTCCTCTGCATGTAACAGCATGGTATGTCCAGCTGACCTCCTGTCCTGCATGGACTCTGCATTGTTTTCCTTTGCCTTATACAACTTGAAAACCCTCAGTGAAACCTTCTCCATCTGTAATTGTGTTCTTAAAGACTGGTTAAGGTCTTATTGTACTCATACTGATACCTGATGTGCTGTGCACCTGCTGGTATAGTATGCTAACAGTCTGTCAGTGTAG
Organism: Trinectes maculatus; assembly: GCA_016785345.1. Lineage (NCBI taxonomy): Eukaryota > Metazoa > Chordata > Actinopteri > Pleuronectiformes > Achiridae > Trinectes > Trinectes maculatus. Next base: position 23,800 of record JAFBJQ010001505.1, read on the forward strand.
AGATGAAGATTGTTTTTAATGTAGTGCAGTCGTTGTTTCCTCAGTTGTTCCTGTCTTTTGTTGCTTTTGGTCTTAGGTCAGTTTCTCAGTGAAATCTCTTATGGCTCAGCAGGGCATAACAGCTTATGCAGCTGATCATGCCTGTAGTTTGACCTCTGTACTACACAAGATCTATTTGGTATAAACTCACTCATTCTTTATTTACGGGCCACAGAATAATTGCATTGAACCTTTATGTAGTGGTCTAGGCCAGTAACTGTCTTCACTATCAAATGAGTGTATTGTACTACTTAGTAATAGATAGAGCCAACATGATGTTTCGTTTAATTGGGGATTTGTATGATAAATAATAGAGCATATTGTTGGAGCATTCCTGTGCGATTTGCCATACGGACACTGCATAGTGAGTCACTGTTTTGCCCCCTTGTTTATTGTGTGAACAAACAAAAACGTATTTCTTGTGCTTCTGTTTTGGCTCTTTTAAAATAAGCTTATTTTTTGCTTTGCTCCTCCAGAAAAACTGATAGTGTGCATCACTCAGACTGGGCCGTCCCTGCCCTACCACTGCTACTGAGGAGAGAAGCTCCAAATGCACAGACTCTCTCTCCCTTCTCCCCACCTCTTCCTCGCTCCTCCCCTTCTCTGTCTCTCCCTCCCTGTGTCTCTGTCTCTGTATCTCTCTCTGTTGCCATGCAGATGGGATCAGAAGATGAGGGTTGTCATCCAAAGAAAGTGGTTGGGTTGCAGGCAAAAAGTTATGTGCAACGCAGATACATACATGCTTTTTACAAACTCATTCAAGTGTAGCAACAAAAATAAATTCTGTTTTTAAATTATAGTTCCTCTGTAAAGGCAATCACCTCTGTTGACAATCATTTAATTTTGGTGTTGTCACCCTGCTTGTCGTTTTTTTATCTCGCTGTCGTCAACATGTTGGATAAAATTGTGTCATGGTCATCATGCCGCTGCCAACACCCATATCCTAAAGATGAATTTGTACGTAGATGTCTATGTAGGGTATATACTGTATATAAAAAGAAGATGGGATGACTGCATTAGTTTTGGCTCATTATTTAAATTGTCCCTTGACAGGGATTGTTGGGAGGTCAGGACTTGGCGGCAGACTGTTCACACCCTGTAGATTGAGAATGTTTATATAGGAGTTATTTTCCTGTCTAGAGTTATTTTCTCTCAGTTGGGATGAGCTCAGGCGTAGTCCAGAAAAGGCAGGTGTGTGTGTATATTTGTTATACAGTAAACCTGTGGACATGTGTGGGGGAAAATATAATATGGACCTTTTTTGAATGAGTGTGTGTGTGTGTATGTGTTTGGACCAGACCCATAAGACCACAATTTTATTGTTTCATCATTATTTCATCTGCTCATGTTTGTCTTTTTATTGTGTGCTCCTGTTCCTGTGACAAAGCATTTTTTTATTATTTCCCTTGGTTTTATTTTACCAACTGCCTCTTTTTGTGTTTGATGCTTTTTATTTCCACAGCTGCTGTGTTTTGACTTGATAAACAATACAGCACATTTAACCTGTTTCTGACATGTGAAGCTGGGAAAGAACATGCACCACTAAATCATATCCCGCTTCAGAAACCATTCCTACTACTACCAGACTACCATCAAAGACACAACCCATGTCGAAGCAACACACGCTTTCGGGGGGGCTCTGTGGACTCCAACATTTTAAGTCTTATCTTTATTTTAAAGAAAATCACTATGGCTTTTATGTAACTAGCATTCATATGTGCACATTTGAATGCATGTGCATTATATTTAAACACTAGTGGGAGGCCTCCTCACTCACAGGAGACTTAAGTTTGAACAGACAGATTTGGGAGAGATGTTTATTTAATTTGAAGTGGAAAAAATGCACATTTTTTGTCTTATTCTCTTTTTGTCTTTTTTTCTGTCCTGTTTGAGTTTTATTTTGGGGTTAGTTTGTGAAGCAGCAGTAGGTGAGAGAATTTTGTGATTTGTTCAGCTTTTTAGCCCCAGTTTTACTTGTCACTTGTTTTGAAGGGCAAAAGAGACCAATCTTTGACCATTTTTTTACTCTTCACACACATAGTATATTTGTACTGTTGCCTATCCATGTAAAATTCCGATGTACCATTCATACCTGCCTTGGCTCTGAGAAGTTGCTTTTTTTTCACGAAAGTATGTAACTGGTAATACCGTTGTTTTTATAAATAAAGATCTTTTCTTAGTCAAGATTTGGCAGTGATGTTATCTTGTGTTGTAAATAAACATGTCTAATTAAAGACAGGCAGCCTGTCTGTCTGTCTCAGTAATTGAATCCCCTTGCTCTTGATGAAGCCAATGGCAAACACACAAACTTGACACTATGTCACTATACTCATTCCCTAACGTTGGTGTTTTCTACTTAGCTTGATGATCTGATCCACTAATTATCTAGGTTTATTTTCTATGATGGCGCTACCCTTTTTTAAACGAGCTACAACCACGTTTGCGTTTAGAAGTAAGGCTCCATCCTGCAAAGCCTGTTAACTTCCAAACATGATGAGGGTTGACCACAGTTAAAGACTGTTGACATTCTCAGATTTGCTGTCGACTCTGGTTGCACACTGAGCCACATGATGACAAGGAATAGCTGCGTGTGTGTAGTATGTATGTATATTCTTGTAAGTCCCCTGAAATGTTGAAAGAATTAAATCTGTGTGTGTGTGTTGCCAGTATGCGACACATATGAAAAGCATCCCAAACATCAACAGCAGCTGCTGAACCCTAATCTGTGTGTCACGGTGTGGAAGTCTCATGTTAGTCAGGCCATGAGTCAGTGTGTGATCCCTACCAAGTCCAGCTAATACATTTGAATATAAATGTGAATGCAGAGTTAAAATGTAAAATAAAATGAATGTATTCAATCTCCCACACCATTTATGCATTTATATTTACAGTATGTGTAGAGATAATTATGGATCTACGTCGTTTGTAGTTTTTAAGTAAACATATCAAACTTTTCAAATTAAATCAGCCTGATTTAATTAAAAATAACAGTCTTATGTTTTTGATCAAAAACGAAATAATAAAATTTAAGCAAATTAGATGCTCTCTAGACAGACTGTATTAATTACATAAATAATATTTTCAGTCACTATAGGGATGGGGTTCATTTTGTCAGCCCAAACAAGTACACACATCAACAACATCCAGTGATACAGTATACATTTGTGTTGCTGGTTGCTTGTTGAACTTCTCCGGACAACATACACTAAACACACATAGAAAAGCCAAGTGATGGAGCAGGCAGAGTTCATATGATCCCAGGTCTGGATCGTTCGAGATGTGTCTTGAACGTGGAATGTTTAAAACACGTGGACAAGTCCTCATGCCTGTGTTTGTCACTGAGCGTGTGTAATATTGATAACCTGCGAGGCTGGTATTTGCACACACACACACACACACACACACACACATGTGCACGTACCCACCCCTTCTTAAACTTGAGACGACCAAACGCAGCAGATTTTCCCTCCCTCCCTCCCTCCCTCCTTCCCTCAGTGTGCCCTACCATTCGCTGCCACATCTATTTCAGGCTCCCCTCCTGTCCTTCATTTCCTCTCTAGCTTTTTCTAAAGCTCAAAAACTTTCTGTCTCTTCCCAGTGCTCAGCGGCTTTTAACCACAGCATATAAGAAATATAAGCAGAGGAGAAGAACAAAGGAAAATGGCTAATATTCCCATAGGAATGACTGTTGTGAGAAGTTAACCAGTCCTCCTTTGGGAAACCACCGGGTCAGTTAAGGTAGGGAAACCACATGACTGGCAGATTATGTGTGGCCTGTTGCCTTCCTGTTGATGATCGGAGGAGAAAAGTGAGTACAACCAGATCAGTTTTAGGGCACAGAAACTGCTCCATTTTGCCTGATGAGTCATGGATTCCCTCAGTGTGCCTGGTCCGTCCTTTTCAAACTCAGATGAGTCCCTCGATCGCACTCCAGTGCCGGACTCCTCCCGCCACACCTCCCACGCGCGGAGGCAGACTGGGCTTGGCGGCATGGGCTATGGGCTCGGAGTTGCCTGGCACCACCTGAGACCCTTCATTCCCTTCTTCCTCATCAGCTTTATGGTGGTGGCTCTTGTCTACCTGATGCAGAAGATCATCTATGGGGGGCCCTTCAAAGACCCACTCTTCTTTGTCAAGTTCAATGAACGCTGGCCGAGGCCGGCTCCGGACAAACATTCTCCAAAACTTACCAAGGTGTTCAGCCCAGTCTGCTCGTCGTCCCTCCAGCAAATCCTCATTGACCCGCATAGAGACAATGAGACTCTGCAAGGTGATTGATCACAAAGCCCGGAGGAAATAACTTATTCTGTGTGGATCTGAGCAACAAGGACTCCTGTCGGATTACACTGATCACTGAATGCAAATGTCATATGTTTTCTTTCGAGCTGTGTATCAGTTCCTTACCTGTCCAATTACGAGGCCCTAGGATTTGATATGATTACATTCATAAGACAGGGCCCCTGTAATATGACATTTTCTAAAATGATCTAACTTAACAACTTTTTGTCTCTATGGTGCTTTTTTTTAAAAAAAAACACTTTTATTTGTGAGTGTTGTCAATATTGAAGTAAATTACCTCTGAAATGGCAAAACTGATAGATCAGCAAACTGCTTTAATAAGGAAATGTGTCTGACTGACACTCAGAGTAAAGCACTGTGGTCAAACATCGGTTTTGCCCATATTTCTCTCTGTTACTGTGGCTGACAACCGTTAATGAAGGACATAGCGTTTATTTGTGTTGGGACAAGTTTCTCTCTCCTGATCATGACATCTACGCTGCAGCAATTTGCTGATACCAGATATATGATGTGATATAGTCGAGCTCCTATTACCAGATTTAAATCTTGTTAACATCACAGCAAAGAAATGATTGGAATTCATTTCCATGAGGTAACATGAGGCCAGAGATTAGTGTGGCACTGAATGCTAAGACAGTACTTCCTGTGACTGAATGAATTCAAGTAATAACGGAAATACTATTTTATAATGACACTGATGTATATAAAGTTAATGATTACGCTTTGGCCACAGTCAGAGCTGATTAAAATGGACAGTATCCAGATACACATCAGTGTACAGATTATGTTGCCAATTGTTACCATGACATACTTGAATCCAGTAAAAATATAATTAGGGCCATCACCTTATTTCCATGTATCCTTTCACCTGTAATAATGAAATAATTTGGGTGATGACAGAAGTATAATTTATTTTTGCTGGATTTTGAAGTGTGTTATTATGACAAATAATAAAATGTAACAGTCATATCAAGTAATCTAATTTTCACATAAGTACAAATCTTGTTTAGTGGCCACCATAAGTGATACAGACAGCAAGAGATGGAGATCTTTAAAAATGGGAAACTTAAACATAATTGTCACTGGCTATAGATTGTGGTGTTAAATTGTATGACGTACAGTAAGTTGAGTTTCCAGGATTTTCTAATAGTTTGTCAAAACACCTGTGTAACACAGGTAATGTAATTGAATACTAATACAAACTTGCTGGGTTTTAGCCTAGAGCTAATGATTTAAGGAGGCCTAATCAATGTAGTTTATTATTGTTTAATAGAAAACATCTGAATAAAATAGGCAAATGACAGTACAGTAATAACCTCGTACTGCACTGTGTTTTATATCATTATCAGTTCCGTATGTAGGTACATATGTTTACATACGTTTATACATTCTTATTCCAATTGTATCTTCTTCCTTATGTTATTCCTGTTATATGGGCACCAGTTGAATTACTGTTACATTAGTAACTGTGGCTCTGAATAAACAAGCATGGGCACGTGATCCTCCAGTTTGTTTTGTTGTAGTTGTAGTAGCGAGTTGCCTTTTTTGTTTTGGCCTGATACCCGCGTCTGCCTGCACCGTGTTGACCCCTCGCCCCCTGCTGGCGACAGGACAAACAACAGTGTGAAGCACGGTGACCACGCTGACCTGTGGATGACCTCACCAAAATAGACGGAAAAAACCAACCGGAAAGCAAACACGGAAAGCACATAGTTTATTGACAGTAATTAGTCAAGTGGTAATATTTAGAAACTAATGTTTTACCCGTTTTGCCGGGGGAGCGGTTTCACCAGGAGCTTTGGCGGTGAGTGGGGCCGGTGTCAGTCACCTGCCTGCGGGTTGTTACCGTCGGATGAGTCGCCCGCGCGGACCCGGTTGTTGTCACACGGTTAGTCGGAGCAGATGATGTCATGTTCATAAAGCGTTAACTAACGCTCGCTCTGTTGAGACGAGGCGGCGCGTGTTTGCTTTGTTTACCGTTAGCCGGATGCTAGTTGTTGGCGGGGATGCTAACAGGCAGGTGCGCGCTCTGCACCATCAACATTAGCAACAGCAGCTATAAAGTTTGTCCGCTCGTAGAGACGCATGTATAACGTGTAGGGTCTGTTAAGCACTATTACACAACAGTCAGTGTAATAATGTGTAGTGGTGGAAGAACTGGCCAGGTCAATGTTTTGAAAGTTTTAAAAGTGTAGAAATACTCTTAAAAAGCCAATTATATGTGTTTTTTTTAAGTTAAAGTATTTAAGTACAATCATTAATATATTATAGTATAAGAATTATGAATTAAATATTGCTTATAGTCAGTGCAGAATGATTTGTGTCTTCAGTGTACTCTACAGGCAGTTTATAGAGATGTTTATCCAGACTGGATCCCTGATTGATGCTGCATATCTGTTAGTAAAAGCTCTACGATCGAGTCGTTTCATGGGACATTTCTTGCTCTGATTGTTTTTGACGCCTTATGGGACATATGTAGGCTTCCTCTGCCCAGGTTTGTCTTGTCACGTTTCACCCGCGCTCCCTCTGCTCCTCCCGTGAAGTGGATGGGGAAATGTGGTGCTACCAAAAGCCAGGGTTTGAGGCCCTCCTCCTCGCTGAGCTGCAGAGACAGCAGCAGTGCAGCCAGTTCTGTGACACTGTGCTCCAGGCCGGAGGTATAGAAAAAGACTAAATGATACACACATTATAGTTACAGTGTGTTGTTTTGTTTTTTTTGTGCCTTAACATGTAGATTTGACACATTTTAGTTCCACGGTGACAAAGAAGCTGTTATCATTCTTGACACCTGCCCTCTCCTTCAGGTGTCTCAGTGCCGGCACACGGTTGTGTCCTCTCAGCCATCAGTCCCCATTTGTCCTCTGCTCTGTCCTCCACACCAGCACCCGCTGAAGGACAGGGTCGTCTCCTGGAGTTTCATGCTCTCGGCGCCTGCACCCTGCTTCACATGGTCAGACTGCTGTACTCTGGAGAGATGACAGGGGAGGGGGAGAAGGAGAAGCAGCAGGCTGTTTCTGCTGCAGCCAATCTGGGCATCCACGGGCTGGTGGAGGTCACGGCCGGAAAACGTAAAAACAGAAGTGGCCAACACACGGATGTGGGAGTTCAGACGGAACCACTGGTGCTTGAGGAGCGTGAGGGGAGGCGCAGCAGGTGGAGGAGAGAGGTGAGGGATGGGGGCACGTTTCTGTGGCACGACACAGTGTCAGATGGAGAAAAAGACATGTGTACACAGACAGAGGAGCTGCAGGTAAACACAGCTCCCTCTGTTTACTCAGCATCCTCCTTTGAGACCACTGATATGGCTGCTTTCCAGAGTTTAGCTCCATCTCAGATTCCAAACATTCCCGTATCCTCCGTGTACTCACCAAAAAACCTAGTAAACCAACCTTCCTCTGCTCCTGCAGCCCCTATGCAGGCTTCCACAGCAGTTGAACACACATCTGTTGTGGCTGTGGCACCGCCACCTCCAGCCACTCTGTCCACCCTGGATCTGAAGAGCTATTGGACTGCCGCTCAAGAAGCAGCCAGAGATGTTACAGACGGTGAAGAATGGCAGGATGAGCAGTTTGAGCAATCCAAAGGCAACATTCCTGGATTCGTCAGCTGCTTCATGAAGTTAGACAGAGAAGAGGGCAGAGGAAAATGGCGAGGAGAGCGAAGGCAGCGGGGCACGGGAGCGGGGACTGGTGAGAGACGACCGAGGAGACCAAGAGCAGCAACGGGAGGGAGGGGGAGAAGAGGGTTCACGCAGAAGGTGGATGTGCAGGAGGTGGGGGTGAGCAGGCAGCAGAAGCTATTCCTGCACCGGTGGGGGAGGGGAACATTGAAGACAGGTCAAGGTGGAGGCGCTGCAGGCAGGAAGTTACACCTGAAGACGAGAGAGCTCCTAAAGAAGGCGGAGAGCTGTCAGAGGAGAAGAGGGCGTAGCAAAGTGTGGGAGTTCAGCCAGAGTGAAGAAAAAACACCACACGTCCGGACACAGCGTGGGAGGAGGAACACAACGCTGCAGTCTAGACAGGTGAGGGCGCCGTCGATACAAACATAAAAACCAAAACCCAGCAGACAACAAAGAAAAGCATCAAATATCACATATGATATACTGTGTGTTTGAACTTTTAAGGCCTTCATCAATCCAAAATGATGTCAGATTTATCAGTTACCATGGAAACTGGGATGACCTGAAAGATCACAGCATCACATATTAGTATGAATATTGATAATAAAAGGAGACAGGAATATGTGTAGCTTTAGCTTGTCTGATCTGTATCCATAAAAGATCCTGAGTGCAGCTGTGTGATTGGTTAATACACGTTCACCAGTATATTTCTGACCAGTCATTTGACAGGATCACAACTCTGTTCAGATTTGTGAATTGCCTCTACTATAAACCCTGTTTGTAGTAATTGTCGTATTTTGGTTATAGGACAGTCGCCCAGCTGCAGGACCTCAGGGAGCGAGGGCCAAATCAACACCTGCAGTTTCCACTTCCTCCACTTCAGTGCATGTCTACAACCTCCGCTCTTTATCTAGCTCCTTCCTCCAGCCTTCTTCATCTCCTCTGCTGCTGTCACCTGCTGCCCCCTATGTGCCTCCAGCATCATCTCTCCTCCACACCACCCTCCCTCCTCCCACACCTCCACCCAGTGAAGACCAGCAAGAGCAAATAGAGCGGCTTCTGGAAGAAGTGATGATGGGACTTGACATTTTACAAAACAACTCTAATGCTGATTTTCCTCTTTCAACCAGCAGCACTTATGTCCACTCTAGTGATAGCTTCATCCGAAACACACAGCAGGGTCAAATCTCTGGCCTCTTGGAAGCAGATCCAGGTTTTCATGAGTCCAGGCAAGTTGTTTCTGGAGGAAGAGTAGCCAGCAGCTCTGCTTCTGCACTAGAGGAGGGACCTGTTCTGCAGCAGCAGGGAGAAGGAGAGCTGAACAAGATCTTGGACCACCTCCTGCAGTCGTGTGAACAACACACTGACAACTGTCATGCCAGAGAAATGGAGGAGATGATTGGTGAAAGCTTCACAGAGCTGAAAGAGCCTCATGCTGTCCTGAACAAACACAGAAAAACCAAGGCCCACACTATGACATCTCCGTCTCCTCATCCACAGAGTGCACACACAGCCCGTCCAGTCATACAGTATCAAACAGCTGAATCACAACAGAGTGATGAGCCTGACATAACACTAGCTCGCTCGCAGGGACACAAGACCTCTGCTTGCATTTCCGCTCCCCCAAAACGTCCAGAGGAAACACCAGGGAAAGACAAATCAGCAAGGAAACGAGTGTACAAGCGAAGAAAAAAACAATGTTGTTTTTCATTGGAGAAAAAGAGGGTGTGCGTGAAGCCGGCGGTGTCAACAAATAACGCAAGGCCCAAAACCCTCTGCAGCCAAGGAGATAAGCAGCTCCAGCAAATGCCTGTGGTGAAACTGGAGTGGAGAGACATGATCCCAGTCAGAGTTACACGGCAGGAACACAGCTGTCAGAGTCTGGATGTCGAGGTGACAAACTTATCTAGCTACTCTTTACTAATGCAGCTGTTGATGTTAGTTGGCACCATCAAAGTCAAACAAAAGGCAGAGTTTAAAACAAGTCAGATCACTGATAGTATCAGTAGATATGAGGGAGACACTGGGCCGTGACAGTCACTATGATTATATTATTATATTTTGCAGAGTCCTGCCTCCAAAAAAACACATTTATCATTAGAACAATACCCGCCTGGTGGCAGCTCATCTGAGAAGAATCAGCCGGAGTTGTGGAGGACAAAGTCCGATCCAATCAGGAGCAGGTTCAGGGAAGCACACATCAAGGTGAGTTTTCCAAAGCTGTGTTAAATATACGATCTTATGCTACTGGTGATTTAGACATTTCCAGTCACCGAAATGAATACATTTGCAACTTTTCATTCTCCAGTCGCCAGCTTTGTTGTTTTCATTTGTATAATTTAATAAAGTCTCTATTATTTACAGGTCAGTCCACCCTTTCTTGATGAGCCCCATGAAAAGAAACAACAACACTCTTCAGGTTCTGCGAAAGGTGGGAGTTCACCACTACCAGCTGAGCAGCAGTCTGAAAAAAAGGGAAAACAGGAGAGACATGAGGAAGAATTGACCGTCGAGCCACAGGAAGAGGCAGCAGGACCGACATGGAGGGGAAAGAAGAGGAGAGCAGAGTCGGGGACGAAGGCAAACCAGAATGCCACTGCGGACAAAAGATTCTGCTCAGAGCAAAAGGCACTAGCGACCTCTGAAACATGGACACACAACTCAGTCGGTACAGACTTTCTCACCGAGCAAGCAACCTCAGAACCAGAAGAAGTGATTGACGTGGAGACTGTGTCGCTGAGAAGCGTAGGAGGCTGTTTGGAACAAGAGGAACTGGAAGAAAAAAATGTGTTGGCAGAAATCAGTCTCGGAGACGGAGAGGAACGGTCGATGGAGAAAGACATGGAGAGCAGTGGTGATGAGATCATCTTTGTGGATGGTGACAGTGATGGAGGAACTGACCAGGACAACCATACAGACACCTGTCACAGCAGAACAGCACGGTCAGCAGAAAGCTGTGAAGACGAGGACATCGATGTGATCGGAGGTGACAGCCCCGTACCTGAGCCAGTGGTCATCAGCTGGACAGAGTCTTCAGAAGGCGAGGAGGAGGCAAGGACATAGACATTGTCGGGGAAAAGACAGACTGCGCTTCATTGTTTGTGTTTGCTACTGTGAATGAAGATCAGCTTGTTACTAGAAAGACTAATGTGCTTTTACATTAATTACATGTATGACACACAACCGCGTTGGGAGTTTTAACTTTCTTTATGACTCTTCCCCTTCGGTTTGTTATTTTTTAGGGTTTTACAGAAACCATTTGTTTCATTTAGCAGAGAGTTGCAGGGGCAGGTAGAGAAATGTAGAGAAACATGGTTTCATCATGTTTATTTCCAAAGCACGTTCTGTGTCTGTTGTGTTCATTCGACAGTCAAGACTTTTGTTTTTTTGGTTCCACAGATTTTTATGACAAGTTATTGAGATCGACTGAAATGAATGTGGTGAGAAACATTTTGCATTACTGTGCATGGACACACAAGGTTTGTTTGAACTAGTGTTGAAAGCAACACTATAACCAAACTCTTCTGAAAGAGAATAAGTGAAAACATTTGGTTCATCTATCAGCCAAAGGAATCAAGAGTTTTATAAGTTGTAAGTTGTTGTAAATATGAAAATGGCTGTCAGTAAAAATCTTGTTCTTTTTCCCTGTGTTAATCGCTGCAAATAAAAAGTGAAACTTTTTTTCTCTTAAGTGGAATTTTGTCGTTTAAATCGTGTATTTTGTAGATGCAGTGTGTAAAGCTCTCATCCGCCATTAATCAACCTCCGCTTTCACCCAGATTCTTTACCTTCATTTACAAAATGCTCTTTCTATAATTGATCATCTCAAACTACTTTGAGAGGTTGTGAATTCAGATACTTGCGTGTCTATGGGCCTGAGCAAATGTGATTTTAAATAGCATCGGAATTGTACTTTCACCCTACAGAAAAAAAGAAAGCAGAAAACATGGAAGTGGAAATGACTTTATTAGTTGTCAACCTGGAGATCAACTTCCTACACACAACAACAAAACACATCTGAGCTGCACCACAGCCCAGGAGGTGTGCGTGGCAGGAAATGACCTGCTGATCGCCCGTGTCAGGTGAGAGAGTGCAGCCCAGGTGTGTGTTTCTGTGTGTGAGCATACAGAGACCTCTCAAACCAAGTAAAAGACAGAGTGAGTGTGTCTGCGTGTGTGTGTGTGTGTGTGTGTGTACCATGTGATTCTCTGTGCTCTAACAGTGTGATATTGTCTCTTATCACACTCTAGCAGCTGCTGTGAATCAGTAGTGGTGGTTTGGGGCGGATGTTGTGGCTCAAGTCAAGAATAAGGGAAGGATTGAAGAGGGACAGAAGGAAAGAGCAGAGGAGGTTTATGGGTAAAAGGGAGGGGGGGAGAGGGGGGGTCGCTGTCTGTGATCGCAGCCTGTCTTCCTCTCAGTGCTGGATGCGTCTGATGGACTGGATCTGGGGAGTCTGACAGTGGGAGCCCCAGTTCCTCCAGTGCTGGTAGTCTCCACTGTGTTTCTCACACTCCATGATGTACTGCTGGCCCCTGTAGCCAGGATACTGGTAGCACACGAAGCTATGGGATGGATGGATGGAGATAGCAGGGAATAAGGCAGTGATCATAGTGATAAACAGCCATGTTAGTCTGAGAACACGTTTGCAGCTTGAATCAAATGATGTTTAATGGCCTGTGTCGTCAACACAACATAAAACAACGATCCAAAGAAAACAGTGCTTTTTTTGAAAAGTACATGCAAAAAGTAAAATCTAATTTGGTTGAGAGATATTAAACAAATAGTGGGACGTGAATTATTTGATATAAATAATAAAAAATAAGCCACTGTCAAATTTACATGGAGAAATAAAGATATATCACAACTCACGCGCCGCACTGCACGTGCATGGAGCCGACTTCGGGCATCATCCAGCCCATGGCCTGCAGGGAGGGGTAGTCGTCACAGAGCTCCACACTGCGGCCCATGAAGTTCTCCTTCTCGAAGATGCTCATGCGACTGCTCTGGTGGGACTGTACGACAGACACACACATTGGGTTTTAGGATCCGTGAGGTGATTGCTGATTGCCACAAGGAGAGGAGGAGTAGCAGGAAGGTCAGGGGGCACTCACAGCGCAGTAAATGGGGCGCAGGGACATGAGGCGCTCCACGTGATAGGAGATGGAGCCGCTGTAGGCGTCCCAGTGGGGGTACTCTCCTCTCTCCAGGATGAACTGCTGGCCCTGGAAGTCATGGTGCTCGAAACCAACCCAGCTTCAGAGCGAAAGACAGAGAGAGAGAGAGAGAGAGAGAGAGAGAGAGAGAGATGACACTTGTGTTTTGGGGTTGATGTATGAAGGGAAAAACAGATGGAGATGTTGTCTTACGCTCCGCTCTCCACCCTGATGGAGCGGATGTTGTCCAGGCCACACTCCTGGATGTTGCAGCACTCAGAGGTGAACTCCAGGCACTTGCCCTGGAAGTGCTCCTGCTCGAACACAGTCACCTGAGGAGACGAGGAGAGCGAGGGAGGAGATGTCAGCACCAGCTGCAAAACACACACACACACACACACACACACACACACACCCATACGTGTGTTTACCTTGAAGAAAGGAGCCATGCCCATTCCTGAGTTGACCAGCGGCTGAATCATCGGGTACCTTGTAGTTCTGTACATCTTCACTCCTGAGGTGGCACATGGTGACAGAGAGAGGACCAGGTAAAGCATTTTGTCAATGATTATGGATAACATTTCCTTTTTTTTAATTTCCATTGAGGGGTTCTGGCTTTCGGTGACACTTTTACGAATAAAAGTGTCACCAAAACCAAAACTCTAGTCGAAGTGAGGTAATGATAGAAACTATAACCTCAGGTGTGTCAGAGATCCAGATGCTGCGCAGGTGTTTGACAGAGTGCTTTTGGTTTGCAGTGTCAGTGTGAGCTGGCCCGAGTCAGAGCAGAGACACAGTCTTACCTAGATTGGCACTGTATTGGAAGAGCTCGGGTGCGGTGCGCGCCTGCCTCGCGTGGAGCTTTGAGAGAACCTGGCGCTTCAGTTTTATACCGACGCTCGGGGAGCGCGCCTGGAGGCCAGTGTGCGGCCAGAGGCGCGCTCCCGCCGCAGCTGCGCGCGTCCTCTGTGCGCTGTTGTCTTGCACCAGAGGCCATGTCAGCACATCCTATAGTGCTGCTGCTGCTCTGAAAACAAAGGGGGGGGGGGGACCGGTATGTTCTGTCCCCGGTCAGCAGTCCAGCAAGGGTGTGGAGAATGTGGGGATTAACGGAGGTAACAGATAACTGTGTGGGTCCAGATGGATGTATGGAAATGGTATAGACCTGTGTGCACACAGATGAAGGATATGGCTTCATTCATTCCGATGTTTGTAGCAGAGATCATTGTGGCTGTAGCATGACCTCACACACGTTGTAACTTGAAACATTGTTAACCATCAGTGACGTCTTCCGAGAGCCAGAGGTTTGAGACCACACTTTCCCAAACTGACACAGAATTCATGTCACTGTTACACAGTTAACACCTGGAATCAGTGGGTTGGTGGTGCGGCAGCAGGAATTATAAAATCATACAATGTCATTCATTATGGTTTCCTCCATGTGGGTGTAGTTTTAGGTTCATTTTCAGGAAGACCCACCTGTCTGTTATTGCTTCTGTTAGGAGCCGCACTCCAGGCTTTGCCCAGCCCCTCTGTCTGTCCCTCTCTGATGATGTGGGACTTCTTTTGTCTCCGGTCTCTGACCTCAGCAGGTTTGTTTCTGTCGCTGTAATCCCTCGCCTGTGGGCGCCAGCGTATAAAAGGGAGGGGCTCACTCCGAGCCCGCACACACTCTGAGTGAGGCTCGGCGCAGGCATCGCACACACAGACCGGTAAGGTACAGGTACTGTGAACCTGCTGGTGTGTGGAGATACACATCAGGGCTTAGACTCTATATGACTCCATCAATCTAATTTTTCATTTATTGTCTCTTATTCCCTCATTTCATCCTTTTTTTTCAACCATGTTTTCATGATGTTGACAGCATTTTTTTCCCTTCTCTTTCCAGTAATCATGTCCAGTGGAGATAAGTCCAAGACTTCTTCCCAGACTGACGGGAAGGCTGCTCAGAGCAAGAAGTCTGAGATGGGAATGATGTCCTACAAGGTGAGCGGATCCCACATAGGAACACAAGGAGATAAGAGGGCTTTCTGTTGGCCATGTTTAAGATTCCACTGAGTGATCTGTGCACATGTGTCTCCTTCAGATGTACGTGTTCGACCAGGAGAACTTCCAGGGTCGCATGATCGAGATCAGCAACGAGTGCATGAATGTGTGTGAGATGGGCATGGACCGCGTGCGTTCCCTGCGCGTTGAGTGTGGACCGTAAGCATCCAGAGGAAAAAATATATTTAGCATTATCTTAGCATGGATACTTCATCACTTTGTCTTCTGCAGCTTTGTGGGGTTCGAGCAGATGAACTTCTGTGGTGAGATGTACATCCTGGAGAAGGGAGAGTATCCTCGCTGGGACTCCTGGAGCAACTGCCAGAAGAACGACTACCTGCTGTCCTTCAGGCCTGTGCGAATGGTAAAAAAAAAAAAAAAAAAAAAATCCTCATTTTACATTGATGTGTTTTTGTCTTCAGACTCTTCTCTAACCTGGTGTTTCTCAATGTGCTCCTCTCTCCCAGGACCCCGAGAAGCACAAGATCTGCCTGTACGAGGTGGGAGAGTTCAAGGGCCGCAAGATGGAGATCATGGACGATGACGTTCCCAGCCTGTTCTCCTACGGCTTCACCGACAGAGTTGGCAGCATCATTGTCAGCTGTGGGACGTGAGTTTGTGTGTTTGTTGCTGCTGATTACCTGGTGACAAAGTAAATCCTGTACTGACTCCTTTCCTCCTTACGTCTCAGCTGGGTGGGCTACCAGTTCCCCGGTTACCGTGGCAGCCAGTACCTGCTGGAGAAGGGCGACTACAGGCACTTCAACGAGTACGGCGCCCGCTATCCTCAGTTCCAGTCAGTGAGGCGTATCCGTGACATGCAGTGGCACCAACAGGGCTGCTACACCATGTCCAGCAAGTGAGGGTCAGGGAAGGAGAGAAAGAGGAAGAGCGGAGGCGAGGAAGAGGTGCAGAAGAAGAGGGAAAGGTGGAGAGATGTCTGAGAGGCCTGCACCTCAGGACCGTTAACGGGCCACGATCTGACGCAGCGAGGGGAAGGAGGAGCATCTGGATCTTCCCCTGATCCGAGACAACACCTCAGTGGAAGAACCAGCTGGACCCTGTCCAGTCCTCTCTGTCTCTACTCTTCTCTTTCTCCCCTTTGGGCTGAGCTGTACCATCCCCCCTTTTCTTCCTTTTTTCGTCCCTCACTTTAGCCTCCTCCAGCCCCCCTGTCCTCTGAGAAACCAAAGAGGGAAAACACCTCTTGCTGTTTCACACCCATGATTCTCGGTTCAGGGTTTGATGCACCATGGGAAACTGAGTCCCTCGAGCCCCCTAAGGCCCCCCCACCCCCGTCTTTCTTCCCCTTGTGCGTTGCACATCCTCTCTGCTGTACAGAATCCTGGCCAAGTTTTCAATAAAAAGGAAAATCTTGATTTCAAAGATGTCGCTCTTGTCACTTCATACTGAAAAAAAGCACCTGAATAAAGTTGTTATTCGAACAAAACCGATACAATAAAATGACAACGTGAATAAAAACGAGTGATTGAGCAGTTTTCATGAATCATTCTTCACTTTCCTTCTTCTCTGTGCCCACATTCAAACCCAAACCGAACCACACACTGGATGTATTTAAATATTATTATATTATATTATATTATATTATATTATATTATATTATATTATATTATATTATATTATATTATATTATATTATATTATATTATATTATATTATATTATATTATATTATATTATATTATATTATATTATATTATATTATATTATATTATATTATATTATATTATATTATATTATATTACTTGTATAATTAATAATTATAAGTCATGTTGTTAATGTGTTGTGTACACGTGGCATCCATTGCACTTCTGTCCATCCCTGGGAGTGGGATCCCTCACATGAGTGTCTCCTGGAGGTTTCTGTGTTTTTTTCCTCTGTTAAAAGGGTTTTTTTTTTTTAGCAGTTTTTCCTCACCCTTGTTGAGGGTGTGGGTCAGAGGTCAGAGGATGTCACACCCTGTACTCTTTGTTAAAGCCCTATGAGGCAAATTGCAATTTGTGAATATGGGCTATACAAATAAAATTTGATTGATTGATTGAAATATTATATTTAAATATATTATAAGGAAGTGAATTTCATGTATTTCTACTTTACATTTGATTAAAACACACAAAGCAAATTTATTATGCGAGGGAACAATTAGGGAAAAACATATTGTGATGTCTCTGTTAGTTTTTGTGTTTTTGTGTTGTCTATCTCTCTCTCTCTCTCTCTCTCTCTCTCTCTCTCTCGGTCTCTCTCTCGCTCTCAGGTGCAGGTGTGTGGCAGCAGACGAGCCACACCTGATTCCACTCAGCTTCTCATCTCCTGCACTATAAAAGCCTGCTCTTCACGTCTTCACTCCACTGCTCTGCCAGATAATCCCCTGTCCTGTGATTGCATTCTGCTGTGTTGTTATGTTTTGGGGTTTTGTTTGTTTGTTTCTTTGCTTTCTGGGGATTTATGTGTTTCCTCAACCTCCACCTACCTGAGTCTGTCTCTGCTTTGGGGTCCAACCTCACCCTTCCATAACACACATATCTTTGAGGTTACCATGTTGCAATAATTTCAGTCACCATTTTGTTTTTGTTCTTAACCTTTAATTTAAAAAAAAGAATCTTTACAGTTTTACAAACACTATATTATATTGTGTATTGTTTTGCTTTATAAAAATACATCTATAAAACAGATAAGTGCCATCAACAGGAATGGTTTGATATGTTTCACAGCAGCAGTAGTGCTTTAGCTTTAGTGTTGCACCTTGAGTTCAGATAAAGACAGTTTGCCTTACACGTATTTCTCACTTATATTAATATAAAAAAATATATCTTCAGATGACTGCTGTTAAGAGCAGATGAAGAAACTTGTGCCGCGTCTTCACTTCTCCAGCAGGGGCATTATATCTGTCTGACATGGCTGAGCCAGTCAGCGGGACATCATTCGCACAAACTCTGAAAGCACAGGAGGGAAGAATGAGACGGAGCAGGATGAAGATACATGTTCTTAATGAGATCTCATGGAAGCAAAGACAACGTCTTTTACCCTCAAAGTCCACCTGACCGTCTCCGTTGAGGTCGACATCTCGGAGGATCTCGTTGATCTCCCTGTTGGTCACTTGTTCCCCCATCAGCTTCTTCATGGCCTCGCGCAGCTCAGTTAAACTGATCTGACCGTCACCGTCAGAGTCAAACTGGACACAGAGACATCGAACCATGTTATGATCATGTTTTTATGCTATGAAAGTGAACAGACAATGTCACAGTCTGTCCTGACCTCTTTAAATGCATCGCGTAGTTCTTTGACTCCAATCATGTCAGCCGTCTCCGCCAGCATCTTAGGTCCCATTAGCTCCACGAAGTCTTCAAAGTCCACTTTCCCTCCGCCTGTAAGACGCGCAAAATTACGGACAGAGATTAAGTTTCCTTTTGTGATGATGTCATGCTAGGGTTGGGGTTTGGGGTTGGATTTGGGTTTTCTAATGATGTCACAGTGACATCACGCAGGTTGTGGGGGTTTGGGTTTTCAGATCATCTGATGGTCACATGTCAGGGTTCAGCTACCTCTAAGACCCAAGATACCTCTAACCATAAGAAAAAGCTCATTATTGTAAAAAGTATACAGGGGGTCCTCAAGTTACGACGGAGATCCGTTCCTGAGAATGTGTCGTAACCGAATTTCGACGTAAGCCACCAGATGTCGCTATAACACCACGCAAAAATATGAGTTTATTATGGTGAATTACCTTTTTGTCCCTCTTGACACACCGTAGGGGTTGAGATCGCGAGTGTAATGAGCATTTCCTTTAGATTTCTGATATCTGCAAACCGCTTAAGCTGAAACAAGGAAGTTCACGGGAGATGTGTCGTAACCACGAAAACAACGTAATTCGCGACCGTCGTAACTCGAGGACCCCCTGTACATGGTAGTATACAAGCATGCAGTGTCCCGTGTGAGGCGTTAGTGACAAGTTTCACATGTTTTCTGCAACTTGTCCGTTCTCAGTCTGTTTGTGTTATTTGCTCTGTTCTGTTCTACTCACAGATTTGCTGACTCAGCTCGATGAGTTCCATCTCTGTGGGCATGTATCCCATGGTCCTCATGCACTCCCCCAGGTCTCTATGGCTGATGTATCCATCTTTATTCTTATCGAACTCCACAAATGCTTCACGGAGCTCTGGGGGAAAAAAAAGCAACACATTGACATGGGCCATGTTGACTCTGTAAAGCAGAATCACACAGGGGTGATGTGGGTCAGTCATCTCACCCTCCAGCTCCTCTGGTCTCAGCTCTCTGTCCTGTTGGAGGGAGAAGGTTCACACATTAGACTTTAACTGTGCAAACAACCCCCCACCCCCAGCATCAAGTGATCGAACACAACACAGTGGAAAATGAATGAGTGGGAGACATCATGAAATGCATAATGTGTAATAAAGTGTAATCATATACATGTGTAATAAAAGTCTTAATTTGATTTATTAGTTACTTTTTTTATGGTTAATATGGAAACTTGTACTTGCTTCAAAACTGACCACACATGTTTTGTAGCCAGAGTGTTATAATTCAGTATTATTATATAACGTGGAGAAATGTAGTTATATTACAATGTAGTTACATTTCAATATTATAAAGATTAAATGTGATATTGATGACAATTGTTAGGATTGTAGTATAAAAAAACAAATGTAACCAGATTGTTTGTGAGTGGTTGCTGTGCAATAATTTACATTTAAGGATTAGTAGATGTGGGAGGTTTAATTCGATTCCCATGGACACATGTCCAGTGTTTACAGTGTTTACACTCACAGACACTGTACATCAGGCACGCAATCCTGCCCATACACACTCACAGAAGGGAAGATGAGAAACATTACTCAGTTAGGATAAGGGCTTTAAAAAAAAGAGAAAAACCCTCTGTCATCATGCTGTTTACTTTGGATGCTCTGATAAAACTGGGCCACATTGTAATATATAATAATAGAGTATTTATTCCATTAAGTGTCATATGAACACAGATTAGACTGACTTTATATTTTACTTTTTGATTAATACATGAGTATTACAAGTTTTCAGGGGCTTTGTGTGGTTTGTCCTCCACATCACCTTGTTGGGGTCAATATTTTCCCATGGAGCTGACAGATCGACCCTTTTTGTGCACGAGTGGACCCAAGCGATTTGATTGATCGTCTGACCCAGTGAGACGTCGCCGTGGCGTGGTGGTGAGCAGGAGGGAGGGTCAGCCACGATGTGTGGATGAAAATGGGATTGGGTTGTGTGAGGACACGCATTGTGTAGTTCTACATACGAGCGTCTGAGAAAAGCCCTGTTTAAGGAAGATGCAGGCCTGGCCCACAATGTTGTGCAGCATGTTGCAGTTCTTCACCAGCACACCGAAAGAATCCCTGAACGACTTATCCTCAACCACCTCATCCTCCTGTCCCTCTGGCCGCAGACCCAGTGCCCTGGTCTCACACTGGACTGGCCTCGCCATTACCCCCTTTGGAGACAGACCGGGTTGTTAAGCCACCACTCTCACACTCTCAGTCACACCACGCTTTCTCCAACTTCACGTCTTTGAAGAAACAAAGTGAAGAACCACAGTTTTCTAGTCATGCATTAGATGGGATGTAGCTGTGAGCCTGTCTTATATAAGCTGCTTATTATTTCAAGGCAATCCACTCTCGTCATATATTAACCCCACCGCGATGCACGTCTTGATCTCGCCATCGCCCACCATCCATCCTGCTGTGGTCCAGACAATGCTGAGACGCCCCGAGTCAGTTCTAATGATAGACGTGCGCTTTCACACAGTGACTACTGTATTAAACAGTGCCGCAAATTCACCACATGCATTTGCTGTTTCCTGTAGATAATAAATCTTCTATTTTGAAGGGCAATAGTGTAAAGCACCTGAAACTAGCAGGGGGACCAGTGAGACTGGGTTACATTGCTACATATGCAGATAAACTTCTGCAACAGAAGTTGCAACGTTTTTTTCGTTAAGTATAGAAACATATGCAAATGTAAATAACTCAATCTATGGCTACAATGATCCTGCAGGTAAAAGCAGGATGAAATGAAATGAAATGAAGTGCTCTTACCTTCTTCATTTTATCTATCATAGATGGTTTGATGCAGTTGCCCATCACCAGACCTCACAATCCCACTCGTCCCCTCTGGCTCCTGCTGTCAGACTGTTGTTTTCTGTTCTACTTGTCTGATTGTATTTATTTCCCTGCTTTTTTCATCTGCTGCGGCTTCAACAGTCCAGCTCAGGTTCAAGATCTGAGGTCAGAATTAGCCTCTCCGAGGATCCCATTGCTCATAGCTGATTGTCACAGCTGGTACCACAGTCAAGACAAGCAGACTCGCAAAAAAACCCCATAACAAACAAACAAACAAACAAACAAACAAAACAATCCAGAATGACTCTATACATCTCTATGGAGGATCCCGAGTCGGGCAATGTCACCAAAACACAGCAACACAACCTGGAGAAACTGCACTCAGGTCACAAGTGTCTCTTCACTGCAGGAGCATCACTGTCTCTTTTCTCCTCACCCTGATCAACACTTTTAATCCCTGCCCCTCTCTCTCTCTCTCTCTCTCTCTCCCTCTCTCCCTCGCTCTCTCGATGCCACTCACATGAGGCTCTTGCATTCGAATGACTTTGTATGAAGAGTTTTAGAGGGAGAATTAAGAGGGTGTTAACACAGCAGGTTTAATCCCCACCATGTTAAATTAAAGAGGGGAACGGGCAGTGGAAAGAAAAGAAAACTCAAAGGGATAAAATAAGTAGATGGAAATGAGGGAAACAAAAAAAGAAGCAGAATCGTGGACCCCAAAGCAGAGACAGGTTGAAAAAAAACTGAACCATAATATTTAATTAACATTACCTGGACTTTACAGCAGGATGTAACACTTGTACGCCTTATTTTGTTTTATTTGCTGCCTTGTGAAGCATGTTATAATACAGATGTTGTGTTTTATGTGTTATTTCAATAAATATCATTGTCATTATGATACCATGGTAATTTATAATCATAATTATTAATTATTAGGCCAGAAATGGAAGCATTATTGACTCACGTAAAAGAAAAAAGCATCAGTATAATGACAGACAAAGAGCCCTGATGCCATTTGAACTTTCTCCTCACTGACTTAAAGTTCTTAAAGATCTTTTGTGTATGTGTGTCTATTGACAATCAGACAACCACAGTGTAATGTGTTGTTTACTATTGTAAAGTAACGTAATGTGACTCATCACTGTGCTGGGACGTTGACGTGTTTCCGTGAGGCCGAGGAAATGTTCCGTTTGAATTCGGCTAAACCCTCAAACGAATGAGAAAGCACCACAACTGAGCCGCCATGCGTCTGTGAAATGGATCTTACGCAATGAGACCCACAACATCTGTCACCCATGTCAGAGTCATGTGAGGTCACACCCAGCGGGGTGTAAAGTGTTGTAAAGCTCTCGTTGAACTCGGAACACGGCACACGTTACATTAAATCATTAAATTGTTACATTAAATCATAAGCTGAGGTGAAGGGTCCTCGTAAAAGTGATCAGCTGAGCTCATATAAAGCATGATTTCATTTCATAAAGCATGATTTCATTTTGCTTACTAAAGTACAGCTTGTGTGTGTGTGTGTGTGTGTGTGTGTGTGTGTGTGTGTGTGTGGACCAGGAACCTTCTTGCTGTGAGGCATGAATGCTAACCGCTGCACCACCTTGCAGTTCTATTTTTGTTAAATGCAGTTCGAAATCTTGAACCTGCAGTAGGTTAATTTTTTCTGGCCACTTGGTGGCAGCAGAAACAAGGTGTTCGACAACAATCATGTTGTATTAAGCAACATGATTATGCCATTGGAGGCCTGTTGGTGTCCACCTGGCTGATGTTAATCCCACATTCATTTTCCTCTCTGCTGCTTTTAGTGGTCAAAGTAAAGCTGTCAATGCCTGCCCAGATCTGCCAAATAAAAAATGTAATCATACAAAAATTAAAGAACTTAAAGGACTTAAGGGAGATTGAGTACTTAGAATAGACTAAAATAAATAAAACGTAGAAAAGAATGGGTTGTCTCGTTATATATATGTATAAATATGAAAAACAGGACAGGTTTGGACTGAGCAGCTCATAAATCTGTTTGACTCATGTCACAGAGCCTTAATGAGATGAGCCATAATGTGTCAGTTGTATGTTGTAGTAATGAGCAGTCACCACTAGAGGCTTTTTTAATAGAAGTCTCACTAACAATCAAACTGGGTTTTATCTGCCAGCTGCTGCAGTGAAGAACTCAGACTGTAATTATACAACCTCAGATTGGGTCTTCAGTGACGGATGTGCAGCTTAACAGCAACGACTGTAACTTATTATTTCACTAGGAAAAAGTTCTTACGATGAAACAAACTGTTTGGAGTGAAAAGCTGTAACTGTGGGCGAAAAGGAGTGAATTTTAACCAAGACTTTTTTCAGTCATTCAGTTTTTCAACTATAAACCAAAACATCAGCCACATAAATACAAACACACAAAACTACTGCTCTCATCAGTCCAGATATTCCAGGCCCACATGACACAGCACAGTTCGGATGAAGACATTTTCCTTTCATCACGACCTTCATGAGTGTGACCGTCAGATCTGACACCAGAACCCGCATGAATAACTCATAACAAAACTGAAACCACTGAGTCTGATTGATTACCAGCTCTATTCTGTCTCTGATGGTGTTTAATTAATCAGGCAAATGAGATGTTGTTGGACAAAGTGTGTCTATGTGTATGCACACACACACACACACAAACAGACACACACACAGGGTTATGTTACTCTGTATCGATTTTCATTACTTTCAATTTGATTGTCTGACCGTCACACTGACCGTCACACTGGCAGCAGGAGTTAAACTTTATCATGCATACACACTTGAGACAAAACCACACACTCTGCGTGGACTGTAGTGTGTGACGGTCATGATGGGTAACAGTGTGGTAACATGACTCTTTTATTTGTGGTGGGTGGTGTGTGTGTGTGTGTGTGTGCACTGATCTTATGTCAGACGTACATCAGCTGGTGTCCAGTGACAAGAGCTGTCAGTCAGAGAAAGACTGGAGGAGACATGATAAGTGAAGAAAGGAAAGAAGGAAGGAGGCAGAATATTTTTTGTACTACAAAAACAAATATAAATACATAATATTGGTGTTTAAAATAAAACAAAAGTAAAATATTTCCGTGTACACTGTGGAGATACAGCTAATCAGTGTTTTTTAACCACTTAAAAATGAGAAATGTTACGGGTTTGGTAATTACATAATGTTTTGTCTGTGCTTGTTTCATGAAATAATTATTGAGCTTTTCTTCAAACCCATCTGATTCAGCTCAGCTCGGTGTGCGCGGGGGTTGAGGGTCTCTGGAAATACCACATGCTCACTGTCTATATTTTGCCCGTGACACAAGTTTCATGCTCCGACAGAGCGTTATGGAAGAGGGGATGAGGGAGAAGATATATCTTCTCTCTCCACCCACTCAGCCATCCTCTCTTATTTATGGTCACATGCATCACCATTTACATCACATATCTTTTTTTCTCTCCTGTTTTTAACCTCATCCTCACTCATCATCGCCCCCCGCAGGGTTTGCTGACGTGATCAGGTGGATATGAATCTTTCTTCATGTGAAGAAATAAATAAAACAATCCAGAGTGACTCAGCAGCAGCAGGAGGCGAGTGAGGTCTTAACTTGTGTGTAATCTCTTTTGATTTTCCAATACACACCACTTTGTCACACTACAATCCCACATGTTTGACCCCGGGGTGACAGATGCTGTAATAATGTAGCCTACCGTGGCGTGCCGTGTGTCACTGCTCACCATGTTAATGATGGGATGAGATTTCATACAATGGCTGCAGAGATAGGGTGTTCTCTGGCTGACTATGGCCCTATCTGTTACGGATTACACTTAATGTTTCCAAAAGTAAAGGAGCTTAAGTCCACGCAAACACACGCTACATCCATCCATAGCTTTAGCCCTCAGGCTGTGCAGCTCCCAACTTTACCAGGAGGAGGTGTGGTAAAAGGCGAACTGGTTCATGTCTGCGTTGCTGATGTGAATATGACTTCATGACCTTCACACACACACACATACACACAGAGTTACAAACCACAGCACAGGTGAGTTACAGACGTTGCAGCTGGTGTCTCCTACCTGTCCAAACACAGAGTCCACGATGGGCATCAGGTCAACAGGTTCCACCTCCTTCTCTCTCTCCTTCTCGCTTCTGTGTCGTCCCTCCATCATCTCCTCCAGCTTCTCCTCCAGCGTCTGTCTGTCCTCGGCGTCTGCTGGGGGATTGTGGCTGCGTTTCTGACGGCGAGTAAGCTGAGAGGCAGCACTTGGAACTTCTCCACCTCCTCCTCCTCCTCCTCCTTCCAGCGTGTTGGTTCGCTTCCTCTGCTTCGCCACCTTCCTCTTGATGGCGGCCTGCACCTGAGGGCGCAGCATGAGGTCAGTCTCTCGTGATGAGCTCATGATGAGAGCAAAACGATCAAAACAGCTATATCTGAAGCATGGCCTAATGATTCTAGACATGGTTAGGGTTAGTTAGGGTTAGGTGAGTTCCTTTGACCCCTGACCCTAAATTCACAAATGGAGCATTTATCTATAAAAACAAACAAACAATTGACCAAATGTGAAGAAATGTGTAGAAAGCGTTTGCATCTACAAGACTGATCTACTGTTTCAGATCATTCCTCTCCTTTCCCCATTATTTAATTGAGTTTAATCAAACGCAGTTACAGACTCATTCACAACTTAATTATTTTGATTTATCTTTGCACACACACAAACATGCATTGATAAAATGTTGTATAAAGACAAGGTGAAATGACAAAGGAGCATTCCGCACAAACACAGCATAAATCTGTATAGATGGAGGGAGAGAAAGACACACACGACCACATACGCACACAGACACACACACACACACACCTGTTTTGCGCTCCTCTCTGGTGGTGCACTCATCGTCCCAGTGACCCCTCCTGCGGCGGACGGCTCTCGAATGATCATGAACATCTCGCTGTCACGGGCGCATACAAACTCTCTCTCTCCCTTACTCGCCCACCCCCTCCCTCTCCTCTCTCTTCCAGGCTCTCCTCTCCTCCGCACTCGCTGACTTCTGTTTTATGCACTAAAAATTCCCAGCAAACTGACTGACATAAGCCATCCGATTTGTCAGTGACTCCCAAAAACTGGATTCCGATTGCTCCCTGGATGCTGTGGGAGTGCTTCCCTTTGTTCCGGGTTAAAGTAAATAAACAATTAAAAAAAGGGAATGAATTAATGAGTAGATTCCAGGAAAATGAAAAGGTGGAACCCCTGTTCTCCTGTTTCCTCCTCACTCATCTGCGTCCGGGTCTGTTCTCCAGGTGTCTTCACCGGTGTTGCTCCGTGTCGCTGTCTCTGTCTCTCTCCTGCTGTGGGCAGGTGAGGAGGTTTTTAACATCACCTGTCGTCTTGGCTCCGGGATTGAGTTCCTGCACCTCTGCCCCCGTTCGCTATCACTCAGCCCCTTAGCTGAAACTCTATCCCTCCTTAACTTCACCTCTCTTTCATTAGCTACCTGTAACATGTCGACATCTCCCTCCCTCCTTCCCCACCTCTTTCCTTCATTACAGGTGAGCGCTCACTCCTTCTGTTGCCAAGCTTCTTTGTCTTAACTAACTTTTCTGTCCTCACTGAACAGTTCATCCTTTAAGCTATATTATCTTCATTGCTTCATTGTATCTCTCTCTTGTCAAAATGTTTCTCTGACATAAACTCATATCCATTGCATCTTCATCATCACAATGATTTTCCTGACAGCAATTCCCACACTTACATTTTTACCATTTTTCTCTCAGTCTATCTGCCCTCAATCCCCTGTCCTCCCCCCATCCCCCCTCGTCCTCCCCCTCCGTCCTATTTGGAGCTTATGTGAGACAAAATGTGATTGTTTCATAGGAGCACGGGTCAAATGGCAGTGACAGTGTGGGATGATAAAAGCTGTTTCGTGTAGCTGCACATCACCTCTGGGCCGACCTGCGTTTAATCGTATACAACAGGCATGGCTGAGCACACACACACACATACACACACACATATGCAAACACAGGTGAACATTTCACCACTGACGACTATTTTTAGACACGAATGTTAACACAAGCGTGTTGTTGTGTTTTCGGCCTCTGTAAAACAGAGTGTATCTAAAACAACTGATTCCACTAAAAGCATCACTTTTCTGTAAATAAAATGAGGATGTTGATGATGATGCAGCTTCTCGACTCTCCCCTGATTCTGCCCTCAACTTCGTGCCCTGAAATATCCTTCAGTCTCAATCTCTCTCTTTCAGGATAATGGCAAGAGCTTGACTTCTGCCCAGTTCCTAATGAGGTTCCATTATTCAAATCAACACCATCCCTTCAGTTACTCCTGTCGTTCTTCACCTCCTCTCCTCATGGATTATTCATCAGAGGAGGAAAAGCAAAGCTACATGCACTGGTCTGAGAACGGACCAGTCATCTTTATAGACAACTCTTCATCCACCGACTTGTCTTTCACCTTAACCCCCCCTGAAACTGATCGAGGCGCAGGCTGAATGGGAGAAGGAGTGGCCACGGGGCAGAGTCACGTAGAGGTGCAGGCTCGTGTTACTGTATGTTGATCAAGCTACAATAATATCTAATTACAGATCCGGACAGTTGGGGGAGAGAAAGGCTGGACTGACAGGTGTGGTCTAAAGATCAGCACTCTATGGTTAATGTATAGGCAGCTGACGCTCGGATAACAGATACATTGATTCGGGTCAGACTAAATCTCATTACTTATTTGTTCGTAATAGTAGTCACAGATTTCCAAATTGCTCAGTGGGCGTTGTGGAACTCATTAACCTTGTTTAACTGGCCGGTGACAAACATGTGAGTACCCATGACGAGTGCAACCTCAGCTAATCAACTGATTAACAGTGCCACCTGCAGAGCATTAAGACTGTGAATTGAATGCTTGAGTGTTGTGTGAAACAGGGTATTTTTTTAGTCTCAGTCCCTTTAATAATGTTTACATTGCACCAAGTGTTGTTGTTGTTGTTGTGTAGCCGATCATCTTCCCAGGCCCTTGTGATAGAGATGAAACCTTATGAAACAGATCCTTATTCCTCATATTAACAGAATATCCATCTGATTTAATAGAAAAACCTAATTCTACATCACTACTTGATGATGCTGCATTCAAAGTTAGTTTGCAGCGCCCTCTGATGGAATCAAAAGTAACAACAACACCTTCAGTTGCACGTTGGATCATTTTATTAAACTAATTGTAACAAATGTAGCGACAGTATTAGCTGTGATCTTAACTTAGATGCCACGCAGACAATTGTGTAGTGTTGGACAAATGTGACAGAGGTGGACAATGAAATGGATCTGCTTGTAGATGCCAGAATCATCTCCTTTTAATTCTGCTGTACACATAACTGCTGCAAATGTGCACGCAATTGCAACATTAAGATGGGACATTTAAAAACATATCACGTTAAATTGTTAATTTTTGTTAAATACATGCAGTAACATATTTCATCCACATTGATAAACAAAAATATAAACGCTTCCGCCAAAACTCTGCCAATCAAGCCTTCGATTACATTCCAGTATGTGTGTGCACTACCTGTTTTTGTACCGCATTGTCAACACAATACCCACGAATGACCAAAACTAATAATGTATTGATATTGCAGTGGTTATCGTGGTGTCGATACCAAATCCTGTTGATTTCTAAAAAATACCATACAAAATATGCAAATGTATAAAATAGCAAAAAATATGTTGCTCTATTAAAATAGAAAAACGAGTGTTACATCTACTTCCTTCCAACAGTTGGGCAATGTAGGAAATAATGCATTTGTTGGGACCGTTTTCTTTTTTTTTTTTTTTTTGACCTTTTCATTGGAACATGTTGACAATAAAAAATGTGGAATATTGGCAGCCATGTTCATTTGTATTGTCCAAAACTAGTTTCATCTCAGTATCAGCAGTTCTCCACGAATGTCATCAGTCCCGGCATGTTGACAACATCACATCAATAATTCAGCAAAATCTTTATTCTATAAGGCAGATGTGTGACAACTCATGAATGAGTCTGTTTAATGATAATAATTATAATAAACGTATACTTTATTAATCCACAAGGGAAATGTTATCAGATGCTGAAGTTCTTTTGTCGTTCTACTCTGAGTCTGTTCATGAAAAACATCAGTCCTCTGTCAAAAAGATCATTTATCCCCAGTGTGGTGTCACTACAGTGAGTGGCTCCCGGTTGTGTCCGTTGATAATCGGCCAGGGATTAAAGTATGGGAAAACAGGCTCATTGAACTTTGCACCATAGAAGGTGAAGAGGTGACTCATGTCTCCTGCATCGTAAAACGCCACTTCACCTCGACCATAGTCCAGATAGATCCCCACTCTTTTGGGGGGTTTGGAGGGATACAACAAGTTGTCCTCTGCGTCGGTGCACGCTTCGTACTCACTGGTGCCGTTGCCTTTGTCCCTCAGCACAAGGGTCCAGAAACCATCATCTGGGCAAAGGCTGATCTCTGCCTTCCTGTTGACAGAGGCTGTGGCCACACCCAGACCCCATGCAGTCTTGGAGCCCACCTCCACCTCCCAGTAGTGTCTGCCAGAGGAGAAGGACTCAGAGCCCAGGACGATGTTGTACAGGGTGAAGCGCTCCGGGTTGTTGGGCAGGTTGGGTTGGATTTTGCCAACCTGGACGCTGGTGCGACATGGGGAAACCCACAAGCAGGGGTACGCTGTGTCTGGGTTGAGGGTCACTGCTGTGGTAGCTGAGGCAGAAACAAAGCAACACAGATGCGTTTATGGAAAATGAGCAGGGAAAGGCGTCTTGAGAGTGACCTTTAACAAGATACAGAGTGAGATACCTGCGCAGTTAGTGTAAGACGAGCTAGATAAGAGCATCAGGTACATGGATACTGATGAAATATACATGATATACTGCGTCAAGATAGAAAACTGTGAAGTAACACTAGAGATTCATTTAATCTTGTTTTTTTAGTCTAGTGTTACAGTAGCTAAAATTATCTCTGATGACTAAACTTGGAGGTTAAGGTCATTGACATTCTATTCCTGAACAAATACACACTTTTCACTCACTTGTCCTCAAAGTGATTTAATGTGCAGATGACTATTTTCCAACCGGAATAAGTTTCGTCGCTGTTTTTGCTCGATGTTTGTGTTGTGTTTCTATACCTGGCTGAATAGTAGAGTTCATTTTTCTCCAGACCCTGTACTGCAGAGGGCCCAGAAACTCCCCTGACTGCAGATCAACAGCCACCTCTGGAGGCCGCACAAACAAGCTCTCAGCCCTGAGAGAGAATCAACGAAAAAACAACAAGAGAATAAATAAAAACAGCCCGTAACCAGCAAAACAAGAAGGAGAGAAATCCAAAAAACACAAAATGTCATCACATCTTGTAACTAAGCTCATCATGGCACAACAACGTGTGATCACTTTCTAACCCACAGTCACATTTCGACAATGTAACAAGTAAATTACAAAACCTCCGGACATTTCCTGGTGACTTTTAACAGTCCGGTTGAGAAACAAGGGGGAATTCCACAGGTGAGATGAATGATCTTGTTATAAACCGGTTGATACTCACCCCCCAATGAAATCTTTGATTCCCTAGAAAAGAGCAGATCACAACATGCCCATGATTATAAAATACTCCAGTCTCTGCTGAAATGTGCAGACGATAACTCCGACACTCTTATTCTCTGTTGTTTTCCTTTCATGTCATGGACATATTTAATATAATATATATTTATATATCCAGATGAAAAGACACAGGCGATGCTACACATCCCTCTTCCCTCAGCTCTCTCACCTTTAGTTGCTCTGGGTTTTCTTGTTCCCTCAGTTTGAGGCGCAGCTGGTCGGCCGTACTTTCCAGTTCGCTGATTTGCTCCGTTGCTTGAGTGAGCACCTCCTCCAGCTGGTTGAGCTTCTCCTCTTTCTGCTCCTGCAGCTTTTCCTTTATGCGCTCCTCCTCCTCCAGGAGGAACTCC
Organism: Trinectes maculatus; assembly: GCA_016785345.1. NCBI lineage: Eukaryota > Metazoa > Chordata > Actinopteri > Pleuronectiformes > Achiridae > Trinectes > Trinectes maculatus. The sequence goes on from JAFBJQ010001505.1 coordinate 55,068, forward strand.
CTCAGACGGCTGAACTCTGCCGAGACCAGCTCCTCCAGATCTGCTGCTCGCTCCTGAAACACAGCGAGAACAAAGCAACCAAGTTTTTTTTTACATTAAATGCATCATTGTTATTTCTGTTGACATACCAACAGGCTAAACCTCTAATTTTCCTTAATTAGTAAACAACAACATAAGCTGCACTGACACTGGTTGTAACAGTATGAACAATGACTCAGTGGCTGTTGGTTGTGACTATAAATAAAGAGTAGATCTGCACGTGAACATGCAAGAAACACACACAATCACACTCACACAAAGTGAGATAGAGAAATTGGCAGGAAATGAGAAACTATCAAACTTCCTCTCAGCTTTACTCAGCCACATCCTGTCACACTGACAGAGAAGTGAAAATCTGTGCGTGTGCACATAAACTAGGTCAAACAGACAGACAGAGGAAAACATAAACACTCACACACACACACACACAAACAGGCAGACAGACAGATACCAACTTGTTGGTATTTGCTGCTACTGAAAAACTCCACTTTGCTATCTTGGTTTAACAGACACACACACTCACATGCAAACACACACACACGGCCACACAAACACACACACATTCGCAGCTCTTTGGTTGAAGTAAAAGCTTAAGTGGTACAAAGCGTAACTCCTGCCTGCTGTTATCGCTTTCTGTGAGGGTGTGTAACATAGATTCTTTTGTATACTTGTACATTCCATACATTTTACTATGTGTGTGTGTCCAGGAGGCGTCAAAAAACACACATCACATGACGCGTATGGACGTTTAGTAAACATCCGTCACATCTGAGGACAAGACCGCTGCATTTCCCACACACGAGGAGTCACAGGGTTTGATGAATGGCCCTGAGTAACAACCTGTTGTTTCACCACCGGCTACAATTGAGACCAGTCACCAGCCGCTCGCTGTCAGACAGGTACAGGTGGAGGAATGTAGGTGACTGTTCAGCCATACTGGTTCTTTTCAAAGCACAACTCGTAAATACTCTTCATATTTGACTGAATTCACTTCTTTCTTTCTTGCACAATGCTCATGCACAAACAACAAATACACACAAGCAAAGACACAAATAAAGAGTCTCCTCTGATACCTTGATGAGGAGGATCTTGTCGTTTGTCTGTTTTTGGAAGAGCGAGGCCTCCTCTGTCTGCCGCTGAACCCTGTCCAGAGCCACAGACAGCTTATCCTGTTGGTCACCAAGAAGAAAAAGAAACATTCAAAACACTGATGCAAAACATTGTCAAGACGCGGCTTCAGGAAACCAGATCATATACTTAAATGAGAAGTTAATTTGATTGGTGCCTCTCTCTGTAAACAACATCGCCTTTAACTGGAGTCATATGATTCTTCACCAACACTCTGACCCACAAAGTCAAACAAAATAGGAATTCACCGCCAGGAAAACATGTCAGACGGCACAGAGGCGCCGCACAGTGTGTTTCTGAACAAACTGATGATGCTCAGGGATCAGGGATCAGACCGTAGCGTTTCTCAGAGCTCACACTGACCTGCTGAATTCCTCCAAAACACAGAGGCCAAAGGCCGCTGAGGAAAAACAGTGAGTGTGCTCACAAAAACAACCTCCATGTCTCAGCCTCTGCTCGCTGTGTGTGTGTGTGTGTGTGTGTGTGTGTGTGTGTGTGTGTGTGCGTGTGTGTGTGTGTGTGTGTGTGTTTCAATAAATTCAAAGTATTTAGAAATTTGACTTCAATCAGACCTGAGCAGCATTAGTTAGTTAAAGGTTAAAGGAGTTAAAGGAGCATGTCATAGTAAAACTTAACAAGAGTACAAATGTTTTCTTGCAACGCCAGCTATGACCACTGACATCAACCTCATTATAACATGTTCTAACATGTTTATAACCACATTATAACATGTCCATAACCACATTATAACATGTTTATAACCACATTACATTGTTACATGTTTATAACCACATTGTCACCACCATCACTACTTCATAACAGGAAGTGGATAAAGGTTTAGGTGACCTGACACATCTCACCTCTGGCAACAGAACATTAAACAGAAACGTCACGTCAGCAGAAACACATGAGTGCTACCTTGTAGTTTTCGAAAGCCTCGTTGATCGGGACGACGTTGTGGGTCTTGTGGTCCCGGGACATGCCGCACACCAGGCAGATGGGGAGCTGGTCGTCCTCACAGTAAAGCTTCAGCTTCTCCTCGTGCTCCTCGCACAGATCCAGACCCAGACGCGGCCAGTAGCCGCTGGACGAGGCCAGGCTGCTCATGCTGGACCCGGGCTCCCTCTCCTCCGGCTCCTCCGGTGCGTCCTCCGGATGCCACCCGCTCATCCCCGCGGCCGTGTCCACGGCCCGGGCTCTGCGCACACTGTCCACGACGTTGCACAAGAGCGAGTTGGGCCGCAGCTTGCGGGCGCACGACTTCCTACACTTGGGGCAAGTGCGCTGCTCGTCCGCCTTGGCCTCCCAGCACTGGATGATGCACACCTGGCAGAAGTGGTGTCCGCACTCGAGGATCACCGGGTCGCGGAACAGCTCCAAACACACCGGGCAGGTGAGCTCCGTCTGGAGCTCCTCAAGCGCGCTGGTGTCCGCCATTCCCAGCTGAGCGCATAGTCCCGAGCCGCGGCACAGAGAGACGCGTCCGACGGCGAGCTGAGACGAGACTGATCTTCCGGATCATCTCACGCGCAGAGAGGGAGGGGCCGAGCGCAGGCTGACAGCAGGACAAGTCTGATTCAACGGAAGAGACGTGACGGGCGTGAAGGGACAAGCAGCTGGCTCCATGTCAGCGCGCGCCGTCCCCTCTCTGTGAGGGACAGACACCATATGTTATTATTAATACTGTATTATCTTATTAAGCTAACCGAGCTGTGGTCGCTGTTTGCTGTTATCATGATGAGTGACTGATGATTACAGCTGATCATTACACTGCCACCTCCCCGCAGTGTTACAGGATGTGTGTAAACTCCAACAGGCTGAGGTCCCCGTTTAAAAGTTCTTAAAGTATAAAAGTGAACATCTGGTTGCACTTAGTGGTTTTATCATTAAATTAAAATGAAACAAAGATTCTATTTATTACGATTATTGACTATTTATTGTTGTAAATAGCGCGCTCGCGCACATACACACACAAGCACACCTACTAAACTCTACAAACTCCAATACTCTCTGTCTGGTATTACTTGGTTAGATATTACCATTATGAATATTATGTTTACAAGTTCATAGAAATAATTTGACTGAACCACAGATGTCGTCTATAAATCACATCCTTAATTTATTTATTTACTATTAATTTACTTATTTTATTTATTTAAGTCATTTTTCCCACTTTCCTCTTAAGTTTGAATGATTTATTTATTAGTAATGTCAAAATCTCTTTGTGGCACAATACGCTAAACTGCATTTTTAAAAATGTTTTACCCACCCACCATATTATTGACACACCTTTGCTTAACTGGTTTACTCTTTATTTTTAAATAACAACAACAGTCACTCTTTCTTTTTTTCAAGATGGTACCAATAATAATTGTGCTTAAGAGTGAGTCTGTGGTGTTCAGGTTTAGATCAGACAGGGAGTCAGGTGTGTAAACACCTAAACACACCCTGCAGCCTGTGAGTCAGAGTCATAAAACAGGGAAGGAGAATAAGGGGAACTTGCTGACACAGAGTACGTCACCAGCAGCTTTCCTCTGTAGAAACAAACGCTATGGTAATTCCTGAGCGTTCATGGGTCACAACCTCATCACCACTGATGGTAAATGCAGACTTATTACTCATCATGCAACTAGTGTCAGCAGCATGACCATGAAATGTCCTGGAAACTCATATCTCTAAATGCACACCAGATGGCCCTGGTGAACCTGGAAATTCTCCTTTAAGCCAATGACTAAATATCAATGCACTGGTTATATTTTTGTGCTTTTTTTTACTTTCAATTCAAGTTTCTCCCAAAGGTCAGAATCTAGACTTGGGGTTCAAAAAGGATCAGTACACATTCCCAAATGTGCGGCATGTCCTTGTTACATGCAAGTGTGGGTAACATCTGTCAACTCATCAATATTTGAAGTATATTTTGTGTTGCATGCAGTTTTTTTCCCCCATTCACACAGTGACAGGGTTTTCCCATTTTCACCGAAAGCACATCACGGAACAAAAGAAGCACCAGACCTTTATGTTAAATGACAGTTGCGAAAGAACAGAAGTCATATCTAGCAAATATCAGGTCGTAAGATTAAACCACACTTTTTTGGGTCCGCTTCCCAGAATCAGTATTTCGATGAGCAAAAGATGAGAAAACACGAAAACCAGACAGAGACAGAAAATAAAACCTGCTTCCTTTCAAATTTCCTAACCCCTTGGAGTCAAAGATCAATGGGGTCAATTTAGGCTTTTTTGAGTTAATTTTTTATTTATTAGAAAAACTATAACAGCATGAAAGCACATTACAAAGTTGACAGCAGGATTTCACTGAGTTTCTTACAAGACTGAAAAGATGTGCAGGAAGATGTGACGTCCACTACAGAGGATAAAAGATAATGGGCCGGGTCGCAGGAGAATTTGATATGTGTACAATAACTTCTGATAAAACACTGGAGGATATTCTTATTCTTTGATGATTTTGCAAAAATCATCAAAAGACTAAATATGTTAAGAAAAGAGATGGTATCAGTAAGCGGACATAATGTATAAAAAGAAAGTGCAAACCCAGAGTTTCCCAAGAGGTAGTCCTATAGATAGCAGGGGAATTCTGGCAGCAGATGTGTTGGGAACGTGTTGAGGTTCTCGCCCACAGGGTTCCTGCGGCCACTATATATAAGAGGAGGAAACCTCTGTGACAGATACGCAGCACCCATACTCTGGATGCTGACTGGACACAGAGGACGTATAGGTCTTTGTCTGAGAGGACGTCTCTGTTTGCTGACATTTCTTTCCAGCAGACATACTGCTCCGGCGTGCAGGATGTCTCAGAGGAAGCTGCTGCAGCTCTCCATGGGAGCTCTGCTTATCCTCTGGCTCTGCTTTGGTGGCCTGGTCCTCGCAGAGGTCAGCACGGACTTTTCCAACTGCCTGGACTTCTTCCATGAGAGGACTCCACCGCAGGGTATCAGCGGGGCAGGATACCAGCCAATATGCCAGCGCTACAAGAACCAGTATCACTTTGCCAGCCTGTATCACCGCCCGGCTCGTGCACCACTGTACTCTGCCTACATACTCAGCCCTGCAGATGGCAAACGGCCCAATAGCACGTGGATGTATGAACCACAGGTGAGAGGAAAAACAGTGTCTCCTCCATTGTTTAGCTTTGTTGTCTGACTAACACCGTCGGTTTATTGTAAATAAAGTTTTCTTTGGGTTATACCTTGGTTCCATCTTATTCGCCCTCGGGGCCTTTTTCTTTGTTGTTTACCCTCACTGAGTAATCTAACCCTACTTCAACATGTAGATTCAAAACAGCTGCACCACACACCTTTCTTCTTATTCTTCAGTTGGCGTTTTCCCGTGCCCACTCAGACATGACACCTCTACAATGCCCCGTAGACCAGAACGTGATCGAGAGCCAGGCGGTGACTCAGGACTACAAGGACTCCAACTTCACAAAGGGCCACCTCAATCCCAGCATGCACCAGAAGACCAAAGAGGACCGTGAGGCCACCTTCACCCTGACTAACATTGTCCCTCAGCGGGCGGGCTCCAACTCGGGGCCCTGGAACACTCTAGAGAAGGAAGTATTGAGGAAATTCAGTGCGTTCTGTCAGGGGCCGATGTATGTGATCACTGGAGCCATGCCGTATGTGTCTGGAGTACGCTGGATCAATGACCGAGTGTCTGTTCCTGAGTACATGTGGTCCGCCTACTGTTGTCCAACCTACAGATCTGACCTTCCTGAGTCTGTGAGGCCATTTTTCCCCACGTATGCGGCAGTGGGAAGAAACGACCGCAACAGCGGAGAGGAGATCGTGCCAGTGAAAGTTAATGTAAAGGCCTCAATTCGACGCTATGATGTGAGGCGGATGACCTTAGAGACCCTGGAGGGCATCCTGAGACAGAGGCTGGCCGTGCCCATCACTCTGTTTGCTGGGCAGTGTCAGTCACAAATATAACATGTTTTAGCCATTAGCTAAAATCAAATGCAGCAGTATCACAGTATTCTGTCAGAGTAACTTTGTCCCCTGTCTCTTATCTACTGTATGAAATCAGACTTTTATTAATCACAATAAGATTTGGACTTAAATAGTTAACATTCTAAGATGCTTTTTATAATATGTGGGTGATGATAGGATATGCTTGAGTGTGTTATGAAGATATTCTGAAAACAAATCTTTAAATGACACTGATAAAATGTGACAGTACAAAGCACAGTTTATAAATGCTCAGTTTATGGATCATTTGCAGGAATCTGCGCCAAGAGAACACATACGCCACCTAGTGTCTGGTGAAAAAAACTTAGGAGAAAACCCTCTGCACGTTGCTGCATAAATGTTTAATTAAATCTTGTCTTGTGACTCATGATGGTTGCAAATAATGAATTCTGATGAATATGATAATGTGATTCTGATAAATGTCAGCAGTAACATGTTCACTGATCCTTTGATTGTCCAATAAATCGTGATCAAATGTGTAGAGATCCTTCTGATGAACTGAGATATTTATTTAACAACATGATCAAAACACAAACATACAAAACACCAAGCCGTAATTGATACTGTGTCAGAGTAAAACCAAGGCCTCAGCTAAGATTTAACATGAACGAATTACTAATAAAATAAAATATTTAAAAAATGCACATTGTATTGATCATTATAAATAAGTAAAGGCTTGTACACAGAAATGACAAAATGTCCAATTAAAATGGTTTGATGGCTAAGATTGATTTTATTTCCCCTCCTACAGAGAAATACCACATACAAGTGTCTTATTCTCGGCTTTATCCGTTTTGCTAAAAACACTGGTGACTTTTCAGTTGCTCCACATCGCCGAAGCCTCTCCCGCAGTTGGAGCACTGGAGTGTTGCCTTTTCACTGTTGTGTATGAGCTGGTGTCTCTTTAAATACTCCACACGACTGAAGCGTTTCCCACACGCCTCACACCCGTATGGACGTTCACCCGTGTGGATCCGTTGGTGCCTTTCCAAATTGCCAAGTCGACTGAAGCTGCGGCCACACTGCGGGCACCGGTGCGGCCTCTCGCCTGTGTGCACCAGGTGATGTCGCTCCAGCGAGCGTGAGTGCGTGAAGCGTTTCCCGCAGATCTCGCAGCAGTGCGGCCGCTCGGCAGCGCAGGCACACTCGTGGTTCTTAAGAGCCCAGGCGTGACTGAATGTGTTGCCACAGTGGGCACAGGGGAAAAGGCTGTCCTCTGCTCTGCTGCTCTGTAAATGGGCGCCTCCTAGTGGACATGGGTGCTCCTCCAGCTCAGCCTCTGATGTGAAGCCTCCTCCGCACTGAGGGCAGAAGTGGAGCAGCTCCCCACCGCCCTCCTCCTCCGCGCCGCTGTCCGCGATGCTGCCAGGAGCCGACAGGTGGGGCATGTGCTCTGCCTCTCCCTGCTCCAACTCATCCTCTCCGGCCATGACTGTTTCCATGTCGCCCTCTCTCAACTTCTTTGACCAGCCTAACCTCAGCTCCACTCTCGCACTGTCCTTTAGCCTAACTTGCCCCGTTTGATCCTCTCGCTGCAAAGTGGGCGGCTCAGGCTCCAGCTCTCCGTCCTGCTCCATACCATCCAGACCTATGTATTTAGGTGCCAAGCTGATTTCACTGCCTCGCACCACCCCTGAGTCAGGGCTGACAGGCTTTGAGGCTGTCATGGCAGCCTGCTCGCGGCCTCTCTCAGCCCTCAGTGCAGACTCCAGACCCCTCAGCTCATCCATGGTCATGCCCTCCTCTGATGGCTCTGATGATGAACCCGCCTCCCAGTCCTCCTCTCTCTTTCCTGGATGAAGAGTCGGGGGACGATCTGACAGGTCTCCTGAGTACAGATGGAAAACGGAAGAGCAATCATTAACACTTTCTCCCAAACTGGTCTCGAACATTTCACTAACTCGCCCTCCCTCCATCAGTGTGTCCTGAGCTCACTACCTTCGCTTTGTGCTCTGGAGCCAGTGTGGAGGTTCTGGTTGGACAGGTCCATCTTCAGCGCCTCCTTTATTAGCCGTAGGGAGGCGGGTTGATAACCCTCTGTTTGTGCAAACTGCATACAGAAATAGATTAGATACATTTCATAAAAGGTTTGTTTTTCTAATGTTAACTTAAATCCTCACCATAGCCATATGTTATGATTTTACCAATCTATATGTTTAGGAGGCAAAAAAGACCAAAGCTTTATCTTTGCAGTCTACAGGCCCCACAACTGCAAGGGGGCCCCACATTATCCAATTACTATTTTAAATTATTGAAACAAAGTGACATATATCACCCCTCTTCCTAAATAGACTGGATCCTTTAAGGCTGCTGAAACCATACTTCAGTGTATGTAGGCTAACTACAGATGACTACACTGGGTATGTGAGAATATTCCATCACACTTTAATTTGTGACAAAAAATCTGTTTTTATGTAAAAGCAGGATGGATTTATTTTCTTGGGGGGTTGGGGGTGGGTGCAAAGAGCAGCCTTTGGCCCACAACCACCTTTATCTGCCACTGGTACTCTGCTACTTAGTCATGCCATGCTGTGGAATAGCAAACACCTTATCACCATTAGCAGAGGTGTTTCTACCTGAAAGCTCACTGCACTCGAGATGTGAAGAACCCCATTCAACAAGGCCCTCTGAAAGCTAACTGTCAAATCAGTGGTCTGTTTTATCCAGCACATCTCTGCAGTGATTTGTTTGCTGAAACACAAAACACAAGCTCTCTCTCTCTATCTCTCTCTCTTCTTGACTACGTCGTCTCTCTTCAATAAGAGGCTGCTGAGCATTGCAGAGATGCTGTGCCACTTTCTCCTCCTCCTCCTCCTCTTCATCTGAAAAGGTTCATCTCCCTCACCTCCTCTTTGATGTTGGCCGTCTCCTCCCCCTCACCGCTGAGGCTGCCCTCCCCTGCCTCGTCCTCCGCCATCCCTCCCTCATCCTCTTCTTCCCCGGGGAACTGGATGAGGTACATCTCCCTGGCCTCCTTCCCCCCTCTTCCTCCTTCTCCTCCCTCACCACCACTGCCACTGCCACTGCCACTGCCACTTCCACTGCCACCGCCACTGCCACCTCCGTCTTCCTCCCACACACCTCCAGGCCAGCCTTTGCCATACGCTGCTGCTGGGCCCTTCTTTGACTTGCCTCCTGTGGAGAAGAGAGGGAAATGAAGGAAGGGTGGGAGGGAGGTTGAGCGAGGAAGGAGAAAGTGAGTTGGGGGGAGGGAGGGGGTAGGGAAGAGGGGGGGCACAGGGAGACAGGATGGAGAGAGAATGAAATATGAGGGGGAGAGAGAGATAAGTGGGAGGAGATGATTGGAAGGCCAGAAGAGATGGAGAGAAGAGGGTGGAGAAGAGGGAGATGAGGAGGGAGGAGGGGATTCGAGAGGCAGAGGAGCAGAGTGGAGGAGAGGTTGAGGGAGAGCAGGAGAGAGGAAAGGGAGCAGGGGGAGGAGAAGTGAGCATGATGAATGAGTGAGGAGAGAGGGGGCACAGAAGGACGAGACAAGAAAGCAGAGAAAAACACGTGACAGGGAAGAGAGGAGAGATGGAGTTGGCGAGGCCCAGGAAGAGGAGGAGAAGGGGGGGTGATGATGAAAACCGGAGCGAGAGACAGAGGGAGAGAAGTGGAAGTGGAGAGGGAGTGTGTAATTATGGCGGCGGCAGAGAGGAGCGGAGGAGGAGTGGAGTGGAGGAGGTGGGGGAGGGAAGGAGGGAGGCGGGAGTGTGTGTGCAACGTGATGAGGGAGAGAACAACAGAGCAGGAGGAGGTGGGGGCGGGGGGGCGTGGAGGAGGAGAGGGCGTGAAGGAGAGAGGAGCGGGAAGGGGGAGGAGGCAAGAGTTGGTGAAGAGGCGGGGGGGGGGGGGGGAAGGCGGGAAGGGGGAGGAGGCAAGAGTTGGTGAAGAGGCGCGGGGGGGGAGTGAAGGAGGTGGGGGAGGGAGAGGAGCAAGGCAGGGAAGGAGGGAGGGAGCGAGGGAGTGTGCAAAAGCACAGAGGAGTGGGAGGGACAGAATGCAGAGAGGGGGAGGTGAAGGACAGAGGGAGAGATCATGAAGAGGAGGCGGAGGAGGAAGAGAGGGAGGGGAGGGGAGGGGAGGGAGGGAGAGATCATGAAGAGGAGGCGGAGATCAGCTCCTGCCAGATGGTTTCCAACAAAACAAGTGCGTCTTCACATAAGCCCTGGCTGCACACACACACACACACACACACACACACACACAAACACAAACAACAACAACAACAAGATCCCTGTTTCTTGCTGTACAAACACAATCATACTGAAACATGCCACAGTGTGTAAATGTGATGCCCCCCCCCCTCCTCCTCAGGACATGACTCGGACACTCACGGGCCATATCAACTTTCCGCTTCTGCCGCCCGGCTCCCTCCTCCTCCTCCCCCTCCGCGGCCGCCGTCAGCCCGGCGTTGCGGCGGTTCGCAGCCCAGCCCATCCCGTACTTGCGCTCGGTCCGCAGCTTGTTCTCGGTGAGCCTGAGCCGCAGCTTGAGCGCCTCGTTCTCCTTCCTGTTGAGGGACAGCTCCACCAGGTAGTCGTTCACCGTCTCCTGGAAGAGTTTGGTGATCTCGCAGACCGACGCTCGGATCAGACTGTCCATCACCGCCGTCAGATGCGTCTCGAACGTGGTCACCGACTCCTCCATCATCGCGCCGGGTGACCTGCTGACGGTGCAGCGACAGGTTGATGTTACTGTCATGGTCGTGATTGCGTTAATTACAGCCTCGTTACAACAAGTGTTGACGCGCGTGGCGCGCCAGTGCCGATGTACCTGCACAATCCAGACCTGTTTAATCGATGTCAGGCAGAAACATGAACTTTGTTTATCGATACTAGTTAGTTGTGTCGACAGTAAAGTGAGACGGGGCTCGGTGAATCACAGCGGGACTCTGTGGCTATTTCACCTCTATTATCATTGAATCAAAGACTGTATATTAAAAAGTACAACAGTGCTGCTGTGGGTTTATAAACGTTAATTACACAGCCTGTGTCCGGTTAGCATGTTGATAAACTTGTATTATCGATCGACAATCGGCAATGTTGAAGTAGCGGAGGAGGAGCAGCCTCCTTGCGGTTCTATAGTGAATGTGTTAGCAGCCTGGCTAATTTAGCCTTGTATACGCACCGTTGGTGAGATGAAGGATGGCTGGAGGAGCAGGAGTGCAGCGGCGACAGACGGGCTCGACCTCGCCGATCACGGATGAACCTGGTCGTTGTAGGCGATCACAGCGACGCGGCGACAAAGAAAGGCACCATCCAACTTCTGCCCCTCTCTCCCCCTGCTACTGTTTTCCTTCTCGCCTCCCTCAGCACCGCTGAACGATGCCTGACCACACTGCGCATGCCCGGTACCGTAATTACCCGACACCGAAGAGCAGCCGCACCCTGGAAAATAAAACGCACCGAGATTTTCCCCCATCGGCTTGTGAGCGGTTGTGAGCTGGAAATATAGAGGATATAAATTATAATATTTATCACTTCATGAAAACATTTCTTCCTCACATGCTCCCCGTGATGTTACCAACAATGTCCTCCAGAATGCCAGAGGGCGCTGTGGTCGTTCTGACACATACGGCGTGTGCTCCATCTTAACGTCCGGCTGTGTGCGCGAGCGGTATCGTCAAGCTTATCCGTCTGCTTCCGCGAAGAAGAGTCAAGGAACACTGAGGAGGAGTGAACATGCCGATGTTTGTGGTGAACACCAACGTGGCCAGAAGTGATGTCCCGGAGGCTCTGCTGTCCGAGGTCACAGAGCAACTGGCCAAAGCTATGGGCAAACCTGCGCAGGTAGGCAGGTCCACCCCTGCACAGTCTGTCTGTTACTATCTCCGTTTCCTTTCACTACGGTCACACATCTTTATATGGAGCCATCAGCTAACCAGCGGCTGCATCCGGGTTTCCATTTAAACGCCACTTTTTTTTTGTTGCGTTTAAATGAAATCGAGCAAAAAGCAGATATAATACGTCTAGTGCTATTATACAGTCGCAGTGGTAACTGTTTGAATAATGTCTCCGTCGGTTAATCACTGAGTAGTTCACTACAACCACCGGATGTGCCTAAATCTATTATAATATTGTCATATAAACCGATTTACTACATTCGAAATTGGGTCCCAAAGCATGTTTGAGGATATGTCAAAAAAAAAACTAAAAAACTACTCATTTATAAAATATGTATGCTTTAAAATGCAGACTATGAATAATGTAAATATAAAAATTGAGTTATACAGTGATGGCCACAAGATATGACACGAGTTTTCACATGACATTTGTGTCAGTTGATCTTTGAACCAGGACGGGCCTTTCAAACTAGTTGTGATGAAACCAGTCATGCTGTCATCGCAGCGAAACTTTGTCCTTTCAGCAGATGAATGTGGAAACAGTCTCCTAGTACCAAAGTCTAACCCCCAAATTTCAAGCAAGGCCGAGCTGCTACATTATATTTAAAAATATTGGGCCATTTTAATTTAGTTTTTATCAGTAGTCATTATTAGGGCTGTGTTCAATTAGTATAGCATTCAAGGTCCGAACTTATCATTTTCAAAGGGGCTTCTACAATAATTAGTTTTATTCATTTGATGTGTTGTTAATTTGATTTCTTGATGAACACCTCAGTTTGTGGTTGTAGAAGGAGAAACCTTGATTAATGTTTTTTACCATTTAATATATTCTAATGTGAGCAGTTCTGTCAATATTTAAAATGTACTTGCACTTTATAATACAGAACCTACAATGTCACATTCAGCTGTAATCCATCTTGCATCCTCAAAAACTGAGGATACAAATAATTCCAATGTGTGTTGACCTCTGCCTTGTGTGCCTCTCTTTTTGATACAGTACATTGCTGTGCAGATAAACGCTGACCAAATGATAACATTTGGAGGAAAGGGAGACCCCTGTGCTCTCTGCTCCCTCCACAGTATTGGCAAGATCAGTGTTGCTCTCAACAAGCAATACTCAAAACTCCTCCATGGACTCCTCAACAAACACCTGGGCATCTCCGCTGACAGGTAGGAAATACACACATCAACTCGTTTGCTCACTGCTCACAGTGTGATAAGTCACATCCAATCTCTTCTTAACCTATATTATGGTTCTCTATTTCAGGATTTATATTAACTTTACAGACATGGATGCAGCCAACGTGGGCTGGAACAATTCGACCTTTGCCGGATGATGTCAACACACCGAAACTGGAAATCATTCCCGTATTTGCCACCTGTGTCCTGTAACATGTATAAGTGTAGACAACAGTAACAGAATGAAAAAGTAGGTACCTGGTAATCAACTTGCTTATATACTGTACTATAAGACTGTCTTAAAAGCACTTAGCGGGACTCTTAAATTTTCTTTGCACTATGCTTTGCCCTTTTAAACACAATAAAACAAACCATATGGACAAAAATGTGTCTGTGTTTTCCTTTATAAAATGCCTCACAAAGACTGAATATATTTTACAAACTCAGTTTCTGCTGCTAGATTACTGCAGCTTTCTCCAGCAGTACAAAGACCTGCTTATTGTGGTAAGGTTAATCCGAGACTCTAGGTGTGTGTCTGTTTGCCTCTATACGTCAGCGTTCCCCCTCATAATGTTTTTTGTTGTAGTCTTTACTACACAATTAGCATAGTGTAATGCACAAAACTTGTGTGATAAATACACATTTACTATAGCTATGTGTGATGATGGTGAGGAAGACTGGAGACATCACTGTCTCGTTTTTTTGGACTACATTGTATCAATCACATGAATAAGAAATTAATTTCAATTAAGTTGCTTTAATTAAAGACAGAGTGATTAATTGATGATTTATCATTGGTGAATCTCAAAGTATTTGTCTTGTTCTACTTTGCTTGGCTTTATTAATGCTCATTATTGAGCGTTAATTCAGTACAATTTACAGCGAGACTCAAATACACCACAGAAGAAGAAATAAGAGGAAGTGGTGAAAGATGACGTAGCGACGTATTACCTTCCGCCCGCGTTGGGCAGAGTGAAAATGGTGGCTAGCGTACGTGGTGTGTAGCGGTTCCACTTCAGCTAATCAACAGTTAGCAGACATATGAGGTTTGACTTTTGATTGTCCACCGTGGACGAGTCCGTTCTCGATTCATCACAGGCTCCAGACAAAACCCGCGGACAATTAACGACTGTAACAAACAACTCATCGGTTAGTAACCGTATGAATTAGTCGCCATGTGTAATACTGTTAATGAAGTGTTGAGCTTGTAACCTTGATTTCAGTGTATTTGGTGTTTAACATAGTACCTTGTAAGTGTGCGCAGCAGTAGAGTCTATTTACACAGTTTATAAACATTGCTAACGTTGGCTTAGTCTTATGTGGTTTAATAAAACGAGTTGATGAATGCAACATAATTAACCACTGGATAACTTTCTGAACCAGGAATCCATTATTACCAGTTATGATCATCCTTTTAAAGGTGTATATCTAATCCTGTATGCTTAATTTTCGTGGCGTTAAATGGTCCATATCGTTACCACATCTTCCTGGGTACTGCAGACTTTCCTGCCAGCAGCTTGGTAGTTGTGTGTATTAATAGGAAAAGAAAGCACTCCTCATCCAGATGACCAGAGTTTAGAGTTGTGTTTAAAAACTTAGCTTTAAAGAATAACATTCTGTTTTCTAGTTGACACTAACCCAATCTCATACCTTTGTGATTAGGGGGTAAGGACCAGGACAAGAACACACTAGACTTCCCAATTGTGGACATCTATAAGCCCTGAAAGATGTCGGACTATCTAATAAGAGGGTTTAGGGCCCATGTTAACACAGCCATGGAGTTGGTCCTGAGGAGTGCTGTGTGTGAAGTAATGAAGATCTTTGAGAACAGCCTCCATGAACATCAAATGGAGCTGGCACAGAAAGGCGAAGAGGTCGCACTTCTTAAAATAAAATTACAGACTGCAGAGGTCAAGCTGAGAGAGCTGGCGTGCGGAGGTGACAGAGGAGCGGAGACGAGTACAACTCAAATGAATGAAATTCAAGAGCCTGAGGTCGTTGTGAACAGCTTCAGTGAAACCTTGAATGTTCCTGAGATTGATCTTGAAGGTGGAGTATAAATATAAATGTTTACTCAGTATAAAACTTGCTGATTTCTTCTATATACTCTAGTTAATGAATAAATGTAATTGATGTGACTGCTCAAAATAATTTTAGATTTCACCAACATAAAATTTCAATTAGCAACTAATAGTTACACTGATACTTAAAGGTGAGTTAAATTACATTTTCAGTGGAACTAAATATTGCTCAAAGTACAATACCGAGTTGCAATTGATTATTTGCGGGCAAAGAAAAAGCACTGGTGCATTTGTGTCTGTACATTATTGAATCTCTTAGTTATATGGCATAAATATGCAGCTTGATCATGTCTTTGTATGTTGATTTGACTACTAGCGCCTGAGGACTGGTGTGCTCCACTGAGTTATGAGACGATGATCAAGCAAGAAGATGGCGTGTGTCCCAGTGTAAGACTTCGGCCACTGTTGATTCCTCTGTGCCGTATTCCTGTTAAGCAAGAGGTTTGTAACTGAATGTGAAAGTCTTCAGTGCAATGTTGTAGCAGCTACAGTGACAACCTGTTGATCACTACGTTTTGAAAAAGCATGTGAAACAATTTGCACATAGTATCATGTTGATTGTTGTAGTGGTCTGATGGCACAGTATAATGCAGTATAATACAAATGCATATTGTGTAAGAGGTGAGCAGTGTTTTGTGGAAGACAGTAGGATTAGTCAGAGGGGTTGCTGGCTGCAAAAATTATAAATTTTTATGACTGTATCTAATACAGTCATTCTTGAATGGTGCAGTGGAAATATGAATGGTACTCATATTTTTTTCTGTGTCTTGGGGCCTTCATACTCTAGTATAGATGTTTGCTGGAAAGTCTGAAGTACTGACTGATACCTGTACATAACAGACTATACATATCCAACCTATTAGGTTAGGGCACATTTTCTTCAGCCATACTCAGTGTAAAAGAGCTTGTATATTTACTTCCTCAAATATTGCCAGAATTCTGAAAACATCCAGAAAATTAATCTAATCTAATTATTGACTCCTTAGGTGCCTTTTCTGTTTCTTGCTGTGCATTGTTAAACCATACATGTAATATCCAAAAATGTCTTCGTTGTAGGAGGCTTACCATGACATTGACTTCCCCCAGCAAACAAAAAATGTCAGGAAATCCAGGAGAGGTGGGTTTCTTTATTAATTATTTCAACCAGAATTTTCACAAACTGCTTTATGTAACTATTCAGTCTTCAGAAATTAAGTTTCAAAATGCAGCATTGTTGATCTGTCACTATTATTTTAGATGACCCTTCTTGAAATGTCTTTCTGTCACAGGTTCCTTATTAAACACGGGGCACAAGCAAACTCACGGCAGAAGTTTACAAAAACGTACCCCAGGAACGCAGGGTAAACAGTTAAAGAATGACATGAAAAGGTTGCTTCTAGACATTAAATATTCTGACCTAACAGATAGTAAAGGTCTAAAGAGAAGGAGAAATTCAACAGGAAAAAAGCAAGACCGTGTCGTGACGAGCAGAAGTGAGGACAAAAAAGTCTTTGCAATTAAGTCTGAACATTTTGAACAGGAGATGGTGGAGAACAATGGTGATAAGATGTATCCCTGCAAATTTTGTACGAAGGTATTTGATACAGAATTTGGCCTCAGTGTGCACGTGCGATCACACAAGAAATGCCGATACTGCATGAAGGAATTCCCTTTTCCAAGTTTTCGGAAGAATCATGAAAAATATTGTTCAAAACGGTTTCTTCTAGACATTAAATATTCTGACCTAACAGATACTAAAGGTGCAATGAGAAGGAGAAATTTAACAGGAAAAAAGCAAGACAATGTTCTGAAGAGCAGAAGAGAGGACAGAAAAATTCTTGCAACTAAGTCTGAACGTTTTAAACAGGAGATGGTGGAGAACAATCGTGATAAGATGTATCCCTGCAAATTTTGTAAGAAGGTGTTTAATACAGAATTTGGCCTCAGTGTGCACGTGCGATCACACAAGAAGTGCCGTGGTTGCAGGAAGGATTTCCCTTTTCCAAGTATTAGGAAGTGTCATGAAAAATACTGTGCACACCTAAAGATGTTATTGGCAGAACGGCACACTGACCATCCAAAACCTGTACCCTTTGATGAAGGAAAACTCACCATAGACAGCCAAAAACGAGTAACCTTTAACAGTGGAAGCTCGCCCCCCTCAGGTAGTCACAGCGAAACATTGATTCAGAAAGCTGAAGACACAGAAAAGAACACCTGCGCATACTGTAGTGAGACATTTCCTTCAAGCTGCAGGCTCAAGGAACATATATGTGCTTGTGCCCAAATTCCACTCAGACAAGTGGAGACCTTGCATACACCATGCCTTTAGATGACACTGGAGATAAACAAGAGGATTTGATTTCTCCTAGCTAAGACACAAAACATGCAGTCAACGTTAACAATGGTCAGACAAATCAAAGCCCAGAAAAAAAAGGCCTGGACGCAAACAGACAGCCAAACATCTGTTGGTTGAACACATGTGCATCCACACAGGAGAGAGGCCCATCAAATGCGAGATCTGTCCTGCATGTAATGTATATGCACAAAAAGGTGTTGTTATCATGTGGCAACATTCCAGTGTGATAAGATATTACCCTTCTAAGCAAGGTGCAGTAAATGTGTCTGCTTGTGGAAACGATTGGCCTAATGTCTAAATGTGAAAAAACTACATATATCTTAGATGTTGACTATTGTCATGATTGCTATGACCAAATGTTATCTTTATTGTTTGTCAAATATCCAAAAACATCACACGGTTGATGATTCAGACCTAGGTTATGTTGTCATTGGATGCTTGAGTTCCAATACAAGCCAGAAGATTAAGTAAATAGAATTTTATTTTTTAATATTTCCCAAAGGTTTACTTTTTTATTGTAGTATTATTACTGTCAATACTACTACTGTTTATATGGCGTTAAGAAAGTGTAGCTGAATTGAGACACTGACAACTTTACTTCAATAAAAAATAATTTGTCACACCTTTTGTCGGAGTGATCTGAGAATCATCTAATCTTGTAACCTGCACCTTGTGCGTCATTCGGCTTTGTTATCGCGAGACTTCCGTCGCGATCACATCACAGTCACATTAACCTGCTAGCCGGGATACGAGTAAACAAATTCTGTTCTCTCGTCTACTATAAAGCGGGGACAATATTTAGTCACCGGCTGCCTGGGCTGCGTATCGACTGGCGACTTTGGCTTGTTTCCACTGCATGTACACGGTGGGCCTGACCACGACCTGAAACACGTAACACCTAAAAGTGACTACGCTTCATTGGGTCTCTTGTTTACACGTTAGCTAAAAGGTAACGTTAGCATACATTTAAAAAATGACTGGATCATTTGTTTTCAACACATTCTCGGTTAGCTGGTTAGAAATAGGTAGCATTTATTATTGTATTCTATACAAAACTGACTCTACATTAAACCGCACTGCATGTCATTACTGTAAATAGCTGTAGTCTACAAAAAAGCATGTCGCATTGGCACTGTAGTTTTATCGATATTGTCGAATATTAAGGGGATATTTAACCTTACGAGGTTTTAAAATCAGTTAGCTGCAACAGAGCGCACACATGACGTAGCTAATTAGCATGGCAGCATCTCATGGCAGCTGTTAGGTGCCAGGGCAGAGGAGTGTCCAGCGGGAGTCACGCTGTCCCCCCGCAGCCTCTGGAGGCCAGACGCAGAAGAAAACAGTGCGAGGTGATCGTTGACACCAAAAGCTCGTCAGTTCGACAGAGGACAATGGAGTCTGTCAGGAGTGCTTTCCACACGCAGCTGGCCACCGTCATGGACTCGCTGCTGGCAGCCGCCGTCTGCGAGATCGCCAAGATCTTTGAGAGTAGCCTGTGCGAGCAGCAGGCGGAGCTGGTGCAGAAGTCAGAGGAGATCTCCATCCTCCGAGGCAAGCTGGAGAAGGTGGAGAGGCGGCAGAAGGCGAGGAGCGGAGGGAGTGAGGAAGGGGAGGTCTCACCAGAAGAGAGAGATGGCAGCTTGAGGCTGCAGAGCCACACAGCATCAGGTATTTCAAACCTGACTTGGTCTTGTCATTATCCCTGTATGTCCATATCTATGAACCATATCAAATGTCCTCCACCTCTTTTGCACAGGACTAAACGTGGGAAAGGATGCGTCCCCTCAGCAAGACCCAGCAGAGGTTCTCAGTCAGAGCCTCAGTGGGCTGAAGGAGGAGGTCACAGGTCAGGATGGAGCTTCAGTAAAACATGAGGTCAGACCCTGTCGCTCGCTGATTCAAAAAACTACTAGTAGCAAAACATAAAACCTGAACAGCCAGCACATATTGAAAATAAAACTTCAGTTTGATGTTGTCTTTCTGATTTTTACAGACTGTTATCGTTTTTTACAGTGTACAAGATCAAGGTCTCTCCTGGGGTCTGTTGCAGTCCAAGCTGCAGACGGAAGCCTTGGTACTGGGGACCAGAGGCAGATAGATCCTCTGTCTGTTACACAAGCCAAGGCAAAATGTAATTGTAATGCTATTGGCACTTTACCCTTTATCGTCAGAGCAAGATAAACTTAAAATTCTTTTAATTGTTAGAGATATTATAGGAGGTCGTGAGAAGAAATATTATTTTCCCCCTTATTTGTCTTGCAGTGTCTCACTGGGATCAGGGCAGTCGCAGTGCAGACCAAAGACCACTTCAGGGTCAAGCTTCGACTCCTTTTCTTTCCATCTCTCAGAGTGGACGTTGTTCCCCAAGGCCTGACCCAAGCTTATCTCAACCAGGGGAGTGGTTACCGGGGTTGGATGCCACCCGCAGTCTGGAAAATCTGCAGGCAGATGGCACCAGCTGCCCTGGGCTGGCTAGCAGCAATGCTGGCACAGACGCACCCTGCTTTCGTCCTGGTTTTGGCTCTGATGATACCACCAATGACAATGGTGATAATTCGTTTTCTTTCTTGGACCAGGAGTCTGAGAACCAGAGCGCCAATCAGAACTCAGTGCAGGGCCAGGGTGTTGGGCAGAGGGATGCTCGGCACGAACAACCCCAAGCTTCCTCTGGTGAGTCACCATGGAGACCTCGAGACGACAGAGGTGGGAGAGGTGCCGTGAATCATACACGGCGTGTCACAACACTGGCTATTAGAGACCCTCTCCGACCACAGTCCAATTCACAGTCGCTTATGCTACGGCACACAAACGCTCTCACCCATCCTCCACCACCAGGTGGAGGGAATGGACGACCTTACACCTGCCCATATTGTTCCAAGTGTTTTACGTACCCCTCCCATCAGCGCAGACACCTTTTGCGCCACACAGGAGTTAGACTGCATCCTTGTCAGTTTTGTGACAAGAGCTTCCTCACTCCATCAGAGTTAACAGTTCACACTCGCACACATACAGGGGAGCGGCCTTTTGGCTGTGCTCAGTGTGGTAAACGATTTGCCCGCAGCGGGAACTTGAGAGCCCACCAACGAGATGTTCATATGGGAAAGAGGCCCTTTGCTTGCACAGAGTGTGGGAAGAGATTTGCTCACAGAGGGAACCTGAGGGTGCACAATCACAGAGTCCACCAAGGAGATCCCTACTACATGGAAGAGCAGCAGGAGTCTGACATAGGCACTAATCCCATTTGAAGAGATAAATGCAATGATGGTTCCGCACTTTAGTTTTGTTGGCAAACCCAGGAACTTATTTTGGGTCTCTTTGTTGTGTTTCACCTGAAATTATGACTGGATACCTAACTAGTTTGAAAGTATTTAAGGTTTTTGTTTTCCTTATTTTTTAATGTGATTTGGGGCAAAAAATTTACCTCCATCAGATTTTGTTCTTAATAAGGAATATGATCAAAATGGCTTTTATTTATACTGTATATTTGTTTTATTTTCTGTCGTGATTCATTGTCAGAGGTATGGGCCATAGTGTTTTGTATGTAACTATATTACTATGAGTAACCAAAAATATTGGTGGTTGTAAAAAATCAGCATTACTCTGCCGGCCAGTTGTGTGGACACTGGAGGTTGTCACGAAACAGATCTGATCACCATTTCATTATTTATGGCAGAATGACCACAGAATTATGTTTTTCATGAGGCCAATAAAGAAGCTGATATTAGCTTTAGACATACGGCATGCACAAGTATAATAGCATGTCTCTTTTGTCAGAATTGTGCTTGTCTACTGCATATCTCCACAAACTCAATTACACCGTGCTTTAAAGTTGAAATGTAATTGCATTCAGTACCTAACTGTGTTAAGCAACTGTTTTTTCATCCTGTTTTTGTCAAGTGAAATTAAATAGTACTAGTACTAATTGTTCTTTTGCACTATTGTGAGTCAGACACTAGGGGGCAGTGTGAAGATGCTAATGGCTTTGGATACACATGTAATTGCAAATAGAATAATCATAGAGACTTTTTTTCATCATGTTTTACCAGATGTTTTCATTCATGGATTTATAAGTCATCTTGTGGGGTAACTGTTGCTGCCACTGAACTATTGTTAATGTCAAAGGATTGACTTCCCACTGGGTAGACCTACCAGCTCTTGCTGACCTTTCAGATGAATGTACCATGTAAGTGCTGTATTATGAGCAGAAAGAATCAAGGGATGTAGAAACCCAAATCTATATGCACTTTTGGGTCTCAAAATATGTGTGCGTGTATGCGTCTTTTTTAATATAAGCAGAGGTCAGACAGGCTTTGCAGTTTCTTTCTGTTTGTATATTTGGCTGTGTATAATCTCTTTTCTGCCTTTAAGCAGCTTTGCCCCAGGGGAGATAGGCTACAGAGAACAGCTGACCAGGCTGGAAGGGCCGCACACAACCGGTACTCTGACTGAATGTCAAAATAAAACATTACACAAAGGTAAGATGTTCATTTCATCAGTACACAATCTCAGAATATTTTTTTCAGTGTTTTACCAGCATGTACTGTAGCCCTCTGGCACTGGGCAAAACCAGATGAAATAATTGAACCCATGTGTAAGGGCACAACAGTCCTTTCTTCAACTGATTTGATTTAGTATAGATTCATCCATTCTGTTTATTTTCACGGTCAGCATGCAATAACTATATCACTGTCAGGTAAACATAACCTCAACAGTGCTTATCACAGGTTATCAATCAGTTTTCCAGCAGGGATCAGGCAATAATGTGCCCTTTACCTTTAATGTCACCATGTTTCGGTTTATTTCTCTCATCCCCAAGGGTGCCACTTTCATTTAAGTAAATAAATAAATAAAACCACATTCTCGGCTTCCTGCCACCATGCCTCAGGCCAAAGGAGTCATTCCATTACCATCCCATAATACTCAATGAGTTAGTATCCCTGTATCAAACTCTATCCCTGCGTATTTTGTGTGTTTATATGTGAACAGAAGTGTCTTTACTTTGTCCATTTTTATGTTTATGTGTGTATTTTTATGCATGTGATGGCTATATTTACATGCACATACTCATCAATCTCCGTGTGTGCGTGCGTGTGTGTGTGTGTGTGTGTTGGGGTTGCAAAGTGGTTTATAGCGTTACTCCAAGGCTTTTCGTAATCTACCTAGTCCCACCACTCCCTGGGGGCTGCATTTTCATGGGGTTGCCATTACTATAGTGAAACTCCCCTTTCGGGGATTACAGTGCTGTCTAGCCCTCAAGGCAGTGAGATGATCCATCGTCTGCTGACTGTAGTTAAACACCCATTTAATGTGCTAATATTGTGAGACTTGGGAGACGCTACAGAGCTTTTGACTTTCATCTCTCTAAGCTCTTTGTCTGTAGATAAGGCTGATTTCATGGCTGCTGGGCTGAAGTCTATTGATAACAATAGCAAAATATTAAGTGAGGCTGTGGATGTACACATGATGAGATAACAGATTTTTTTTGACGAAGACACTGATGGATTTGTTTCAATAATAACTGTAGGTCTGTGATGCCATCAGGTAAATGCAAGGTCAGACTTTTGCTTAGGCACTAGTCTTAATGTGTACATGTTTACCTGTGTGTTTATCTGAATGCTAGGCTCTAGAGAGAAGTCACTGTCACTGGATTGAATCTCCACCAGGTCGTGGCAGTGACTGTTTCGCCTCACATTTTGGGAGTCACAGAGCGTGATGGAGGGGCAGTGGGAGTACATTATCTTCCTCCTTCAGAGTTCCTGGGCTTTCCAAGTGTGTGTGTGTGTGTGTGTGTGTGTGTGTGTGTGGGTGTGGGTGTGTGTGTGTGTGTGTGTGAGAATGTGTGTCTGTGTTCTCTATAGGCTTTTCTTGGGTTGCTAAGCAACCTTGTGTCTGCATGGTAGAGTGGGGGTGGAATGGAGAGGAGCACCAGGTCATAGACAGACACTCAGACACATTGCTGTGTCTGATTGGACACATTGGTATTCCTAATGAGTAATACTGATCATGATTGTGTTGACTGGCTGTAGGCTTGAATAGTGTTGAGGTCTCAAGGTCCACTCACCACAAAAATCAATTTTTACATAAGAAACTATTCCTGAGAGAATGGTTTTCTTTCCCACCCCTAATTGTGTCAGAAAAGCCTGACGCAGTGGCGTTGTGTTAGCCTAAATACACACATCAGGCACAAATTATTGTAGTTTAAAGTACATTATATGTCAGTCCATGACTCAAAAGTCATATTACTCCAATTTTATTGTTCAGTTTTATCCACTGATGTGGGTCCTGCATAAGAGAAACTGAGGAAGAGGAGAAACATGGGTAAGTTTAAGTGTATTTTGTTTTTAATATTTTATTACCTATTTTCTTTTTTTTATGAACAACCAATTGGAAATCAACCTGACTGCTTTTAATGACATTATTTTGTTTAACACAATTTAACTTTTATTAAATGTAATAATTTTGTTATTTTTAATATCCACATTTTTTGTGTGTTTGATAATGTGTGTTTAATGTGTGTTTTTGCATTGACTGCGTTTATGTGTTATTTGATGGCCTCAGCTTGTGAACTAAACATGAGTCACCGATGATTCAACGCCATCCATTGTAAGTGTCTGTTTTTGTTGTTTATCACTTACCATCAGAAAGTCATCAATAAGGACTGTTTGATATATCTGCTCATTTTCAGATTTAGGATTTTCTTTAATTTTCCTCCCAGACATCTCTGCTTTAGGTGATGATTTGTAGACACAACGTAGCTCACACCGCAGGGCAAATGTTGGGACTGGAGCATCGTAACACTCCACTGTCACCAAGGTAACCAAGGACCGCTCCGCTGCCAAGCCTTCGTGGTTGACTGGTATTGTCGCTACGCTACTGTCACACAGGCCCAGGATCAGTCATGGCAGGTTAATAAGGACAATCTCAAGTGGACTGTACTTGAACAGACCAGCCACATGTGGGGCGGATGATGGTGATTATCGTATTATGGTGATTACTGTGATGATGAGGATCTCACAGAGGTACAGTGAGGACAGTCGTGAGTCTGACTGATAATGTCTGCCTGTATGTGCTTCTGTAGCATCTTCCTCTAAGATCGTAATGTTTGTAGCAGCAGAAATTAGCATCTCTACCTCTGTGGTTTGGTAAAGGGGTTTGCACTGATCATACCAAACAACTCTAATGGGTGTATAGGTTTAACCAGAGAGGGGATTGTGTGGCATATGGTTGGGGTGAACATGTGGGGACAGGTAGAACAGTAGCTATGTGTGAAACAGTGGGTGGGCTTAGGAGAGCTTTGTGGTGGATGTTAGGCTGGCGGGGGGGCAGTTAAAGGGGCAGATATAGCAGTGGTGTGTGGAGCTTTGCCCATCATTGGCATGTAGTGGGTGGGGGAGGGCAATGCCGCCCATCGCAGAGTAAGTCAGATAAACAGCTCCTCTCGTTCCCTGCTGTGGGGGTAGGAGGTGGGGGGGTTTAAAGCCTGGTGGCAGACAGCCAGTGCAAGTGATGGCACCAACTGTCACTGGCAGACCCTCACTCTCCACTGCCATGCTGACTGAATCCTCGCTGTGTGTGAATTCAAGTGTTTCTCTTTCAGTCAGTGGTCATCTCTGCTCCCCTCTGGTAGTGCCAGGCATGGAGCTACTTGCAATATATTAGTCTTTATGATAATCAACAGTAAATATCTTCATAGAAGTGACATCTTTTCTACCTAGTGATAAATGATCAATCAAACTAAATCAATAGAGATAAATATACTGTTACAGTTCAACTATTTCTCCGTTCATAAAAATTAACACAATACCAAATTTTAACATGGCATGTCTTGTGTGTTCAATCTGAACAAATGTTTATGCTTTTGTGACTTCCTTACTCAAAGCAGTGAAATATTCTCCACTATTCATTACACTGTTGTTCTGTTAATTGAATTATGTCTCCAGGTGAATCCTGTGGTCGTCCTTGTACTGTGGTTAATATTCAGCGCTCAGTCAAGTGAAACCTTGCTGCTTCCCTCCTCTCTCTGTGCTCCCTCATTAATCACAGCCTTATAAGACACTCAGCCACTTCCGCCCTGCCACGCACTCCTCCATCCCTCTGCTTCCTTATTATATTTAATCACCTGCAGTCAGTGGTCAGGCAGAACTCAGCTCTGTGATGATTGGCTGCACCAAGGTGTGGGCGGGGTCTGCGATGCATCACACGTACCAGCGCAGAAAGACTGATCCCCTCTCTCTCCTCTCTCTCTCTCTCTCTCTCTCTCTCTCTCCCTCCCCCTCTCTCTACCTCTCACTCTGCCTTTCATACATACGCCAGAACGCAGACTGCAGCAGAACGCAAGGCCGGCAGGATTTTCCTCCTCGTACTGGAAACAGCTGAGGAACCAGAGACAGCTACTCACCGACAAGGGGAGGAGATGTTACATATGGAAGATCCACTGAGGACTACCTGATCCACAAGCTGTCGAGTGTGTAGGTGAGTGTGTGTTAGTCGCACTGTGTATGCCAGTCCATATGTGCGAGTTCACTGCAGAAGAAGCGGCACTGCAGATACACTGACCAGGAGCTCTGCTCATCCCTCACTCTCCCCTCCCCCACTCTCCTCCTCTTCATCTCCACTCCTCTTCTTCTTTTGGTACATCCATTAACAAGTAAGGACTTTGCCCATCTCTGAGTATGCGCAGAGATTGGTATGCTGTGTTTGTTTGTGGAACGATAAAATAATTTTGGCCACGCCTGGACTTAGCAGTTTCAGCGTTGACTACGAGTGAGCTTGATTTTCCTGCCTCACGAGTGATCTTCATTTTTGCCAGGCAAAAAACAAGCTCAGCTACTTTCTGTAGTTTTTAAAACAGTTTTTAAATAACCTCCCTCCTGCAGGTTGGCACCTGGCTCTCAGAAGCAGTTGTGTGGACTCCTACACACATCCATCCCTCCTACTGGACTGGAACACTCTCCCTATACCTGTCCCTTATTTAAGGATAGGATGCCTGGCTCTGCGCCCCTGTGCTGAGGAGGCGTCGGCGGGCAGCAGTATGGGCGCTGCGCTGGCCAGCATCCCCACAACCCCCTCCACCATCGATCTGCCACCACCACCACGCTGCCCCACTAAAACGGGCGCTCCCCCCAGCCCTGCTGATGGGCGAAGACACTGACGCCACCTCAGCACTCAACCACCGCGGCTTCCTCCCGGACCACAACTATGTGACTGAAGGTAAGAAGATGACAGGGGAAGATGCTTGTGTCTGTGTGTTACATCAGATGTTGCAGTGTGCCCCCATTAGAGCATGCTTTTATGTGTCAGACGTTTGGAGAACGAGTGTGTCTGTTTGACAAATCGTGTGCCCCTCTGTCAGGCAAAACAAGCTGAGCTGTATAATCTTCTATAAGCTCTGTGTTAATCAGTGTTCAGACAGAGTTGTAGAGGGAGCAACAAGACCACTGGAGCAAAACCTTGTCTCTGCCAAATGAAACACCTTTCCATATACATTCCTCTTTTTGTCGATTGTTGTATCCTGCAACTTTGGTTTCTGTGTTTGGTCTTTTGTTTGTGATGTTTATGTGTGTCTGTGGTTTTGTAATCACTTTTGTACCTTGTGCAACACAGCTATTTTGTTGCACTGCAGGGAAGAATTGATCTGTCCTGTATCCATATGTGCGTCTCTGTATCAGAGACACAGAGTGGCAGTGTAGTGTTTTTTTGTAACAGCAGAAATTTCCACCACATTTCCTGAGCCTCATTTCACTGCATGCACTACACTCTCTGTTACACTATCATGAATGTTACTGAGTTCCAGTGACTTCTTGCATAAAACAGAGCCCCACTCCCTCCTGCTAATCTCAGTTACTGCATTTCTCCCCTGCACACTTGCATCCGTGTCTGTCTTTGCGACTGTCTTTCCCCCAAACTCTTTCTTACACTCAGCTCTCTTACACTTGTTCACCATGCTTCTCCAGCCAGAACAGTGGATTATCATTTTGGGGTCAGGAATGTGTTGCAAGGTCATTTGTGATCTTGTATGGCTGCACAAAGGGAATTATGCTTCCTGTGTCTGTGCTGTAATATAATTTCACTCGCACAGAAGCACAAACTGAAGTCATGGGAAAACCTGTAGTACTGCCTGTTGATCATGTAAACACATGTGTATGTTCAGCACACTATATTACTGATCAAACTGAAGACTTTGTCTTTCTGTCTTTTCCAGCTGTGACTGTATTTGTATGTATCATATAGTACAGCTATATACAATGTTTCGACAAGTAATATTTCTCTTTTTCCATTTAAAAAAAGGATTTTGATGAGTGAGTGGCTGAGAATTGTTTCAGCATCCATCACCAACCACCCATTATTGCCATAGCAACAGCCCGTGATGATAAACATGCTGCTTTTCATGCTTGGCCAATATGATTGACAGGTCGTCTCCACCCACCAATAATGACAGTATTAATTATTCCACACATCCAGGCAGACACAAGCTGAATTGCTGATAAGCTCTTACCAAGGTGGACACCCCACTGAATACTGTTGGGTCTGAAAGAGCCATGCAACACATGGAAACTGCAAAAACAGACACCTGCAGAAGAATGGGAACAAATTGTGCTTTGAAAATCAATTTGACAAGAATTCCCCTAATGATAAAAATGGGCGATATTCAGGCACAAATAAACAAACGATTTATTACCTGCCTCTTTTTCTACATCTACACCAACCCCCTCCACCTTTTCACCACACTCACCCCACCCCCTTCTTCCCCATTTTCATCCCCCACTGCCTTCTCCTAGCCCCCCCTTTCCTCCATCAGTCCTCTAATGCAACTTACAGCTTTGCCTGGTGCTGAAGTGGTGCATCTGCCAAACTATTATCCAAGAGTGTGCTGAAGCCTGCTCAAACACATTGTGTGTGTGTGTATGCGTGTGTGTGTGTTAAAGAAAGGCACAGGTTGGTGCGACGTGGAGCATGTAATTTTATGTTTGAATGTATGTGCCGTGTGTCTTCAGCTTTTTTGTCTGTATCGCATTCATATTCATGTGGTGTGTGTGTGCGTGTGTGTGAATGCATATCATGCATCTTTTTGTTCAGATCTGTTTGTCTATGTGTGGGTGTGTGTCAGGGTTTGGGGTATGAGAATATGTGAGAGAATATGTGAGTGTGTGTTTGTGTATATGTCTGTGTGTGTGTGTGAGTGTGTGTTTGTGTATATGTCTGTGTGTGTGTGTGTGTGTGTGTGTGTACGCATGCATTACGGTATGCCTGTAGACGTTCCTGTGGGGATTCCCCTGCCCTTTGACTCCAACAGGGGAGGGATGCTTAACCTCCCTCTGCCCCACTGTCCCTCCCCTCCCCTCCCTTCATTCTTACATCTGTTACTCCCCTCCTCTCAACCTCTTTGACTTTCCTGTATCTCCCTTTGCTACAACCTCACCTCCAGCTGGAGTAACACACTTTGAATGAGGAAGTAACATCAACAAATTCACAATGTTATTGTGTTAATACAGTGTTGATACAAGTAAGCTGTTGATGAATCATTATTTCATAAATAATTAATGCACACTGACACAAATCTTATTGTGTATCATATAAAGTATGTGTCTACTTATTTATGCCATTGAGGAAAAATGTAGAATTTCTTATTTCAAGGACCTAAAACAAAAAAGTTACTCGAGTGACATGTTTTAGAGAGGAGCCACTAGGCTTTTTTTAATGTTAAATACAAGTTTTGAAGGTAGCTTACAAAAACACATAAATCCCACAATTGAAATGATGAGCTCTTGAAATTTGCATGTATCTGGATACCACACATGCAGCGTGAACAGTCCTTGTAAAATTCACAAATAGGCTGCTGGAAAACCAACTCTAAACATGAGAAAAGAAAACATTTTGCAGCATGTCAGACATTAACATTAGCTTTTATTACCTTTTCTTTCATTTTTTACACTGCTTTGTACAGTTTAGTATATGTAAGTGGCAGATGTATTTTATTTTTATATTGATGATCATAGATGATTAAAAAATAAATTGGGAAAAGAAATAACCGAATTATCAATAGGGACAAGAAATCTTGGCCAATTATATCATTATCACTCCAGGGAAATGTGAGAGAGCAAGCCACACTTCTTACTTTCTTCCTGTCCATGTGGTGTGCCGTGAGCACAGCTGTGATCACACACAACAGATTTTCATAAAAGAGGCCTAATGAGACAATCTGAGACTTTGTCCCATCAGTTGTTTTTCTCTCTTCATCTCTGTTCATCCAATCTCAACATGGGATTTTTTTCATGGTACATAGACAAAGTATGATAAAAAAATACACCACTAGATTTTATTTGGTTATGGAGTAACTCAGTCCCTACCCTTAACTCTTCCTTCCTTCATTCAATTACTTACTTACCCACCTACCTCCTTTCCCTTCCCTCCATTTTTGCTCCTCTTGCAGGGCTGCTCCTGGCTATAGCCTGAAGAGCTCCGCCCATCCTGTCCACCCCTCTCCACCCTGGAGTCATCCCCCAGGATGTTGAGCCCCATCCAGGTCCTGTGCTCCGACATCACTACCCTTTCTCTGGAGCCTGAGCCGTTTGCCTCTTACACTGAAGGTGTGTGCTCTATCCTCTTCTATCCCGAAGGTCATATCTATGTCACACAGTTGCACCACCTGACCCCTGTGAGTGGGTGGATGAATGTGAGCGTGTGTTTGTGTACAGCTGTGTGTGTGAATGTGAAGGAGACAGAGAGAGAGAGAGAGTTGAGTAGTTTGAATCAGGTGAATTCCCATGTGAGTCTGCGTTTATAAATACCTGAAACTTCACTTTGTCTTTGTCTGTCTCATCTTTTTGTGCGTCTCTATTTTTATATTTGCCTTTTTATTTTTGTTCATCTCTAAGTGTGTGTTGGGATGTGTGATTGATCTCTTTAAATAGTCTTACCTTCGAAGAGGATGGGTGTGTGTGTGTGTGTGTGTGTATGTATATATAAAGAACATAGTATTTCAGAAATAATTCCAGGCATATTTCACATGTGAAATATGACTTGGTTTAAGCTACTAATTGTATGTTGTCTATAACCATTAGGCTCACACAGGTGCTGCTCCATTGTAAATGTGTTCCAGTGTGTGTTTGGAGAAATAGCAGTTTCCCCACTGAGCTGGGCTTAAATCACGCCTCTCCACATGTGCAATTCTGCCGAAAACACAGGTTTTTGTCCCAGATTACTCCAAAACTGCAGGACAGGGATCAATTTAATGTCTCCCTCGAGCAGTCTCTCCCACTGTTCCCTTCACCCCCTCGCCACCCCATTTGTTTTTTCACAGGCTAATTGAAGGACTCACTCTTGTGCACACGTACGCAGGAAATGTGGGTGCTTGAGCTTCGGCGCAAATACACACATCTCCCGCTGAGAGGTGGCTTGTCTTTGCTTTTAAGGAGTGTGTGTATTTGGCTCAGCTTTCATGGTCGCTGTTTCCACAGACCCAGGATATCTATAATTGGGACGGTTCCCCTGTTTATCACATGTACAGTAGCAGCCACAGGAAAAAAAATCTCTCCTCCCTCCACCACCTCCACTGTGTAGAATCTCCTCTCTATTCTCCACTCCTCACAAATTTCTTGATTGATCAGGTAATCAATTAATGAACTGATGGGATAATTTATTTTAAAATCATCGATGAACTTCTCTTCTTTTAATATTTAACTGTAAACTTGAGTCATTGTTTGTTTGGTGTTTATTGCCTGTGCACCTTGGGTTCATTCTCGTTCGTCTGTTACTGTTGATATTTATGTGTAGGCACATGTACCTGCAGTCAGCGTGAGCCCGCTGCTGCTGCTGCAGTGTACTGATGAGTCAGACAAGCTGCTGATGCTAATGGACTGACAGTGGGAGACAGACACAGTTAGCTTGCTATAAAATGCACACACACACACACACATCCAAACTATAGGACAATGAGTTACAGCTTGACACATTAACAGACAGTCTCTCTCACACACACACATACACTGGCCAGTGGTGCTACTTGGAGGAGAGCCACAGAATTCATGAGGATGGCTGTCTGCAGTGGTTGTTTGTATGCTTAGTGGTTTATGCTTCTGCAGAGCCACAAGAGGATCATAGAGGAGACGAGAGTGTGTGCTCCATATTTTATTCAGATATATTGTGTCCTGTTTCCGTGGTTTTCCTTAGCCGAGCTCTTTCTCTGTGTTACATCAGTGTGGAGACAGTTGTCTGAAAGTGTTTTTCTCTCTCGCTCTCTCTCTCTCTCGCTCTCTCTCACACACACACACACTGTGAAGCATGTTTTGCATTCATCATTACATGCATGTACATTTGACCACAGGAGTAGGGGACTGTTGAGTTTGTATGTCCCTCATCATGTTTGTTCATAAATTAATTATCTGAATATCTTCAAAGTGGATCATAGTATGTTTTATATCCCCTGGTCTTTAATTTAGAAATATTTGTTACTGGACAGAAGTGCAGAACCATAATTATTTTATGGCTTCCTCTTCCTGCGAGGATTGGATTGATGAATCCCACTTCCTCCTTCACCAGACCATATACGGCTAAACGTTACGAGTACTGCTGCTACTGGTTGGCCCAGCCTGTTACCATGGCAACCCCTGCTCACTGGAGGACCCCTCCACCGCCTCCGCCCCAGCGCCTTTTTCCTCCACCTCCCTTTTCCATCCTTCCCATTCTTCTATCCACAGCATTGCTGCCACTACATACACGTTAACATACAGCAAGGCATTAGATTGCAATGGGGGAGGAATGAGACAAAGATAGGGACTTGAATGTGAAATGGGGAGAAAGAACAAATGCGAGGAATGAGATGAAAGATGACAAAGGGACATGTGGGGGGGAGCCTGAAATATAGTAAAGAAACTAGAATTGAAAAAAAAAGACAGTAGTGCTGCCACAGAGAGATCAAGTGCAGTGAGGCAAACAGAAATACATGAAGAGTGTGTTGAAGAGTTTGAAGTCTTTGTTGGCTGAAGGACAGTCCCTGCCTCCACTCATCATAACATCATTCTCTCTCTCAAGGCCGCCGTGAAATAGACAAGGCTACAGCTTTGAATCACTCCGACTCTCAGTAAATACGCCCTTTACCCTGTCCTTTATTACAGCCACTGCTTGTCGAGGACCATGTTTTTTTTTTCCTTAAATAAAATTAAGCTCACAAGATGACTGTTGAACGCTGAATGGGATATGACGTTGGAAATGAGTCTTATTGTGGAATCCTTTGTTATGATGTTTTGGGAGAGATTATTTGATTGTTGTGTCGTAGCAGAGCTGTGCTTTTGCTGAACCAAAATTTGTGTGGCTGCACAAGCTATAACACAGAGCTTGTTAATGCAGCTTCGTTCTGCATTCACTTGGGCATCGTGAAAATTAAAGTATGTTTTGTCTTTTGTATATAGCTAGAGTAAATATGGCATAGGCATACAGCTAACCAGTCAGCACCAAAGGTGATCAGCATCACCAGCAGCTGTCCTCAACATGGCCTGAATTTACAACCGTTAAGACTGGGCAGAGATGAGTTATTTTAGTTCACTTCTGTGAACGTGAACTAAAATAGTTCACTTCCACTTATTTCTGCTCTTCATCAAACCAATAGTTACTGTGAATTCTCTTTTATTTACTGAAGCAGCTCAGTCTCCTGACTTCATTTTGCAGCACAAAGCTGAAGTGATGGGAGGACAGGAGATTACATGCAACGCTAAAGCAGATTCAGGCTTTACGTGTCAAACATAGCTACATGCTTTCTATTTCAGATCCTGTGTGTCGTATGATGCAGGGAGGGCAGCTGAATACACTGAGTCAGTAAATTGGTTAATAATGTGCTTACTCGTCATATTGCAGCGTTGTCACTGAGTCAGACTGTGTGGGCGTTTCGGGACACTGAGCTAGTGATAGGGACATTGTCGCAAATATGCAAACGAGTGTACTGGAAAATACAGCTTGAATGATGTTACATCACTCGTGCAAACACAATCCGAGTTGTGTTTACACGTTCCTCGCACACAACACACATTGTTCTCACTATACACACTTGAACACGCACACACATAAAATGATTAACCTTGTGAGACACCTATGCATCATTGTGTTATGTGTCATAGTGGAGCACAGACAAACACATGTGTCAAATGTAAAAAAAAAAGTTGTGTGCATGTGGTTTTGCGTGTCCATGACTGTCTTTAATTTCTTGTGTATTTCAGCTACTATAACAGCTGACATACATATCAAGTGTTTTTGATGAAATCTGTATGAGTATACACATTAAATCAGTCAAATACACTGACGGTATAGATATATTGATATATTATGACATGTAGTCAATTAACCAATGGTACTTCCCACTACTCATTTTCATCATTTTTTCCACTCACACCATCTCTCTCTCTCTCTCTCTCTCTCTCTCCCTCCCTCCCTCTCTCTCTTTCCTTCCATCTTGTCTGTATGCCGCTCTCTCTCCCCAGCTGATATCATCTCCACTGTTGAGTTCAACCACACGGGAGAGCTCCTGGCAACAGGGGACAAGGGGGGCCGAGTGGTCATCTTTCAGAGGGAACCAGAGGTAGATGCACAGAACAAAACCATTTTCCACATTTTTCATTTCAACTGTAAGAAAAGTAATGAACCTCCACAGGGACCCTCCAGACACACACCAGACACACTGCAGACTGATTGATAAATAGTTGATGCCCCTGGCGGGTCAGAGAGTAGAGTGTATCTTGATAGCTGTGCAGAGTCCTTGTAATTTTTCACCTGATCACAAAGATCAAGGTGAAAATGGCTGAGGCTGTTAAATTGCACTGTGATTTTACATGTTAGCAACCCACCCCACCCCCCATACACATACAATTTCCTGTCGCTTTTCTTCTATCGTCTCCTTTTCTTACAACAGAGCAAGACTGAGCCTTTCTCCCAAGGAGAGTACAATGTCTACAGCACCTTTCAGAGCCACGAGCCGGAGTTCGACTACCTTAAGAGTCTGGAGATCGAGGAGAAGATCAATAAGATCCGATGGCTGCCTCAGCAGAACGCTGCACAATTTCTCCTCTCCACCAATGGTAAGGGGCCACATGCACGCACATACTAAAGAGGAACGGGGTAGATTTGGACTTAGTGATGAGCTTATATAATATTTTGTGGAAAAGCACTTGACATGAACCAAGTAACTCGATCATATGGTTTGCTTCGTCCTTTCTTCTGTGATGAAGGTGAGGCATTTTAATTTAAGGAGAGTATTTCTCACCCAACAGTTGAACACTTGCTTGTGTTGGGTCATGTTTGTGTTGTGCATTAAGACTTGAGTTTGTCTGCCTTGGTGTAGAAATCCATTCATCAGTTTACATTTTTTATTTATGGTGATATTGGAAGATCTATAGATTTTCTCTGAAAGTCATTTTATTGATTTATTAAAGGACTGTATTATTTATGATGAGTGTATGAAAAATGTAAGACGTGCCTCAGCAGTTAGGTTATGCCGCTGAGACCTGCTGTCTTTTTATTTCACTGGAATACTAGGATTCTTTTGTGTGTCTGTCTGTGTTGGTAAAACAAAGACTCGCTAGGGTTTCATAGTCCAAGCTCTGACAGATTAATGTGGTGGTCTGAGTTAAATTTATGTGATTTTTCTCATTTGAGAATCTACAAGTAGCTGTGTTTAAGAGTTCAAATTCTATATTTGGTTATTTTGATCAAAGCTCCAGATAGCTCTCTAAACACAAAGCTCATCCACAAGCAGCTTTTATCCATTTGTCACACTTCCAAATTATCATTTTGCTTATCTGATTACATAATGGCTCTGTCTGTTTTCCAGATAAGACCATTAAGTTGTGGAAGGTGAGTGAAAGAGACAAACGGCCTGAGGGATACAACCTGAAGGATGAGGAGGGTCGCATCAAGGACATCTCCACCGTGACCTCCCTACAGGTATCAGTCTGTCTGCCTATCTGCCTGTCTGTCCATCCATCCACATATGCACCTGCCACCTGCACACACTAAAACATTTATAAATGCAGTTGGTTGTTCAACATTAACTGGGTCAGTGGGCACAGATGTGTTAGCATGTGCAAAAATGGGTCACTGGCACAAAGGTACTGCACATGTGTGTATCTGTTAGTATGTGGGGCGGGTAAATTCTCTATTTCCTGCTGCAGAGAACATCTGCACTGAATCTAAATCAGAAACAGCATTTCTGTTTGGCCTACCTGTGTGTTTTTTAGTGATCAATACACACGCACACACACGTGCACACGCAAGCACACACAGAGTTTAATAGCTGGTTTTCATCTCCAACTCTTTAACTAAGAATGTTGTCTTTCTATCATTTTTTACAGGTACCAGTGTTGAAGCCAATGGACCTAATGGTGGAGGTGAGCCCACGGCGAGTGTTTGCTAATGCCCACACCTACCACGTCAATTCCATCTCAGTCAATTCTGACTATGAGACCTACATGTCAGCTGATGACCTGAGGATCAACCTCTGGCATCTGGACATCACCGACCGCAGCTTCAGTATCTTTTATGGCCGACAGCGTTCATGCAAGTGAGGAGACAGGACAAAGAACAACATCCAAAATGCAACGGGCTGTAAAAGCAAGAATATATATTCAGGATGCAGATAATTCATGCATTCATTAACACATAGATGCTTACACTGTATATGCTCAATAATCAATCACAGCATGCGCGCGCGCGCGCACACACACACACACACACAACAAGCTCCCTCGTTGCAAATCCTACTTTGTTGTATGAAGAAATGCACAAAGACATATCCGTGTTGGGGGGAGGGTAATATTATTCTTAAGGAGTGAAAATGTAGCTTAATGAATAATTCAGTAGTTGCATAAATATTTCAGACCCTCTCTGAGTTCTAATCCTGCTCAATAGGGCACAGTCACATCCCCGACCCAGGCAGGATTTATGATATTACAATTTATTTGAATATTACCCCCCCTCACAACAATCACCTTGAGATATATTTATATTCGCTTGCTTTATTTAGCCATAAATTATTAACATTGTGTTATGTATGTCTACGTGTACACACACACACAACTTTTTTATTTTGTATGTAAATTATTGGCCTGTATGAGTTGCCGCATGAATTTGTCAGGTCAAGTTATTGTCAACTTTCTCAGTGAGTGAGTAAAATTGATGATGATGGTGATGAGGATGGGATGGGAAGATGAATATGTACACACAGGACTGTAGACTGGCTAAGGCCCCTGGGAGGCCGACTATCTCTGCTGTTTTCCTTAACGACGCCTTCTTTCAGACATTGTTGACATCAAACCAGCCAACATGGAGGATCTGACGGAGGTGATAACAGCCGCTGAGTTCCACCCCCACCACTGTAACTTGTTTGTCTACAGCAGCAGCAAAGGCACGCTGCGCCTCTGTGACATGAGAGAAGCAGCGCTGTGCGACAAACACTCCAAATGTGAGTCACCTGCTGAGCCGGGCTGGAGACGGACACATGATGGCTTGTTTTACTATTTCTCTACCAAATAAACACAATTGCTCTGTGTATAGTTATTATTGTCCTAGATTTTCTGTCTGCTTAAAGACTCAGGAGATATAAATGTGACAGATATACACATGTGTGATTATACCCCATCACACATCTCTATCCCTTCTTTTTCGTCCCACCCACTCCAGTGTTTGAGGAGCCCGAGGACCCCAGTGCCCGCTCATTCTTCTCCGAGATCATCTCCTCGGTGTCGGATGTCAAGTTCAGCCACAGTGGCCGCTATCTGCTCACCAGAGACTACCTGACTGCCAAAGTCTGGGACCTCAACATGGAGAGCAAGCCCCTAGAGACCTACCAGGTATGTGCCTGAAAAACACAAGGCTGATTTAAAAAAAAAAAAAGATGTGCAGCTGCAGTTTTCCTTCGGGCAATAAACCGATTTATTCAGAACACAATGAATGAATCAGATGTTGAGGATGCATTAACATATACTAACATATAACATAAGGGCAGGACTTGTATTAAAGCTGTATAGTATAAAGTGGAATTCCCCTTCACTGTATACTGATATTATAGTCTACTAATCTTGGCACAAACAAAGAGCATAGTGTTCAATCAGAATAGTGGGCTTTATTGACTGCTTTGGCATCACTGGCTCAAACATACTGACATTTGGCCAATTCTGGCTGTCGAAGCCCTGTCAGAGATCCTGTGCCTGTCCATAAGAGACTTTCGACTGACACTTTCAACAACAAACTTTGGGAGATTCTTGTGGAGAATTAACTAATTCATTTCATCCGTCCAGTAGAGTTTTAGACAAGCAGTTCATCATTTTTCAAACATCTGTATCTCAAGATCCACTGCGTTGTAATTCAGGTGGTTGATCCGTGTGAGGGGTTTTCCATCTTCCAGCAGAATCCTGATTCCCTCCAGAGAACCCTTCTTCTTAAATTGTATAACCTTTTGTATTGAACGCTCCCTTCAAGTTTTCATCATAGATATGTTGTCCAAACTGCCTGGTGACCAACGGCCTCTGAGCGGGGGCATTATTGTTCAGGAAAATGTGCACAATTGACGACAGAAATGAATCACGGGAACAAGTTTGACTCAGAATCTTAGTACTTACACATGATTAGATTTTTTCCAAATCCTTTTAAGGATAATTGGATTGATTGTGTGCCAGATAATGCACCTCTCCTCATCAGCGAAACCCTTGCTGAGTTTATAGGCTGCAGTCTGTGGATGTCTGGGTGTTTGTCTGGCAGATAGATACATGTGTGAGACAAACACAAACAGTAACTTGTCGTTTATGTCATGTTCTTTGGCTCCAGATTCAGTGGGAGCTACCATTTCATAAAAAAGTTCATGCACACAGTTCTCTTCATGTATACATGGCCAACAGAGGTGTTCATCAATCCCTTTCTCTCAGTGTGTATTTAGTATTCCTGTCGTGGGTGTTTTGGTGTAAAAGTGTGTTTGTGTGTCTGCCTGACGTGTGAGGGACGATAAGGCAGCCAGCAGTGGGAGGCTAAGACGCACTGGAGCTATTTATAGTCCGCCGAGCCTCCACTTACAATGTGAAGAGGGATGGAGGGATACCTTACACAGCCCCTGACACCTAGATCTGCATTGCAGCATGGAAAGGGAGGGAGGGAGGGAGAGAAAAGAGGGGTGAGGGTTTAGGAGGTGGTTTGGGGACGGTGTGAGGACTGGAAGAGCAAAGAATGAGGGGAGAGTTTGTAAATGAAAGATGAGAGAGAGAGAGAGAGAGAGAGAGAGAGAGAGAGAGAGAGAAAGATGTGGGTGAGATTGCAGGATATGCGTTGGACTGTCTCAGCGCTAAGCTCCACTTTTATTTTAAATTTACAATCCTATTCCTCTTGCGGCGTCAAAAACGTGCGCAAATCCATGAAAGATGATGTTCTGTACTCGGTACAGAAAAAGGAAGACTGTATATTCAAGTCCAGCTGACACTGTATCATTTCACCTCATGCAGAAAGACCCGTAGGGGAAAAGGAGAACGTCACCAGGTTTGATGTACAGCCGTGAGCCGACCTCAGCCTGACCGTTTATTGATTGCACGGTGACTGTTGACTGCTGACTTTATGCAGAATGTGAAAACAGGGGGCTCAATGCAGAGCACGGCAGCCCGAGGAAACGTGTCGATTTCAAACCTTTGCATCAGCGAGCAGACACAGTGCTGACACAGGCAGGTCCCAGGAAAGCACAAGGGAAAAGACTTATTAGTGAATGGGTGAATGTGTGTGTTCACGTTTGTGTTTCTTACACCGTGTCCTTGGTGGGTCTGATAACAGAGAGCTGGATGTTAGTGGATAGAGATATGGAAAAGGAGTTTAATTAAATGCGCTCCTGGCTCTTATATTACCGAGGGCTGGTGTTGTGTCTTATTAGCGTCACCTTCAGGGGGTTTGAATTACAGCTTCTCCACATTTCATTTTTTCTCTCTGCTGAAATGTGTGTGTGTGTGTGTGTGTGTGTCTGTCTCACTCTTCTGTTTATAGTTTGCATTGAGAGCCAGTAGCTGGCGGTGAAGCAGCTCTGTGCTGGACTAATGTTTGATCCTCAGTCTGTGTGTGTGTGTGTGTGTTTATTCCTCCAGGTTCACGATTACCTCCGCAGCAAGTTGTGTTCCCTTTATGAAAACGACTGTATTTTTGACAAGTTTGAGTGTGCCTGGAACGGCTCCGACAGGTAACGTCTTTATCTCCTCCTACACGTTGTTGCACAAAAAACAAAGGTGTGTGTTTTTATGCCTTCAGATGGCTTCACCCAATATTCAAGAAAACATATTTTTAGCAACATATGCTATCTTGCCATGCAAGTACAGTCAAGTTATGAATGAAGTCTTAATGACACGTAAATCACAACATACTTAAACTTATTTAAAGTACATTAAAACCTTTCTGTCTACATGATGACATTGTAAGTGATTGGGACGAATGACAGTGCTGACTGGTTTAGAAGCAGACGAGGTGATGAGAGCGTTTCAGTGTTTCCTGACTGTGAACGGACGCCTTCTCTGTTCAGTGTGATCATGACAGGAGCCTACAACAACTTCTTCCGCATGTTTGACCGGAACACTAAACGCGACGTGACCCTGGAGGCGTCACGAGAGAGCAGCAAACCTCGCGCTGTCCTCAAGCCGCGGAGGGTCTGCGCCGCGGGGGGGAAGCGCCGCAAGGACGACATCAGCGTGGACAGCCTGGACTTCACCAAGAAGATCCTACACACGGCCTGGCACCCGACCGAGAACATCATTGCCATCGCCGCCACTAACAACCTGTACATCTTCCAGGACAAACTCAACTCTGAGATGCATTAACGAACGGATGAATGAGCCGACACCTTAAACACACAACTATGCCAGAATGTACTCACCAACAGACATAGAAAACCCAGGAATATGCCTAACTCCCATCTACACACGCTCGCGCAAGCGGAAATCCTACCCACACGTCCGTCTTCTCTGACACGCGCTCACCTCGTGCCCAGCCGGCCAGAACTGAAAGGACCTAGAAAGGGCTAGAGAGGGAACAGGCTGGATTACACAATAGATTATTTGGGTTTCAGCATTGTCTGAATTGTGGTTTTCTTGATTGTTAACCTCTGGGTTGTGCTTGATGGTGTGCTGATCGTTGCAGCTCAGCCTCAGAAGGAGATAGCCTCCCCCCTCAGACTGGAGAAATGTTCTGATGTTTGTCTTGTCTTTTTTTCCCCTTCAGGGTCTTTTGCTTTCTCCTCTTCCTCCTCCTCTCCTCTCTATATTTGTGTGCTTGAGCAAAGCCTATTCTTATTCCTTGCCCACTGTTACATGTAACAAAACCCTCGGTGGTCGACTACCAGCAGCACTGATGAAAATTGGGGCATTTATGTAAGTGGCTGCTTGTTTGATTTCTGATCAGAAGGCCCACTTCAGTTTCTGTAATGTGTTAAATGATGTTTATGATGGTAGTTATAATGACAGTGACAGTGAAGGATGAATTTTGAGACCATCCTCCAAGTGCACCAGAAGCCTCTGAGCTCCACTGGACCAGTGATCAGTGAGGTAAAAACCTTTTCTGTCCTGCAAATAGAAGCGGACGTTTACAGATTGTCACAACGCAGCATAATGTAAGGACGCACACCCTCGCCTCTGTCAGACTCAGTGTTTCAGTCATCTGTGTCCTCTCTGCTGAAACACGCCGTCAAAACTTCTCTGATTGTCGATTCCGCTTCTGGTCTGGGGCTGTGTCATGTGCTACTTCGCTGTTAAATACAGCTTCAATCAAACGAAAAATTAAAAAAATGAAAAACAAACGAAACAATTTCAACAATGAAGCAAAACGATGCTGCATGTCAAACAGATTTAGCCTCTGTGTTTATATAATTGACTGACTGAATGACTGACTTGGCTGCCTTCTTAACCATTTAGACCCAGCTGTACAAAGGCTTCAGGGGCCCCCCAGGGCCCCGTGCAGCACGAGCAACCATAGATGACCGAGCTCTCCTACCTTTATTTGTGTCGTTAGACACTGAAGCATGTTTACCAGTGTTCGGTTCATACAGTTACATGTGCATTTTGAATGAAGCTGTCCAAAAGTCAGTTTCGCCTCGACTGCAACTGAGAGCCAAGAAGAGGGGGAATGTTTGATTAATATTGTACTCTAAAAGAAAAAGAAAAATATCATGAGGGCCTAAATGGTGTCTGTATATATCCGCTATGTTCCTGACATGTATGAGGTTTTGGGTTGGTTTTTTTGACATCTATTAATGGACTGCAGACTCAATCATTTGTATTGATGATTGCCTCCAAAGCTACAGCAGAGAGATGACGCTTTGGTCTCTTTAGCCTTCCTCACTGATTCCTTTGCTGACGTGCAGATGCTTTTATTTTTAGAGAACAGTTTATTCTTTTATTTGTCTTTTTTGGAAACTTGTACGTTTCACTTCACATTCTGACCAAACTAATGTCAATTCACGTATTTTTATGTTCATGAATGTTGCTGACAAAATTGTCAAATGGACAATTATAAATAATGTTAATATGTTTTTTTCTGATTAAAAATTTCAACAAATTTGCATCCAATGAGGACACAGCTGTGATTTTTATTGCAGTGTAATTAGTGTTTGTCATATTGCCATTATCTTTATGTGCACTCTTTATAGCTTCAATTGATATGTGCCTTTGAGGATAATATGAAATATTGTGGACTCGCGCGCCACCTAGTGTCCAGACTGTTTATTATATATAAATGGATAAAATTGTTGCAGTACTCACTCTTAATTCTTCATATAATCTTCCTGCCACGCCTGTGGAAGCAGAAAAACTTAACCAATTAACAATGTAATTAACAAAAATAATTAATGCAAGCCATTGTTTTCATCTCATTTATGGGTCACAGTCCAGAAAACAGTAGTGTCATCCTATTTTAACACACATCATCACTGCACAGCAGAGATGGAGAGAAACAAAGGAGGAGAAACACATGAGACCAGAGACAGCGAGGATCAATCAGCAGTGCAGTCTTAAATGGGATGAAATGTTGACGACCACAGATTCGGTCTGTTGACTGAGTCTGACCAGGTTGGATCATAGTTGTCTTACTTTAGTGTTAAGCTGTGAATTCCTTACTAAAAAAACTCATTAATGAGTTTCGCACCTTTGTAAATTTCATTGTAATTATAGGAGTGTCCAGATTGACCTGATGACACTACCAAGTTTACAGCAGAAGCACTGACCAAACAGCACCAGACAACCCACAGATGGTACTAGGTATCGGTGAGTACTCAAACTTAAGTGCTCACTCATACTTTCAAAAAATAAATGGAATCAAAACACCCCTATTGTCATTACATTATATGATGTGACACATTTTGGCTTAGAATCTGTC
This sequence comes from Trinectes maculatus, assembly GCA_016785345.1. Classification (NCBI taxonomy): domain Eukaryota; kingdom Metazoa; phylum Chordata; class Actinopteri; order Pleuronectiformes; family Achiridae; genus Trinectes; species Trinectes maculatus. The sequence continues at coordinate 98,028 of JAFBJQ010001505.1, forward strand.
AGAATGCAAAGATAAACTCACTCAGTGCAGGCACCGTAAATATTCAAATATACTCGGCTACAGAAACTTATGATGTCACAGGTTTAACAATCATTAATGTTTTTTTTTTCCACATTACACATCAATTTACCACACGTCTTAACATTTCTAGATGTCTCCCACAGGGGAGTGTGTCAGATCCCAATCTGCTATGTCCCGGCCTCCTGTGTCTCTTGTGTCAAAGTCTCCGTCTCGGTCTCTGAGTGCTGCTCGAGCTGTGCAGTCAGGAACGGATTGAAGAAGAAATCAAATCCAAACTGCAGGGCACTCTGCGCCGTGCGCCTCCAGTCGTGTTCGATCTTGTACTGCCTCCGCCTGGGCACGCTGGCACCGCCGCATGACAGGCAGTGAATGGCTTTCAGTTCAAACACAGGCCATTTGGAGCCTAAGCGGCCCTCCAGTATGGTGCTGAACTCCACCAGGCTTCCTGTGTTTAGGTGTAATAGCACAGACTTAAACTCACTGCTGGCCCGCAGAACTATGTCCTTGGTCGCGTCTTCATCGTCTATGATTGTCCCGTTCTTGGTCTTCCTCTCTAGCGGCATGCCCATTGTGACTTCGAATTTGTATCGGTCGAAGCGTTTGATGTGGCATTCGTGCTTGGCCAGTTTTTTAAGTTTACAGAGGGGGTCTTCAGGAGGAGGAGGTCGGGCAGGAAAAGGCTGCACACGCGCTGAGGCATTTTTAGCCTCCTCACATAAAGGATAGGGCTCACCATACAGGCACCGCATCCAGTTCCCCACAAACACAGGCAGCAGGTTGATGACTGATTGTGGACCATTTTCAATTTCGGTCACACGGACATATCTGAAGCGTCCGGTCCAGGTGACGCGGTGTCCCTCCAGGTGAGAGCACAGAATCTGAGTTTGGGCCATGTTGGACTCTCTCCAGGCCAGAGGACCGCACAGGTTGCTGTACTCAGGCCATGTCAGGGTGGAGTTATACACCTTCATGCCTTCAGACCTGTAGACGTACATCCAGCAGAAGAGCACCACCGCGCTTAGCCAAACCAGTATGAGCTTGACGATGCTGCTCCGCGACAAAGACCGGAAAACCACGATGGGGTTGAGGCTGAAGCGAGTCCACAGCCTCAACACGACTGGCACAAAGCAAACGGTCAGTGTGACCACCATTTTGGTCACCTCCAGGGCGAGGAACCACTGCAGTAACTGGATGACGAGCATTGCGGCCAGGGCTAGTGAGAGTATGGGAAGAGCAAACAGGAAAAGAAAGTATCCCACACAGGTGCGGATAAGTCCTATCGCAGTGCCGTTATTGAGGAACACCATGCAGAGCTCACACCAGGTGAAGCAGACCAAGTATGGCACCAGGCACAGGTAGATGCCCTTGAAGCCTCTCAGCTGGGCCATACGGAAGAGGAGATAGAAAAGGTGTCCATAAAGCAGGCACGGCATCCCCAAGTTTAATGCCATGACGTCCCCTAGAGGCACCGTGAAGACTGTCACTCCAAAGACCTTGAGGAACCAGAGGGAGTCTGGCAGGAGGTGAGTAAGGGAGCAGATACCAGAGAGGACTTCTGTGAGGAGGGCTTTACGAGCAAAGAGCTGAGCAGAGGCATGAAGGCTGAGGAAGGCAGTGACAGTGAAGAAAAGTGCAATGGCAGCAAACTCTGAGCAGGGGATCCAGGATTTATCAGCAACGGGGAAGGAGAAGACCACAAACACCACTGAGAGCAGGAAGTACCTTTGAAAACAAAGAGATGGGATTCAGCCATTCTGCTGCACAAGTGTTTTGCATATGTTTAATCTTGATTTTTGTATTAAACAAATTAAAAAGTAAAAAAAAAAACAACTCAATGTGGTACGTTGCAGTCAAACCAGAAAAACCTGAACAAAACCAAACTTTACATTTGCAAAAAACAAAAACAAAAAACAAATGGACAATTTAAAGTCTACAACGGAGTGAAGGAGGGAGGAGGCGTGTGTCCATCCAAAGTTGGTCTCAGCCTGCTCCAGGTCCAGACCCGGTTCAAAGTGAGACAGCAGGTCTGTCAGAGCCCGGAAGTTCTCCCATGCTTTTGAATTCTATTGAAGGACATGTGCAATTACGTATCGTATGCATAAATTTAAAAAAAAACTGAGCTAGATTCAGAAATGTACACCTTTAATAGCAGAAGTCACCAACCTGAAATACTCGTAGGGTGCAGATGACCATGGAGAAGAATGCTAGGTAGAAAACAATCAGAGGGATGAGGAAGATGAAGAACTCAATTGTGAGGTTGGAGATGATGAAGAAGAAGATTAGCGCATTGACGTGGTGGGTGGGGATAAGGGCGCTGAGCCACTGCATGCCAGCCCGGGACGCCCAGTCGATGAGGTGTTCCTTGATCTCCAGCAGAGCGTACAGAGGAAACTTCAGCAGCTGGAGGAGGCACAGTGAGATCAAGGCATCATAGTCCACGGACTGATTGTGATACTGAGACTCATTGTGTCAAAAGAAGACAGCTGCAGTATCAGAGAAATTCGAACCTTTTGGTGCAGAGGCAGCTCATCTGGATTCTTCACCACGACATCGTCATCGTCTTCATCGTCTCCTCCTCCTGCAGCCGCCATGACTGGTGACGGCGCAATACCCCGAGCATACTTCTTAGTCATCTCGACAAAATCATCAAGACCAACATGGGAACTGGCTGCACAGAGACACATGCTGTATGTTTACTCACAAGTAAAAAAATCTATGATTTCATCTGTTTAGTGGAATAACTGCTCTGTATTTTAATGACTTGTGTTTATTAATATGTATCACTCATACCTTCACTGGTGACCATCGTCTCGAGGACTCGTCTTTGTTTCTTGGCAGAGCTGTTAAGTGGACCAGGGGACACGGGCTTCCCTACAGATGGAGAAAAAATGTATACATTGGCAAATAATTACAGTTGTATGCAGCTTTACATTTCTTTAAAATCCTTTAGCTTACGAGTGTAAAGTAAGATTTCACTTCTGTATTGGCTTTTAGGGTTGAATAACATAACAAACTCTACAGTGTCTGTGTTTGGTACTCTCTCTCTTGTACCTGGCTCTGTGTGGACGTGTTCAACGTTCTCCAGCATCTCAGATATGGCCAGCGACTTCTTCTTCTCTGGATTCAACTTCCAGAACATGAGCAGAGCCGCTTTCCTCACTCCTCTCTCGAAACGGGTCTCGGTGCACAGCTTCATTACCTCCTCGCAGTTCTCCGACGTGATGCCTGAAAGGAAGGGAAAGATAGATAACTCTTAACACGTTAATTTACATGTGTTGTAGACAGGGGGACATTTTGGTACCTTTCCTAGAGGCTAAGCACTGCTGCAGCAGTTTGACTGCGTCCCTGCGACTTTGTTTAGCAGCTTGGAGCAGCCAAGTGACCGCTGTGCAGTTGTTCAGCTCCTCGTCTCTTTCTTCTGCGAGCGCCAGAAAATAACGGCCCATCTGGACAACCAAACACCCACCCACACACACACACACACACATACACAGGCAAACTTCAGACTTGCAAGGTAAGCATCACTATGAATTTGTGACCTGTCCTTTTCCATCAATGTGTCTTTCTAAAATATCATTCATCAGCACTGATTTATTTGGCGCCCACCATATGGCCATCAATGTCAACAGTATTTGCAGCGTGTTCGCTCACTCTGACCTTGGTCTGTGCTTTGGCGTCTCCTGACTTTGCTCTCTCCTCCAGGTCTTCAAAACTCACTTCCTCCTCTGGCTCCTCTGAAGGAAACACATAACCGTTCAATGTACGGTAGATGTGATGTTTCCATAAAACATTGTTTCGTCTCTCTAGGCAACAATGTACATGGTGTGAAGTTTTTAGGGGCCAGGATTACATCTAATGGAAAAACTGTGGTCCACATTGGAGTCACTAAAATATCACACTATCCAATTATACTTTATATTAACATGCATAGACATCACTGCAAAGTCATGCAGCAAGCGAGCACTTGATATTCCCCATAGACCTCAGACATCGCCTACTATGTGAACTTGAACTTTGGTCAGACAGACTTGGCCTGTGCGCACTTCACAGTTGAGTTGAACTGGTCTATGAAAACACATGGGTGAAACAGGCTTTTCCATTCATGTCAGCAAAACTACTGTAGAAAAGGCTGCTGTGCATGTTGTGGTAAATGTCTACAGTTGTCATGGTGACACTATCGCACAGGCAGCTTACTTACTGGGGGTGTTGGCTGCAGTGGTTGTTCAGTAGATGGAAGTGACACAGTATAGTAAAGATTTAGCTGGAGGATTTATTACAGTGTGTAAGATCAAAGGTCATGGTTTGACTCTCACCTGGTTCAGGTTTGGGGGGAGGCTGAGTTGCCGTGGCAGCTGTTGCGTTGAGCTGAGATCTGCCCCCTTGAGAGAGGCTCCTGATAGGCTGGCGGAGAGGTGAGGCAGGTGGCGTGGACACGGAAGAGGAACGAGAATAAACACCTGCAGACTTTCGAGGGGAGTCAGTAGAGGGGGGTGACGTGGGGGTGGGTGGAGGGGTTGGCATTGTGGGTTTAGACTTAGTCCTGTCTGAGGTTGCAGTCGGTGCTGTAGCATGAGAAGTGGATGGAAACGGGCCGGTCCTGATGGTGGCAGGGGGCGAGGGGCTGGGCTTAGGGATGGACGAGCTCCCAGTTAGTGATGGCTCCATGGCTGAAAACCACATCAGAAAACAAAGTGACTATTTTAGCCTCAGAGTAAAGTGAGGATGTTTTCTACAACAATGTCAAAAATAATACAGGTTTATACCCATGGATTCAATGTTTTTCCTTTAAAACAGCATATACTCTGGTCATTACACTGCTACAGCAGATTTTCAGTCTAAAAGTCCGACAGCAGCTTCTGGCTGGTTCTGTACCTCAAAAGACAAACTGGATCAGCACATTTAACTGCCTCCACGACAAACTGTTGAATGCTGGAATGTGCTGACTCATCAGTCCTAATCCCTTTTTAAAGTTTATTTTGGTTCAGTCGTGTGAATCATTGTGTGTACGTACGTGTGTACGAGTGTATGTGTGTGTGTGTGTGTGTGTGTGTGTTATGCAAAGTCCATTTTAGACATTGTTATGTAGTGAAGCCGGGGCAGCTATATTGAGAAGGTGACATCCTTGAAGTGTCCTGACTGGAAACAGTTGAGGGAATCCCCCCTTTGACCACCCCGAAGCGGCTCCATCACACTGATCTCACTCGTAATGTCGATAATCAAACACTCACTGCAGTGATCCCTGTTCAGACAACACTTCATGGACGTTCACGGCGCAGACTATTGCTACGATCGTAACGTAATCGAAATGTAAAAGAGGCAGCGATTAGAACTAGTGGCATTGTTGCTAATGCTAAAAGCCCCTGCTCACCTTTTCCAAGAAAACAGCTGTTTTGTTTTATATCTTCCAAAATAAAGGACTTCAGAAGAACCTCAGTTTCTATGCCATCTGGTGTCCCCACGTCATTCTTCCCTTTCGCTTTCAAACACACTCGGCCACTCCGGTGTTTTCTTCCTGTGGTCAAACTCCGAACACAACAACCTATGGTGACGTCTATCAGCTGCCCCGCTGGACGTTCACGCCCATTTTCTGCTATGCGCGTTGTGATTGGACAAAACACAGGACTTGCGCTTATAAACGCGATTTGATTGGCTGCACTGAGTGAACGCGCAGACAATCCCGCCCAGTCAGGCACAATCAACAGCCGAAAGACTCGAAGCTTCAGATTAGTGTTAATTAATCAAATTAATTTTTAATACCGGTTTTCTGCTCTGTTTTACGAACCATTGTTCGATTTCTCCTTTTCTATTTTGATATCGTAATATTACTTTCCTACCAGGAGATGTCAGTAAGTTACATGTTTTTACTGACAAATGTGGATTTGACAACGGTAGGAAATGATGAAATGATAGATAGATAGATAGATAGATAGATAGATAGATAGATAGATAGATTTAAAAGCAATAAATACAAAATGTATTTCTACTTCTAGTGAACTACATTACTACTCTTCAATACAGTATTGATACTTTTCCTTTGAAACATGTGGCTCTATTTTGTTCTTTGTCCCCCACACCAGCAGAGGTCGCTATATGCGCTTCGCTCTCCTTTCAACAAACAGTCGTAGACGCGGAACTTGTGTTTACCTTCCGCCGACTGTCTGTTCGCTATAGTAACTGTAACTGAAACTGAGCGCAGTGGAGGAGACTGAAAGTGGAAAGTCAGTGATTGAGGGGCCCTACTCCTGCTCATACTGTGGTAAAAGATTCACCTTTAAGGGAAACTTGATCAAACACATCAGAGTCCACACAGGCGAGAGGCCGTATAGCTGCACAATTTGTAGCAAATCGTTTAAAGAAAGTGGGGCGTTAACAGTGCACATGGGGAGTCACAACATAGTGAAACCGTTTACCTGTGCAGTGTGTAACAGAAGTTTTTATCTAAAACATCAGCTCAGCCAACACATGAAACACCACTCGGGGGAGAAACCACACAGCTGTTCACTCTGTGGCAAACGTTTCACTCTCCGAACAGGTTTGAAGAAACACATGACAATCCACACAGGGGAGAAACCGTTTACCTGTGCAGTGTGTAACAAAAGTTTTTATCTTAAAGACACCTCAGGAGACACATGACCTGCCACACGGGGATGAAACCATACGTCTGCTCAGTTTGTTGGAAGGATTTTAGCGATGCAGGGAAATTGAATACACACATGAGAGTCCACGCAGTAGAGAAACCATTTTGCCAAAACTTTCGCTGACACAAGAAATGTGAAGCGACACATGAAGCTTCATGTTGCAGAATCAGGCAATGCTGGAGAAGTGGACACTGATGAACCACTGAACGCGACGTGATGAAAAACAGAACCCTCGGCAAGGAAATCAAAGATATGAGTCATGCTAATCAAGTCTCCCACATTCCTGTCCTGTATGAAGGGAGGTTTATTAAAAATACTGTATTTCATAATGTAGAACATGACACATGTAACCTACGTGACTGGGATGTGTTGGAGGAGGAGGGGGCTGCTGCCATGAGTCTGTGTGGAGGTGGGGGTGGAGGGTGTTTTCAGCTTCTGCACCACCTTTCTCCTGTAGCAGAGTATCTGTCTGTCTTATGGTGATTGTGTCTGTGGTCATACAGGTGCGTCTCGTGTTGTGGTAAGCATTTTGTGTCACTTCCTCTTTTGTAACCTATGTGCAAGTACCAACTTTTTTTTTTGCCTCAACTGATAGCTATCCACTATGTAAACACTTTGACATTTACCTTTGACACTTGGCAGCTAGAGACTTATCAAGTAGCAGATCCTGGTCCAGGTGTGCAATCAGGATTTCCTTTTCTTTTTCAGAATCAATATTGTCTTTGATGCCAAGTAAGTGTACACATACAAGGAATTTGTATGTTGATGCCAAGAACAGAGATAAAAAAAACATAGAGATAAAAAACTATGTAATAGTATCTACAAGGAACATAAATAAAAAGTGACGAGTGCAATGTGTGAGGATGATTGTCAAGGGGGATATGTTCGTTAATGTAACACATTAGTGTGTGATGTGTGTGTGTGAGGTTTTGGTACCGATGGGCCTGCTGCCAAAAGGGAGTGACTTGAAATGATGGTGACCAGAGTGGGAGGGGTTGGCCATGATCTTTCCTGCTCCCCGCAGGGCCCAGGAGGTGAACAGGTCCTGGCTGATCACATCACTGCTGTCCTTTAAATTCATCACTATTGTGTTCTGTGGTGGTTGTAATACAGCTTTAAAAAGAACTATCCAGTATGTTTGTCTCCATCTTTGTATCGAAATATGCAAACGCAAAAATTAGGGTTTGGAACATGTGCTATTAGTTACCCTGGAAAACAAGACAAGGACAGGCAAACATATAATTCCAGAGACAAAGGGAAAGAGAGCAGACCACAAATTATGCTGAAAAGACAAATTCCTGGAGGAAACAGTAAGATTAAAGTCTGTGTAAGGAATGAGAGGAAATGGGGGGAGTAATTGCTTAACTGCTGCTGCATTGAAGCACTTATGTAAATGCCTCCCGATTAGAAGATTAACTCAATCCCGTTCAGCAGATAACCAGGAGCCTTTGACTGGTTTTGGACTTTCATATGCACACCTTCAATTTAAAACAGGCTATTTGTTTCACAAATGGATTTAAACACACGCACTTCCAGATGCAATTTTCATCTCAGCCTGGATATTTTGATTATGCAAATCCTCTTACAGATTTGTTTGGCTGTAGTGCCCCTGCCTGAGACGTTCACTGTCATCACTGAGAGGTTCTGACTATGTCGTCATTACTTAGAAAACTGAAACCTACAGGTCTTTTTTAAAATAACAGATGTGTGTCTCACTACAGAAAATTATGACTTGACACTCTTTTCCTATTTTGTATTTTTTCATACTTTTCAGGTTGAAATTCACTTTTTCATGCAGGACTTTAATATGTAACAGAGTATTTCTACTGTGCTCTCAATGTACTTTGGAAAGAATGTATTTCTCCTTCTAGTGAACTACATTACTACTCTTCAATACAGTATCGATACTTTTCCTTTGAAACGTGTGGCTGTATTTTGTTCTTTGTCCTCCAGACCAGCAGAGGTCGCTCTATGCGCTTCGCTCTCCTCTCAACAAACAGTCGTAGACGCGGAACTTGTGTTTACCTTCCGCCGACTATCTGTTCGCTCCGTAACTGAAACTGAGCGCAGTGGACGGGGAATGTGCGCGGTTCAGCTGCTGCGGGTGTCGTTACATGAGCGGATCAGCGCCGCCGCTGAAGACGTCCTGCTGCAGATGGAGAAAGAAGAAGAACCGGCTCAGATGCCGGCGCTGAGGGCGCTGCTCACCGAGCGGCTCACGGCGGCGGCGGAGGAGATCGTCGGTCTGTTTGAGAAAACCGTGGCGGAATACGAAGACAGAGTGCAGCGGTCAAAGCGAGAGATCTGCCGCCAGAGGACGCTGCTCGACGCCGTGCTGGAGCGAGAGATCAGCCGCCAGAGGACGCTGCTCGACGCCGTGCTGGAGCCGCGCAAAACACAGTGTCATGCAGACCTCCAGCGGCTGTTGGCGAGTACAGATGGCGCTGTCGCTAAGCAGCAAGAGATAAGCACTGTTTCGCACCAAGACGACCCCGAGCCCCCGCCCCCATTCAAGAGGAGCAGGAGGATGTGCCTGGAGGACAGCCTGGAGAGCTGGAGGAGACTGGTTTCACTCCTGTTCCTGTGAAGAGTGAAGATGAAGAGAAGCCTCAGTCACCACATCTTCATCAGACTCACACTGTGGACCAGAGGGAAGACTGTGGAGGATCAGAACCCCCCCACATTAAAGAGGAGCAGGAGGAGGTGTCCATCAAACAGGAGGGAGAGCAGCATGAAGGTCTGGAGAAGAATGGGTTCACTCCTTTTCCTGTGAAGAGTGAAGATGAAGAGAAGCCTCAGTCATTACATCTTCACACTGTGGACCACAGGGAAGACTGTGGAGGATCAGAACCTGTCAGGAGCTCAGGTGCTGGACTTTTAGGTCCAGTTGATGACAGTTCCACAGAAAGTGGTGACAGTGGCTACAACTGGATACAGTCCCATAAAGGGCATATGAGTATTGATGTTGTTAAAAATACAGAAGCACCTGAGACTGGAAGTGGAAAGTCAGTGATTGAGGGGCCCTGCTCCTGCTCATACTGTGGTAAAAGATTCACCTTTAAGGGAAACTTGAACAAACACATCAGATTCCACACAGGCGAGAGGCCGTATAGCTGCACAGTTTGTAGCAAATTGTTTAAAGAAAGTGGGGCGTTAACAGTGCACATGGGGAGTCACACTAAAGTGAAACCGTTTACCTGTGCAGTGTGTAACAGAAGTTTTTATCTAAAACATCAGCTCAGCCAACACATGAAACACCACTCGGGGGAGAAACCACACAGCTGTTCACTCTGTGGCAAACGTTTCACTCTCCGAACAGGTTTGAAGAAACACGTGACAATCCACACAGGGGAGACACTGTTTACCTGTATAGTGTGTAACAAAAGTTTTAATGTCAATTTCAGCTCAGCGCACACATGATATGCCACACGGGGGAGAAACCACACAGCTGTTCACTCTGTGGCAAACGTTTCACTAATGCAGTAAGTTTGAGGAGACATATGAAACACCACATGGGGGAGACACTGTGTACAGTGTGTAACAAAAGTTATCGTCTTAAAAGACACCTCAGGAGACACATGACACACCACACGGGGATGAAACCATACGTCTGCTCAGTCTGGTAGAAGGATTTTAGCGATGCAGGGAACTTGAATACACACATGAGAGTCCACGCAGTAGAGAAACCATTTTGCCAAGTCTGTGGCAAAACTTTCGCTGACACAAGAAATTTGAAGCAGTACATGAAGCTTCATGTTGCAGAGTCAGGCAATGCTGAAGAAGTGGACACTGATGAACCACTGAACGCGTCATGATGAAAACAGAACCAAAGATGCGAGTCATATTAATCAAGTCTCCCACATTCTTGTCCTGTATGAATGGAGGTTTATTAAAAATACTGTATTTCATTATGTAGAATATGACACATGTAACCTACATAGGCGGTGGTGTGATTTGGATGAGCCAGTGGTCTGTCTGTGTTACATATACAGTAAATGTTACTGCAGGATTGTTTAAATCACATTGTATTCTGTTTGAATTCTGCTTTGAATGATAATTATCTGACATCACAATGAAATACATATATTTATGTATTTGCATCTGCTAATGCTTCTGGACACATCCTCTAACATTCTGTTCCAAGAACGGTCACAGTAAAAACAAGTGCTTGTACCCTCCTTTCCCCCCCCTTTTTTTCTTTTCCTATTTTGTATTTTTCCTACTTTTCCGGCTGAGTATTTTTACTGTGCTCTCAATGTACTTTGGAAAAATAATTTTTCTCTACCTCTAGTGAACTACATTTTGTTGTACTTTTACTGCAATACTAATAATACTAATGCTAATACTTTTGACCTTGGGGAACAGTGTGACAGTACATGTAACTGCATGCATGTGCAGAGGAGGGTGTTTTAGGGGCTTGAGCCCCTGCTCCTTGCCTGATTCAGTCCAGAGTGTCCTTTTGATTGCCCTTTAAAATGTTCAATATTGCATTATTAAAATGCACTCTTTCCAGTGAGTCCTGATTTTTTACGGTGAGTCCGCTGAATTGAGTCAGTGAAAGATTCATTCAAGATCATTAAACCAAATCGTTCATGAACCGACCAGCTCTATGTAACACAAAACAACTGAGGCGATTACTAGGAACCAAGTCCTGGAGTATGTTCCCCAACCGAGGTTCCACCATCTCATTGCCAGTGTCTCTCAATAAAAGAGAGTCCTTAGGAGGAGATTAAAAAAAGGTACATTGGTAACCATAGCAACCGGATAAGGAAGATGGCCATTGATTGCAGTGGAAATGAGTATTGTCATCACAAATGCAGCCCTGTGGGTGTTCTTACCTTTGCTGTTTCTCTGGTTGGGGAAATGGGCTGTTATGCAGGCTGGACTGTAGCCTGCTGATACTTTGCTCACTTTTCATTGTTTTATTACCACTGTAAACATTGTTCCAGCTCGTTTATGTTATGATACCAAGGACAGAGGACATGTCACACAATCAGCAACAGGTAAATCACTACGTTACCATACCGGGTGATACAGAATAACTGTTTGAACGTGACCCGTTTAAATAGAAAGCTTGTGTTAGGGCCTTCTATTGTACACGGGGAAAACTCAGCTCCTTCTTCCTGTGGTTTACCTCCCTTCTTCAGCTGCCAGCTCTCTTTGTATTGATCCGCATCTATTTTGAGAACTGTGCGGAAACATGGCAGAGAAAACAGAAATTAAGTAACACAAGGAGACTTGGAGACAGCTGTTCAGGTCTGAGCTGAGTTTAGATTGATTGTTTCAGTCAGGTATAAAATATTACCAAAGACATTCACATGAAATCACATCCTCTGTTTTCAAAGTAAAACTATACAACTGCAATTTTCAGCTGGTGGAACTGATACTGAGACAGCTGTTCTAACACTTCTAGCTCTATCTTAATATTGATTCTGGGGGTGATTTTAATATATTGTCCAAATGAGTATCTAAGATCATTTATATGAAATACCTCGTATGTTCAATTCAAAGACAAATATATGTTTCAGAAAAGACAATTCATAGACGCTATGTTGTCATCAGTGGACGTTTTGGAGATGGACATGGAACATCAGGCTGAGATGTTTTTTTTGTGACTAACAGTAGTGAGTCATGCCTGGGAAACCTAATTGCCTTCATATGAATACGTTACGTCACCAGCAGCCTTCCAGACTAACTTGAGTTTACATTGTGGAAAATAGGTCATTTTGGTGGCTGGCTTCAGAAATTTCCTAAAGGATGTCTAACTTCTGATGTGTGTGTGTGTGTGTGAATGTGTCAGAGAGTCCCTGGTCTCTTCTGAATAGCAAAGACCATTTGCTAAAAGCTATAATATTTTTGATCTACCAGCAGTCAGGAATATGCTTATTCTAGACAGAACAGTTTTCATGCATATGCTGAAACCCTAGAATGTTATGTTAAAGTCAGCACCTCCTCGCATTTCCTTGTTCTTACCGCTTGGCAACATAAATGGAAACAGGCTGATTGATGTTATTATTGTTAATTGCTGGGTTACTGTGGTTTTTCCTTTGAAGAGATTTGCCAGTCAGATGCTTGTATAACTCGCTCTGTGAGTCATAGTCACCCTTTGACACACTATACAGGCTCTGTATTCCTTCACCTGCCGTACCTTTAACACTCTATACATCACAAATATCAGCACATGAATCCAGTAACAATTTATGGTGGCCATTATCTGAGGTTTATACTTTATCCAGTTGCTCTTTCAGTGGTAGCACTGACTCCCAGATACAGTACCTCAGGCAAAGTCATTCATAGAAGTACCCTGACACTTACTTCCTCTGAGTCTATTGTCAATACAAAAGACGACACACATCCCACCGTCTCCTCACTGCTCTCAGCCTGCAGCCAGAATGTTTTTTTTTACTTCATAACTCCATCTGGGTGTCTGTTTGCTGGCCTCAGCAGGAAACTGACTGGATCTGCAGATGAATACTCCAAACGTACCCACTTTGTTTGTCTGCTTTATCTCACACAGAAATGTTCCATGCATGTAAATCACACCACGGAGACTGCAGTGTTGGATGAGGGAGCAACCACTGCAGGGGATGACATGATACAGAATACTGAATCTCTACCCTGATGGAGTGCTTCTTTTTACCCACTTCCTATGGCTGACGCTGCCCTGCAGCGGGAGGCTGTGATCCAGCGGCAGACAGACAGGCACAGTCTGGAGAGGCCAAGACAGGCAGCTCAGCGTAAGTAATGCATCCCAGAGAATCTGGGTCACACTGGTCTCACACCACGTTCATATTGTCAGCTACTTTTGAGACTTGAGTCATTTTGTTCCAGATTCAGGTACTAAATTCAGAGACCTGCCAGCCCTGTCATCAGAGCTATTCCAGTTCCACTGCATTATGCAGATGCAAAGACAAAAATCTGCAGAGATAATGATGCTGATAGTTTAAACTATTTTATAGCATTTTAAAAAACAACTTCTTCTTATACAGACAAAGTGGCTCCTGTATAAAATATCATTATCATCATCACCATCTAACGTCAGTGGTACAAAAGAGGTGCAGAATATTACATTCAAATAAAAAACTATATTTAACCACGTCTAATCGGGATATGTTATTTGTCTGTATAATAATTATAGAAAACAATTTGTTCAGTTGTGTTACGACATTTGCTAAACCAAACACGTTTCCCTGTCTGATTTCATATGTAAACTCTCTCGCTTCATGTACAAACACTCATGGCCGATGTATGGATGCTATAGTGAGCCAGCGTGCGCCCTGACGCCGCACGTTTTCTCCCGCACCGCCTGCGTGTCCACGCACTCAGCGCGCGCGGCGTCATTCTTGAACACGCAGTCAGGTGTCGCGCTTCTATCACGCTACCGGCGTCGCCCGGCTACTCCCCATACCCCCTCCCCCTTGCCCGTTTTATTTATTTATCTATTTTGTACCTCCTTTGGACGAAACGCAAGGGAACGGATGACGTCGCGCGTGCACCCGAGCGTATGCGTGTGTATGTGTGTGTGTGGGCGTGGAGGAAGATGTCAGCGTGCGGCGCGAGAGGAGGAGGAAGAGGAGAAGCAGCAGCGGAGACGCGTCTGTAGCCGGAGGAGGATACAACAAACTAACAGCGGTGGAAAATACAAGTGTTGAACGCGGTGTGTGTGTGTGTGTGTATGTGTGTGTGTCTGCGGAGGTGGGTCGGAAGCAGCTCAACCGCCTCGCGCCTTCCCTCCTTCCTGGATGTGAGTTGGCCGGCGACGTCTCAACATCGGGCCACTGGTGACCTCCATTTCGGGTAAGTTTGTATGGGTGGACAACTTCGGCAGACTGATCTGCGGTCAGTGACGTGATGTCCACACACTCACACACACACACACACGTGTGAGTAGATGTGTGGACTCATGATATATACGATGAGCGTGTTTGCGGTATGGAGCACCAGGCTCCCCTGCGGTCAGACCACAGCAGCGGTGCTGCACGGCTCCAACCACCAGCAAACATCAGCAAACATCAGCAAACATCAGCTAACATCAGCTAACACCAGCACCGCCTGAACGCAAGGACAGCCGACCTCTGTGGCTGCAGGAGGAGGCTGCTGCAGCGGCCCCACGCATGTCGCCGTGGGGTGTGGTTGGCCGGACACACCGGCTGTCATCAGCTGCACCCTACACTCTGTCCCCACTACCATCATCTACATCTGCGGCTTATGCCTTTACCAAAAGCACCGTGGAGATGCGCTGTTTGCAGGCACGCGGCTCTGGAGGCTGGTGAATCCGCCCCAGTGGACAGACAGCATCACTCTTCCTGTTTGATCAGCCCTCTGCTGCAAGAACCTGTAAATGCATGCTCTGACTATTCTATGTATGCTACAGCTCTGATGCTGTATTATTATTATTATTGTTGTTGTTGTTGTGGCACCAACCCTTGAATCCACTCTGTGACTTGAAGCAGACGTTCCCTGGCTCTTCACTTTATGTCAGTTTATTTCTGACTCCCTGTCCCTCACTTCCTTCCTCTCTCCGCCCCGCCCCCGCTTCCAAAATCAATTTATCCAATTTATTCCTCATTCATTTTCCCATGTCCACCGTCCATGCCCCTGCCTGCCTAAGTGTTAAACTTAGATGATGGGATAATCCAATTGGGTTACACCATGTTGTTCATGCGTGTGCCACTTCCTTTATTATGAGGCTCTCGTGAAAACTCGTTATTGTTTATTTTAAGCAATGTAGCGAGGGAAAGGAGTGTGTGTACTGTGTTTTAGGGTAAAATAGCTAGCAGCCAGTCCTGACCAATGTGCTGTGTAGACACACACACACACACACACACACACAGTAGTGCAAAATAGGGACACGGGATCGGAGCTCAGAAATCCGCTGCTGCTCAGGTAGACGCCATAACCGGAAGTCCCAATTTATCCAATTTATTCCTCATTCATTTTCCCATCTCCACCGTCCATGCCCCTGCCTGCCTAAGTGTTAAACTTAGATGATGGGATAATCCAATTGGGTTACACCATGTTGTTCATGTGTGTGCCACTTCCTTTATTATGAGGCTCTCGTGAAAACTCGTTATTTTTTATTTTAAGCAATGTAGCGAGGGAAAGGAGTGTGTGTACTGTGTTTTAGGGTAAAATAGCTAGCAGCCAGTCCTGACCAATGTGCTGTGTAGACACACACACACACACACACACACACACACACACACACACAGCGAAAGAGATGGGGAAGGTTAATCACATTACTGACTGCACTATCATGTTTTTCTGAAAGGGAAGAGGCGGCTATCACTGCTAACACGCTCTCAACAAATGCACCCATGCATGCAAAAGCATGCGTACACATAGACGTACATACAAACTCAGACATTACTGTAATGTACATTTCTCAACCCCGAGTCATAAACATTGCAATAGAACCCCTGATCTGTGTTGTGTGCAGCACGGGTTAAGAGAAAGCGAGAGTTATTGTTTAGTAGTTTGTCATTTGGGTCAGTAGCTTGTCGTCATTCTGCCTGCATAGTATATTTCATATGCTCCACCAGTGCTGGCTTTGGGTGGCCCAGCCTACGAGTGGGATCTTTCAGGTGTTTAAGCGTATCTCCAGACAGCTACACAATCTGTGTGTGTGTGTGTGTGTGTGTGTGTGTGTGTGTGTGTGTGTGTCTCGCCTATGGAGGGATCTCTCTCTCTGTGCTAGAGCTGATATGACGAGAGAAGATATCATTCACGTGTGTCCCTGTGTCATCTCATAAAGCACTTAAGCAAATGTGCAGTATAAACAGGAGCGTATCTCTGTCTGTCCACACCCTGACTGTTTATTTATATCACACACCAAGAAGTGAGGAGTCTTTGTTTGAGCTCCCGTTGGCAGCGCTCTTATGTATTTATTAGCTCTGTGTGTCTCACCAAAGTCTAGTTAATGTTTGACACTGTGAGTCTAAGCAAGTGTGTGTGTGTGTGGTCTGTACGTGTATAACAAGCATGTGACTACAGCAAAGACATTTGCATTGTCCACTCAGCATTTTGGTTTTCATTTATAACCCATATAAACCTTTAGTGATGTACTTCTAGTCAGTTACCCTAGTAGTACATTATTGCGTGTTGTAGTATCAATGACGTTTTCGGATAAAGCTGTGAGAAATTACTCAAACGTGAAGCATTTTGTAGTCAGTTCCTGAAATTATTTATTATTTGTCCTGTGCATCATATTTTTTGTGATGTCAGTGTATATTGCCTATAATGCCTGATATTTATATTTAGTTGACTGGCTGTTACTTACCCAGTAACACTTTTATAATGCTATGTTTTAACTAATTGTTTGGCTTCCTTGGTGCTGGTGGACATTTTGTTGCAGACTTTTTTTTATTGCTGGCCAAAGAACGAGAGGGTCCAGCTCTTGAGTGGCAATTAGTTTCATAGTGAAACTCCATTGCAGCTGCAGAATTTCCTCATCACCTCTTTCTTGCAGTGACCATTAAGTGGTTCAGCTCCATTATTCGTCTAAGCAGATTGTCTCAGTGCCACATCAACGCCATCTTAATGGGTCATAAAGGGGCTTTTTTTTGGCTGGTGCATTATTTGGCTCTTTTAAGTCTTAGTGACATATGACTCACGATTGATTTGAAGAGTCATAGTGTTTATTGAAGGTGGGGCTGTATCACTGTCACTTTTGTGTGTCCAGCGGTTTTACTTGCACTTTGAAGTTTCCAGCCACTCCAGCTGTTTAGATTTGGGGTGGATCAGGTATAATTTAAGGTCTGTAGCCTGTGCCGCCTTTTGTTTGCTTCTGTGAGCATGGTGCTCGTTAGCTTCTTGGTGCCGCTATAAAACGGCTCCAGTTTCATCTCAGGTTTTCCATGAACTATAAACCTTTCAGTGTTTGCACCTGGCTTCCAGCTTTGGAACATGTGGCTCCACGAGGTTGTGTGGGAACTGCCTGGCTGATGACGTACGTGTGTGTTTGTGCCCGCACACATGCTGATCTCTGGCAAAACGTAGATTTAATTCATGTGCAACATGTTAGTTCTGTCGTGATGCAAGTTAATAGATAGGCTGGATGTGACCAAAAATATGTGAACACCAATGCATAAACAAAAAGATTGACGTGCAACAGATCACGATCATGATCACTATGTTGCATCCAGATGTTGGTAGGAGGAACATGCACACCTCCTTCCCCTATGGAAGAATATTAGTGAAACCATTCGTCATGCTTGTCAGACATTTCAGCTTGGGCACACCTGGTCTCAGGTAATGGCACAGACGTGCATAAACATGCTGCAAACAGTGGCAGTGTGGAAAGTGTGCGGAAAATGTTTTCATCCTTGTAAATTTGTGCAAACACCACAAGGCACAATTGCACATCAGGTTTATTGACTTCTTGTAAATGAAAATGTGTCTGTTATGTGAATAAGCACACAGAGCTCTGGTGTGTGTATGAATAGATGTCAGCTGTATCTGTCCCTATTTGTTCGGTTAAAGACGCGAGTCAGAGTGCTCTCTCTCTCTCTCTCTCTCTCTCTCTCTCTCTCTCTCTCTCTCTCTCTCTCTCTCTCTCTCTCTCTCTGTGTGTGAATGATCCCTCTCTTTCTCACTCTGTGATTGAGAGTGAGATCACGGATTGCCTCTGCCTGGTAACATCACCATGTCAGTGAGAAGGAGTGAAGGAATGTGGGGACACTGGAAGAGGAGAAGGTGGAGATGGTTGGAGGTTGCTTCCTCTCTTCCCCTCTTTCTCTCTCTCACCTCTCGTCTCCACTGGTTTTCAGCTGTGTGCTGTGTGACGGTCCATGTGGAACAAACCTTGCTTGCCCTGCAGCATCACTGCATTTCTGCCTCTCAGTCAACCTCAGCGCAGAGATTGTACTCGATAAAAAAAAAAAAGTGCACGTATGTGCTTGTTTCAAATGTGCAGCTTCTGTACAAATGTGTGTATGTGTGTGCATATTATGTATAAGTCTATATCAAATCCAACACAAGACTCCTCCTTCCCATCATCCTTTGCTATGAGAGCAATACAATTTTTTTAGAGCAAGCGTTGCCTTGGTAACCATTGCAGCCATCTGTGTATTTTGTGTGAATGGTGGATAATGGGTGTGTAGAAAAAGATGGAGGCGCCTGCGATCTTAATGCTTCAGCTCCCTCATCTTTGCATTATTTATTAAATAGTCAGCAGAACGACTGGAAGGTTACTGGGTTACAATGAGAGAAATGTGCTTTCAGCTGAAGTGGATGTGTGCCACTGTCTCTGCTGTGCAGTAGTAGCAGCAGAGATCACAGTAGATGATGAATGTGTTAGTCTACATAACGAGTGATGGGTCCAGTGAGATGTCAGAGGCCAGGGACCTCAGCTCTTCACAGCCAGACACGTTTTCATGCACTGTGGAGCTGTACAGTGCAGCGCAGTGAACTGCAATAGGACGATGATGATAAATGACTCTTGTGTGTATTTAAGGAAGAAACTGGTGACAGAGAGTGTAAATGTTTGTCTGTTTGCCCCAGGCTTTAGTGCGTCATGTGACTAGTTTAGTGTAACCCACTGACTCACCAAGTTTCCCTCTTCTCTTTTCCTCGGTGTGTTTGTCTCAAACAGAAACGCTCGCCATCCTTCAGCAATGATGTAGACAACCACATGATGATGGCGATGAGGATGACGCAGGGCCTGGCAGGGAGGAGGAGCAGCGACTGACTCTCTCCTCTGTTCCACCACACCTGGCACTCTATGTCCCACCTGATTGGGCGGCCAGAGTGCTATGTCATCAACCACACCAACTGCGGCCCCACCCCTTAAGAAGGGAAGGAAGCCGGAGAAAGCGGAGGTGATGGCTGACTCAGTGCAGGCCACCAATGATGAGCTGAGGAGCAAACTCATGGACATCCAAATCGAGCTGCAGCAGGAGCGGGGCAAGGTGAGAGGGGGCGGAACAGGAAGTGGAGGCCTCGTGTCGAAAAGTAATGACATGATAAATTCTCATTTATGTCAACAAGGAGAAAGTGTCATTTTAAAGGGATAATTCAGACATTAAATTTGCTTGAATGCAGGCTCATGAATGCATCTAATTTTCAAAACACTTATAAGGAAGTAATATGGCGCAAGCACAGAAATGATAACAATGACAGTTCCTTCTTACCGTATTCCCCCGCCCCAGGTGTGTAAGCTCCGCGAGCGGCTCCAGGAGCAGCGGCAGGCTCGGGAGCTCGAGCAGCACAAACATGCCGTGGCACTCACTGACCTGCGCGCCAAACTCCACGAAGAGAAGCTGCGCGAGGTAGCAGCTGCCCGCGAAGGCCTGGCGAGGCAGCACGAGGTTGAGCTTGCGCGGGCCATCAAGATCCGGGACACGGAGGTGCAGAGGCTCCAGGGACTCGTAAACGCACTGAGAGACGGAGCTGCTGATAAGCTCAAAAACGCCCTTCTGGGAGAGGCCCGGGAGGAGGCCAGGAGGGCGTTTGATGGCGAGAGGATAAAGCTACAGCAGGAGGTAGGGTTGTAGCAAATGTTCTGGTTTTCATCAAACAGAGCTCAGCTGAAATGTTACCTCAAAACTCTGGTTTTATTGTTATTGCATTATTGTCAGTAGCCATCTGTCACCATCTGGGCACACACTGACATTATAGTATCTCAAATACCATGGTATCCAGGGTTTCTCTTTTATTGACGCTTTAATCTAACAAGACTATTGCAAAGTGTTGAAGATTCTCCGAAGCCACTGCTGTTCTTGGATGAAGGTAAACGGTGTAATGAGTATGCATTGGAGGTCTCCATGTTGAGTGTTGATATAGGCCTCGGGTAGATCTTTGCAAATATGCTGCTGAAAAACAGGAAGCAGGTTGGATAAGCCTGTTGCCAAGCTATTGTTCCACTTTCCAGACAAACAGTGCATCTATCATTACAGCTCTTAAACGGGAAAGGACATTTGTTTATCAAGTATCACTTTATATTTTGTGTGTGTGTGTGTGTTTGTGGCGTTTTAGATCCAGGAACAGAAGATTGCCAGGAAGCAAGCCGAGGAGGCCCTGGCAAATGCTCTGCAAGCCGACAAAGCCAAAGCAGTCGATCTCCGCACAGCGTACCAACAGCACCAAGATGAAGTGCATCGAATCAAACGAGACTGTGAGAAAGACATCCGCCGACTGGTGAGACCGACGACACTGTCTCCAGATGTGTCCTATATGTCCTGAGACATTGTTGACAGTAGATGATATTGATGTTACACAACAGATAATGGAAAATGATTTGGTAACTATGAGAAACTTAACAATTAAGACAAATTAGGAGGGTGTAAGATAAAGGTTACACTATAAACCCTATATTACTGTACTTTGGTACTTTTGGTGGCAGGTAGGCCCAACAAAGCCCCCAGCAGAGTTTTTATGGGTCTTTTCGGTCCTGACCACATTTTAACATCACAGACCAACATCTGTTTCCCTGCTCCTGAAGTTCAGACTCTGAAGCTCAGACTTTATCTCGTTAATGTTGCATGAGGTCTGGAGGCTAACTGCTGCACTGTCTGTCTCACCATGTGCTGCTTATCTGGGAAAATTAGTCACTCATTAAGCTCGCTGCATACAGCAGTAACGAACGATTTGAGCAAGGAGACTTGATATTTGGAACCAGGGAAGTACATGGACAAAGCGCTGTTGACTGATTGATCGGAGGCATTGCAGGAAATGCCAGTGTTAAATAACACAACACAATGGGAAGCAGAAGTGGGAACGTTTGTCAAAAGACGTTGTGTAAACACAGAGCGAGAACAAAGCCCCGTAAATGAACCAGAGCTGTAGGGTGATGTTTTCAAAACACTGTTCACTTCCACTAACTGTTCCCTAAAGTCGGAACATTGATCATATAGAAAATAACAGAACAAAAACAAACGTCATAGTAAAAAAGTAAATGGACAGTTTGATGCAGTTTCTGCAGAATGCCTCAAGAAATCTCTGTAACAACATCTGTGTCATTTATTATGAATACTAACTTGTTACACTTTTTGTCGTTCGTTCATTCATCCCCGCTCTAGATGGATGAGTTGAAGGCGAAGGACCGGGTGATGTGTGCTCTGGAGAGAGAGCTGGGCGTGCAGGCCGGCTACGCCCAGAAGCTTCAGCTCCAGAAGGAGGCCCTGGATGAGCAGCTGGGCCTGGTCCGAGAGGCTGAGAGGCACAACCACGGCAGCCCCAAGAGAGAGGTGGTGCCTGGGTTAGGAGACAACGGCGAGCAGCTCAACAACCAGGTAAATGTATACAGATGTTAATTTATGAAATAAGATTGGACGAACTTGAGATTTTAAAGCTGCTCTTTTTTGTCTCTCTTGGAAAGAAAGAGTTCTCCATGCTGAACTGTATCTGTCCATTCAGTCGCAATTGCCCATAAAGGTCATACAACAATCATTCACACTAAACAGGAGCGGTGTGTTCTCTCATTTAGTGTCTCCATGTCAGTTACATCCATCTCCTCTACTATTACTATTAGTAACAACACACATTTTAGTGACAGTTATATTAATTGTGCAGTAACTATAGAAACAGTTCTGCCTTCATTTAATGTATAAATGATCTCAGAGATTAAAATACAACACAAACCCCAGTGGTTCATACGAGATTAAAAAGAGCATATGTACATATTGGAATCGAATGAGTGATTTTTGATTTTTGACATGTTTTGATTAGCAGAGCGGTTATTGATGAAATCTCTGATGATGGGCTAATTGATCAATTGAGTCAGCTTTATTTAAGATATGGATTGAACAGGTGTATTTTCTCATGCATTCAAACTTGCCACTCGCCAACTCATCCTTCATCCCATCACTCCCTCTGTCACACCCACCTTCGTCACCTGCCTGCCCGTCTCCACGTTCTCCCTTTTTCAGTTGTTGTCCTCCTCCTCCTCTCCTCTACCCTCTGCTCTACAGGAGGCGGAGGAGCGTGACACGAGAAGGTTCCAGCTGAAGATTGCAGAGCTCCACTCGGTCATCAGGAAACTGGAGGACAGAAACGCGTTGCTGGCTGACGAGAGGAATGAACTAGTGAGGAACACGCATGCAAAAGTACATACATGACGTGATTGTAGGCATGTAAATGCGCACGCGTTGCACACAGATATAAATACACACGTAAATGGCCTTTCCCTCTCCGGCTCAAACTGGGAATTCTGCGTCAGCAGAAGGAAACTCCTAAGATCCCGGTGTTTCCCTGTTTCCTTCCTCTGTCCAGCTGAAGCGAGTGCGAGAGGCGGAGAGCCAGATGAAGCCCATATTTGAGAAGAACAAGAGACTGTCGAAGAAAAACGACGACCTCCTGCAAACGCTGCAGCGCATGGAGGAGAAACTGAAGAACCTGAGCCGCGAGAACGCTGAGATGGTGAGCAGCACCCAGCACGTTTCACCGCCGCCTTCTGTTTTCTACCTCTTCTCTCAAAAGATGGATTCACAGTTCACATACTGACCCAGAAATAACATTACAATAGATATTTTTACATATGATATCTGTAGGAAAAAGGGTTATTGGTATTCTACCTTGATCACTAAGGATTCTATTAAAAATCAGGACCTCTAGTGGCCATTTAAGGAAGAACATCTCTCTCTCCTCAGAAGGAAAAAGCCTCCTCTCGCCCGCCCTCACAGCAACAATCCATTCAGCCGCTGCTGAAGCGGCCAAGCTCCCTGACGGACCTCAGCCACGCCCACGAGGAACAGGAAGTGGAGTTTCTCAAGTTGCAGGTTGCCGAGCAACGTGGCATCATTGACGAGCTCACGCAGGTCAGGGGTTCGTTCAGCCCTCATGGTGGGACGCCTGTTTTAGATTCACGTCGAATCGAAACAGCTTATTCTGTGGCCACTTCTCTTGATGTGTTTTGGTTATTGTGTTACAATAATACGTTATACATGATCAGGGCTCTTTTCAATATGCTACATGATTTTCCATCAATATTGTGATTACGTAGTTTTTTAGGAATTTGCTTAATCAGCAGAGACAGCGCTTTTCTTTTCTCCTCTTTCCACTCTCCACGTCCTCTTATGACCGTGGTGTTTGTGGGAAACAGAGCACACTGGACACTGCTACACACAATGTTGTGTTCTGTTGACAGTTAACCTGAGGTTAATGAGGCGTGAGCAGCTAACAGAGGCACGTCTCGTCTGAACATCAGACGTGAGGCTTCAGGTGCTGATCTGCTGTGCGCTTGTTTTCAGGAACGTGACCGATTGGTGATGAGCAAAAAGAACAAGAGGAAACCTCTGAAACTGTCAAAAGTAAGTGCTGTGTGTTTGTGTTTTTAAAGACCGCTAATCCAGTGGTGTGTAACGACGTAACAACGCTCTGTTGCTGATGCCTGAAACCAGTGTGTGTGTGTGTGTTTTCCTGTGTGTTTGTAGCTTAATTGGGCTCAGGAGACAATAATGACACAATCCCTCACATCTAAGGGGAAAACACTGAACACACACACACACACGAGCATGAACCATACTCACAACAACAGGAACATAATTATATTTCTTCTGCTGGTTGTATATTTAGTGTTATTTCAGGACCCAAGCTTAAATTGAGAGAGGCACATGAAACTTTGCATGCTTGTGTGTTTTGTTTTTTTGTGCGAGAGTAACGAGAGGACAAGGACAGTGACATTTGATTGGGTGAGGTGACTGTGTTTTAAGGACATACACGTGTGTGTCAGGGGACTGTTTTGACTCTGTGATGTTGCTAAGAGGAGGAGTCTCCCATCTCTCTCTCTCTCCGACTGGAACCAGATGGTCACCTGGTGAGGTGGATACAGGGTTGGGCAGAACACTTTGGCTCTTGGACTTGCACCAGAACATTTCTTCAACAAAGAGACAAAAATCAGACGCTGGCCTGTTTTTGTTTTTTTTTTCTGTAGGAGTAGTTTGATTATAACTTGACGTTTTGTTTTTGTCTCTTCTCTTTGTGTGGGAGTGCCACACAAAGCTGTGGTGCTGTTTGGACAGTCTGTATAGAACGACTGGTGCAGTCCGACATATGATAGACACGATCTGAGATTTTTTTTATAGTCAGAGTAGGTGTTTTTGGTTGCGTCGCACAATGACGGAGTACCTTCTCCTCATCCTCTACTTCTCGTCCTTCATTTGCCTGTGTGCCTTGGTCTGCCTTTACTTCTCTGGTTGCCAGGAGATGACTTATAAACATGATGGTAAGGACTTGAAAGGTTAATAACAAGAAACAAGTAAACAAACATCTGGAACTTTAATATGATATGATTGTATATGTGGCAGAAACATGTTTTACAGGTTTAGGACAGAATGGTGAATAAACTAGCTGTAAAGTAAATGTAGGCTCAATGTGAAAGGGGAATTTTATAACATAGATGAGATACAGTAAAATATTTGTGTTTTCAGACCAGATGTTATAGAAAATGTATTTGAATGTTTCATAAGTTTAACTGTGCCAACCCCCCCCCCCCCCCCCCGTCTGTGCAGAGGCATGCCCCCCTCCCGTCTGTGCAGAGGCATGTTGTGGAGACATATTTTGGATTTGATGAGGAGTCCATAGACTCTGAGACCTCTTCTCTCACCTCCTACAACACTGACCTCACTGACCGCACGCCTGCCACTCCAGAGGAGGAACTGGAGGAGGTCGGAAAATGCATTTTCCACATTGAAAGGAAAAATGTCGTATAATCTGTTGTTCTGCTTTGCAAAAATAGTAAGAATAATAATAGAATCCATTAAGGAGAGGCTTTGACTCTGTTTGTCTTGGTACCACAGAGTGTTACCCGCGAGGAGTCAGAGCTTCGTTTCCGTCAGCTCACCAGAGAGTACCAGGCTCTCCAGCGAGCCTACGCCCTCCTGCAAGAACAGACCGGAGGCTCTCTGGATGCTGAGAGGGAAGCCAGGGTTTGTACCATCACTTCTAACCCCTCTGCCTTCTTCACCTCAACACCAGCTCTTCTTAACCCCTCCAGATAAGGAATCTAAAATCGTTGCTCTGGTTCTGATTGGCCCACTGGTGTATTTCCCCGCCACAGACACGCGAGCAGCTGCAGTCAGAGCTCAGCAGCTGTCAGGCCAAGATCGTTGACCTGGAGAAGGCGTTAGCGGAGAGGGGGCAGGTAACGGAGACAGGGGCCGGGGACAGGAGCTCTTTGGCCCTGCTCTCCCTGGCCCTCCTGCATGTCTGTCTGGCTGCTCTGCTTCTGGGGTGGCGCCTTGCTGACCAGGATCTGCCGCAGAATCCCGTGATGTCACTTCCTGCATGTGTGACATCACAGCTTTGTGCCCGCATGCTCTGCCTCACCCTGCGTCTTTCGTCTTGTTGATTGTGTTTCTCATTGGGATTTCTGCTCTGCTAATCAACTGTGAGTATGTTAATGTACAAGATATTAGCCCAACTACAGCTATAGCAGATTTCTGTCAGATTTCAGACGCACACTTTACCTCATCTTCATTTGATTTTAATTGGTTCAAAGGTCATTGTGAGACGTTTTAGTTTCGAGAAGTAAAGCAAACTTGTACATGTGTAAAACGACAGAAAAAGACAACAGTGAAAAGGAATGCTGAGCCCAACTTAATTATCACTACACTGAAAATCATGAGGAACACTGAAACTATGACGACATCTTCGTCATGACGACCTCCACTGTTGTTTTCTGCATTTTTTGTGCTGGTTTTCTTTGTGTTACTCTGTTTTGACTGCATGTTGCCTGTCCCGCTGAGGTTGTGCTGTTACTCAGCTCTCTGCCTCCTGTTACTGCGAAGTCGCAATGACAGTGAGTGCATCTTTTTTTATCCCCATTACCTCAGGAGTGGGCTTCATTACTCTGGATCAATAAATGTGTCCTACTGCCACTCTCTTCCTGTCTGTGTCTCTGTTACGTTTACACATGTCATTTGGAAATGCAGCAGATGCATCGTGCTGTGTTACCTGTTTTGCACTGGCTGATTGTGTCTTTTTTCATTACAGTCATTAAGTTGTTGGGTTCCTGTCTCTCCTTTCTTCTCCCTGCTGGTGTCATTTCTTGCTGATGTTGTGTTTGGTTGATTTGACAGGATTCAAAGTGGGTGGAGGAGAAGCAGTACCTGCTCAGGACCAACCAGGAACTTCATGAGAAGGTACGCTACCTTAGTGTATTCTCCATTGTTTTTATAGTGGATAAAAGTGAGAGAACAGTAGAGCAGATTCTGTGTTTTTGTAATGTTGTGTATGTACTGTATGTATATACACGCCTGCCCAAATGAATGAAAAAAGTCATGTGAGTAAAACCTGTGTGTGTGTGTGTGTTGTGTGGGTGTTGTGTAGATGTGTGCATTGCAGCAGATGGAGTTGCGGCTGCAGGCGGAGGTTCAGGATGCTCGTGACCAGAATGAGCTGCTGGAGTTCAGGGTGCTGGAACTGGAAGTAAGAGAGTGTACCAACGTCAAATTGTCACCAGGAGGCGACACCAACAATGTCAGCTCCAGACGCAGGACCTATATTCAGTGACAGACAGACACACTTTAAATCACTCCTCATCTGAATGCGTGTGTGTTCCTTTGTTTTGCATGGCAGCTGTGTGTATACCCCCCCACACACACACACACTGAACTGGAATTCTTTTTATAAAAATGTCTTGTTAGAGATGAATATAATTTTCAAATGAATAAAAAAGTATTTAAGTTCACCACCTGTTCCCATCAT
Organism: Trinectes maculatus; assembly: GCA_016785345.1. NCBI lineage: Eukaryota > Metazoa > Chordata > Actinopteri > Pleuronectiformes > Achiridae > Trinectes > Trinectes maculatus. The sequence continues at coordinate 125,330 of JAFBJQ010001505.1, forward strand.
TTTTCCATTTGTCTCTCGTTTTTGCATGAAAGTTTTGTGTTTCGTTTGTTTCGTCATGACAACATTGGTGGTAAATGGTTGAATATGGAAATATGAAGAGTGCAACTTAATTCAGGGTGTTGCTGTCCATGCTAGCAATGCAAATGTGTTGGAATAATAATAATATCTGCATCACTGTCAGTTGTATTTGTAAATCATAACGTTTGATTTTGTATTTGTTCATGTGAAAGTTTCAGCATGCCTTATTAAATCCCTTATTTTGCCCTTATCCCTTATTTTGTTTGGTTTTTTTTATTTTTTTTTATTTTATTTGTTTTAATCAGTGGGTTTCCACCTCCCTCATTTTGGCAGATCCCGACCATGTTTTGAGTGTCATGTAAGTAAATCCCTCAGTCACTCCCTCTGACTCTCATTTACATTCACTATCTGTCATCCATGTTTGCTTTCTCAGAGCTCATCACCCACTGTAAAGAATGATGAGCTTTAACACTACTCATTGTTGTGTTAACGTATAGTTCTGTTGAAGAGAGTGTGTTATACCTGATGTGTGCACATGTGAATATTAAACATTGTGTATGTGTGTTTCTGTAGGAGAGGGAGCGCAGATCTCCTGCCCTTAATCTCCACATGTCTGCATTTCCCGAGAACAGCAGCAGTGCCCTGCAGATCTACTGCCACCAGGAGGGCGTCAAGGTGATTACACATTCCCAAAACCCAGACGCTTTTCCTTTTTTTCCCCCCTATTTCATACTGTCTTCACCAAGTCTGGCTTTGACCTGTGCAGGATGTAATTATTCCTGAGCTGATGAAGAAACTGGATATTCTGGGAGATAATGGGGTGAGTTTAAACACACTTGGATTATATTATCTTAAATCCAAGTATTATTTCTGATAATTCTCGCTCCTTTCATTTTCCGTAGAATCTCAGAAACGAGGAGCAGGTAGCAGTGATCCAGGCAGGGACAGTCATATCACTGTGTGAAAAGGTCAGTCTCTCATGTATGCTGTATTTTTCACATATAGATGAAAATAGCATGTACTAATCCTTTTTTTATAATCCTCCCTTTTCAGTGGCTGAAGCAAATAGATAGCACAGAGGCTGCCCTCACACAGAAGATGATGGATCTGGAAAATGAAAAGGTGTAGTAAACACTCCTCAGATCATCAGACTGTCAGTGTACGTGATGTCAGGAGATCAAGATATTTCTTTGCTTCTTTCTCCTCTGAAGTCAGAGGCCGTGTAAAATATAACACACTGTATGACTGTAAGTCCTAATATCGGTTGCCTGGTATTATATATGGTGGCGTCTTGTTACAGGAGCTGTTCAGTAAGCAGAAGGGATTCCTCGAGGAAGAGCTGGACTATAGGAAACAGGCCTTGGACCAGGCCTACATGGTATGGAGTCAGCAGCAGTATGACCTGTCTCAGAAACAGAATGCATCTATTTATATTGATAACAGCGTTGACTGGGGTTGTGTATAAAGCGGCGTAATGGTTGGTGATAAAGTGACTTTGCAAAGTAGGGATGCAACATTATCATTTCATGACACAAAAGCATTTGGGATCCCATTCAACATCATGAACGCGACATGCTCCATTCAGGTAGAATTTTCCGCCTTGTGTTGGGATACTGCATCTTTTATATATTGCGAATGATCTAAGAAAAAAAAATAGAAAAATGAAGTAGATTGTGAGTCTCTGATACAATTTTAATGTTAGATTTGGCAACATTAATGATTTTGAATCACGTTTCCCCTCCCATTGAGAGAAATAGCCGTTACCCAGAAAACAGCAGTCTCCAAATAACTAGTACAACTATTTTATTTGGTCAGGTTTGGTGTTGGGTTGTGTTCATATTGTTTTGGTGAAAGTGTGGTTTTTACATGGTAACTTAATGGGAAAAGTCCGACAGCTGTGGAATTAAACAGCAGGAGTATGAGAGTAAAACGTTAGTCTTATACAAATGAGGGTTAAGCCTGTGGAACAGTGTTCTCCATATCTGCCATGGTCACAGTGGTGTGTGTATGTGTGTGTGTGTGTCTGTGTGTATGTGTCTGTGTGCATGCCCGTGTGTCTTTCTGCATGTGCATGTGCACGTCCATGTGTGTTTGTGTAAAACAGCAGGAGGAGTATGAGAGTAAAACGTTAGTCTTATACAAATGAGGGTTAAGCCTGTGGAACAGTGTTCTCCATATCTGCCATGGTCACAGTGGTGTGTGTATGTGTGTGTGTGTGTCTGTGTGTATGTGTCTGTGTGCATGCACGTGTGTCTTTCTGCATGCGCATGTGCACGTCCATGTGTGTTTGTGTATCTGTGTGTGTGTGTGTGTGTGTGTGTGTGTGTGGATGGCTGTGCAGAGGATCGAGGAGCTGGAGGCCACGCTGTATAGCGCTCTGCAGCAGCAGCAGGAGCAGCCGGCATGCCGGGCAGTGGCTGAGTCGCTGACAGACAGGCAGAGGGAGGAGCTGAGGCTAGCCGTGGACAAGCTGCGGCGTCAGATTCTCCGGCAGAGCCGGCAGTATGACAGTCAGATCTTGCAGGAGCGCATGGAGCTCCTACAGCAGGCCCAGCAGGTAAGGATTCAGGGTGACTGAGATCCGCCCACCCTCGATCTGACCCCCCACCCCTTCTCCCCCCGGTACCTGGCCAGACCTCTGGTGCTATGAAAAAGATGCAGTATCCCTGTGTGTGGTCCCTGTAACTCGACATGAAAGTGCATTTGTAGAAGAGGAAGAGTGAGTACATGAGACTAAACGACTGTGTGTGTGTGTGTATGTGTGATCATTGTGATCTGATTACCCCCCCACTCCCCCACTCCCTGTGTTTCCTCTCACAATAACCCTCCCAGTAGATTTACACCCATGGCTTTGACAGTATGTTGCTCATCTGACACGTCTACAAACCACAGCACCTTAAGCCTCATTCGAATCCGCTGCGTCCACTAACTTACTTCCACTAACTTCCTGTACAATGTGAATCAGCTGCTCATGAAATGCAAACTAACTAACTAACTAAACAACATTTTAACAATCAAGGAAATGAAGCACTTTACTAAACTACTGTTTAAATTTAACATTTTTTATATCCATCATCCATTTGTCAACTAAGCTTAGTGAGAGTATTTTATTCCTTTCACACTTGTGCCTAAATTGAGACACTTGTCGTCTGATAAAGACTTAAAGAGCTTCTTTTATTGTCTTACTCTCCAGTTCATATTCAGAGATCCGATTCTCCTGTTTCCCAGCAGACGAGGGTGGAGAGCTGTTTAGTGTCAGTCAACAGGCTACTGGGGGGTTAAAGTCTCAAAGATGGAGTCGGCGCTAGTGTTCACAGTTAAATCTCCAATTCAGTTACCATGGCAACTCAGCTGCCATGGAGACAGGCGGCTCCATGGGGAGGAGGTCCTGCTAACCGTTTAGCATTTGTTTATGTGTTTGTTGTGTGAAAAAACAACAACAACAACATTGGTGTTAATTTGGTGTTGGAGCACCTAACCACTCCTGTCTTTGCGTTGCAGAGGATCAGAGAGCTGGAGGACAGGATTGACCTGCAGAGGAGACAAATAAAGGATATAGAGGAAAAGGTACACAGTCGAATTCTCAGGCCGTTTCTGTCAGGGCTGGTAGAACAAGGGTGACCTGTGACCTTTATCTGGACCAGGTTTAGGATTAGCCAGTCTGATTAAGTATTTATCTACTGCATTCAGGTTGTGTGTTATTGTATGAACTTTCTGACACACTTTTCCTTCTTTCTCTCTTTCCACCTGTTGGTTATAAACTTTGTGTTCCTTTAGTTTTTGTTCCTCTTTTTGTTTTTCTCCTTAGCATTTATCCTTTGGCCTTAAGGAAAGGGCCCGTGGACCTACATCAGGTAGCACCTTCATTCACCGTATCATCTGATAGTAACAATGAGGAGAGAGTGGAAACACGTCTTTTGTGTCTTTCAGGGGTTAAGGTGCTGTGGAGGCGAGCGAGGATGAACCTGAAACCTAATTGTTTTTTATGCATTTGTAGACGAGCTCAGAAAAAACCCTATGGCCTTTTTATAGATGTGCACTTTTGCAGAAGAGCCTTTCCTGGAATGCAAACATATTTGACATTTTAACGAAACGCCAGATATACGCGAGATAAAAGTGAGATTTATTTATTAATAATATCCACTGTTGTGGTTCTTGGACCTGGAATAATAATTTTAAAAAAAAACATTCCTCCTCTGTGAGAAGCAAACACATGGATTCACTGAAGGAAAACGCTGAATCGGAGGATTTATTAAAGCAAGAGGAGACAACGGCTCACTTGAAGGGAAGTCCAGGCAGACAAAAGGAAAACGGAGTGATGGAAGGAGGAGAGAAGAATAACAGTCCGGGGCTGAGAGAGGGGTGAACAAGCTGAGTGCCAGCTGGATGTGGAGGATTCTGGCAAAGTCCAACGATCCGTGACGTTTCCAAGGAAACAAAATGCAGCTAAGTTCACAGAGCTCATTTGGGACTGGTTGCTGTGTTGAGAGGATCAAACTGAGAACAACGCAGCACCACAGCCAGGTTATTATTCCACTTTCATAACTTAACACCATTGTTCATTTATTCCCGCAACAAATCATTTAAATGCTTGTGTTTGCTTGCTTTGTTGCTAAAAGTATATTTATTGTCTTACTAATTTAAAGTTACATATGGACCCATACTGAGTAGAAGAAGCGCATGTTTTGGGAATGTGAATAATTTGTGAAAACGTGGGAGAAGGTGCAGGAGCAGACGGAACAATAACATGTAGCAGGAAATGTGAGAAATACCCGAGAGCGTCCGTTTGCTGCCAAGCTGTTGACGCTGTAAATAATAAATGACGGTATTTTGTGTGCACGTTTCTAATGCTATGTTTGTATTTATAGTTTAGTTTGTGTGTGATTGATGTGTAGATAGGAAACAGACTGAGAGAAGTGGGGCGATATATGTGAAACTGTTATTTTTCTTTCTCCACCGATCAAGTCTGAAAGCATCACTGCTTGTGCCACAGGGAAAACCCACCCAGTTTGCCCAGACTAACCAATGAAGGATCACGTAGCCTCATCGCAGGCGATGGGTCCCGGAAGTTTCTTCTGTTACTTTGGCTGCTGACTCTGTGGGAGCTGATCTGGACCGGTGGCTTCTCTGTAACAGAGTGAAGATCCTGGAGCAGAAAGCGGGTCCAACCAACCACCTACCTGAACACCAGGTGAGAGACTGGGGGAGAGAGGGATCCAGTGACACACACACACACATACACACACACCTGTTGCTATATAGTCACTTTTGACTCAGGTGATATCACGTATCACAGGTACCTGGCTAAACTGCACACAACATGCAAACACAATGCTGCTAAAATCTCCCTTGGAGAACAGGCTGCAGCAGAGTTTATTTGAAGCCTTTAATTTAAATTTTTTGTCTTGATCGTACTTTTGTTGTGTAACGTGAGCACATCTGATGATAGGTTTAGAGCGATAGAGAGGCGTCTGCTGGCACAGCTCAATCAGCTGACTCCCCAGCATGCAACACTCCCAGAGGCTGGACCAGAGACTGCACACGCTGAGGAAGGAGCTCAGGACCATGGTGAGTGCAGCAGATATTCATTTATAAGCTGTAAAACAAATTCAGATTCAGTCTTTGTGTTTGGATATCAGTTACCATAACGACTGTATTTTGTCTCTGTCCATCTTCTCTCCCACTCAGACTCAGGAGAAGGAGCGCGGGGAGCGCGGGGAGCGGGTGTGGAGCGAGCGCCTGCAGCGCTGTCAGAGGCAGCTGCAGGCCAAAGAGGAAGAGATGAGTCGGCAGTCCCAGTACTTTGAGAACTTTAAAACCCAACTCCAACACAAGCTCAGCCTGGCCCGGGACAGAGAGCAGAGCCTGCAGAACCGCATCTACACGCTGGAGAAGCAGCTGCTTGACATGACTGTGAGTGCCGCCACTGGCACGGCAACGCTCAGAGCGGTCCGAATTACAGCCGGCACCCTGACACCCTGGGAGGAGAGGCTAACGTCTATGAGGGGAGAGGGTGAAGGGGAGGAGGAGAAGAAGGAGGAGAGGCTGAAGCAACTGCGGCCAGGTGTGTTAACAGAAAGAGGAGGAGGACGAGAGGGTGATGAGGGAAAGGCTGAGAACGAAACAGAAGGAGGAATAAATACAGACACAAGACAGAGCTCCAACGAGTCCAGGCTGCAAAGCTTTATCTTGAGCCTGCAGGAGGACCTCAGGGAGCTGCTGGAGAGAGCGGAGGATGGGATGACAGAGCGGAGGGGACTGATGGAGCAGCTCCAGGAGGCTCAGGAGAACAGCCACTTCCTGGGGTGCAGAGTGGAGGAGTTGAAGGCAGAGGTGCACCAGCTGAAGCTGTCTGAAGGCTCACTGATGGAGGAGGTCGGAGAGCTGAGAGAAGAGAACGACAGACTGCAGCTGATCCTCGGCGAAGCTGCCAACCAAACACCCAGTCCGTCGTCTACAGTCCCCGAGCCCGTCTGTCTGAGTCCTGGGCCCAGCTCGCTCACCGACAGCCCCACTGTTTGTCCTGGGCCCGCCAGCTCTCAGCCAGTCACCACTCCCATGGCACTGTCCTCCAGGGGGCGCTTGGCAGAGGTGTGTACATTATTTTTGTTATTACATACAGAAAGTGGATGAGAACCTCCATGTTCTCTCTGGTATTTACATTGTGGAAGGAACTGTAAAGAAGTCTTTCCATGTTAAGTATGGACTTATGATCCATCAAGAGTCAGTCAGAACTTTATAGTTTTGAAAAAGACTAATACACAGGCATCATATGAGGTTGTATGAGTCAATAGAAACAGTGGAAATGAAAGCTCTATTGTCTTATTGCATGTATCATAAACATTGCTGCTATAAAACGCTGCTACTCGTGTAAATGTTTACTTACTTCTGTATTTGAATTAAAAAAAAAGAAGGATCCACACACGATGTTAAACTGTGATCTCTGTGCAGGTCCCGCCAGGCTTAAATGGGGGACAAGATGATTCCCTTTTATCTGCAGTTCTGCATGATCACCACCAGGTTGCAGCAGAGAGCGCGCAAAAAAAATCAGCCTGTGGCTCCAAACGCAACCCCGGCATTCAGTCGCTTCCAGTGACGACAGAGACGATAGATGAGTGGGAAGTGGAGGGCTGGTTCTCCAGTGGGCTCTTACACCTGGAGGAAACAGCCAGTGAGGAATCTGATGCCCTGAGGGAAGCGTATAGGAGCTTGGGGTTTGGGAAAGATCCTGGAGCCCCTCGGGAACAACGCGACCACCTGGAGGCCACCATGCAGAACACGCAGGAACAACTGGAGATGGTGGCACAGGAGAAGACGCAACACGTCAGGACACAGGCAGGGAAACTGTCTGCAGTGCAGGGGTCTTGGATGGAGAAGGTATGTCATCAGGTGGTCTTCAGGTTTTTCATAGCGGCAGCAATATCCGGCATATCACTAATCAAATTATTCCTCCCTGACCCCAGATTGACACAGCCCGGTCTTCAGCTACCCAAGATGACGCCGTTCTTGGCCTCGCCCAGGACGATCTCGTCCAGGCTCTCAATCGGGAGAACCGGGCCTTGGCGGACCGGATCCAGGAGCTGCTGGCTCACATTGAGCTCAGAGAGGTGGAGATGAAGAGGGAGCAAACGCAGCTGAGGGAGCATGCCTCTGGCTTAGAAGAGGTCAGATCCAGGCTGGAGCAGGAGAACCAGGAGCAAGGTTGTTTGATCACAGAGCTCACCAAGAAGACCGAGGATGATCTCAACACAATCATGGAGCTCCAGCAAAAGGTGGAACACAGGGGAGAGCAGGACGACCTGGAGGAATGTGTGGATGATGTGGTGGAGAGTGTGTCTGGATCTCAACAGAGCAGCACACAAAACAATGTGCACGGTGGTCCATTGCGTGATCAAGTGGACGAACTGAGCAGGACAATCCAGAGCCTGAAAGCAGAGCAGGACGAACTGGCACGCAGCGTGAATTCTCTCAGAGAGCAGCAGGGAGAAGCAGCGCTGTCGGTGCAAACGCGGACGGAGGAGAAGCAGCAGTTAACTCGGGCAGTCTGGGGCCTGAAGGAGGAGAAGGACAGCATCTCGCAGGCTCTGGCCGCTCTCCGACACGAGAGAGAGCAACTGACCAGGACAGTCTGCGGCCTGAAAGATAAGAGGGATCAGTTTGTTAGGTCCATGAGTGGCCTCAAGGAGGAGAACGAGCAGCTAACCAGGTCTTTATCTGCACTGACGGAGCATCTCTCAGGCAGGCGGGAGGAGAGAGATCACAGCGTGCAGATCCTGCAGGAGTTACAGGCAGAGAGAGATCGTCTGAGCCAAACAGTGCTCCGTCTGAAACAGGAGCGAGACGAACTGACCGCCTCCCTGAAGAGTCTGAAAGAGCAGCGGGACCAGGAGCGGTCGCCTCACACTGAACAGGACGACCGCGCCGAGTTAACGAAGGCAGTCGGCAGTTTGAGAGATGAAGAAGACAAAGTGCAACGTTCAATCGCTTGTTTGAAGGAGGAGGAAAAGCAAATGAAGCTCACGGTTCAGGCCCTGAGAGAGGAAAGAGCCAGCCTGCGCCCAAACAGCGCTGATTCAGCAAAGTGGACTGAGACTCCACTCGCTACAGGACATCATGCTCCACAAAGATGTCAGACTCCTGCTCATACAGGAAACTCTACACAGGTGAAGAGCTGTGTATCATATCAGCGTCTGTTTGCATATCATATATTGACATGATGATTTGATTAAATGTGGTCGTAAACTTTTTTATGGTGGACATCAGGAGCAGAGTGATCTGCAGAGGGAGATTGAAGCTTTGGGAGAACAACTCAGGAGATCGCAGGAGGAACTGGAGAAGAGCCAGGCTGAGGTGAGTTTGCATCTTTCCTCCTTCACTCACTCAGGTGCAGACGTTGTCTGTAACGGAAGGAGAACTGTCCAGTGACGGGTTGTTGACATAATCATAGTGACAATGTTCAGAAAGTACTGTGACTTCAGCGACATGTTTTCATGTTGACGCTTCAGACAAGTCAGCTGCACAGTGAGTTGTGTCGGTCGGAGGCCAGGAGGGAGGAGGCGGAGCGAACGGCGGCGCGGTCAGCGGCGGAGGTGTCGAGACTGACGGATGTCTCCGGTCAGATGGAGGAAACCAGGAAGGACAACGAGAGTCTCAGTGCCCAGGTATTAAAACTGATGACCGGCATTTGATGTCAAGGCCTCAGTTTGGACGTGTTGGCAGTGTTTATTTTGTCACTTTCCTCCCAGTGACGCAGCCAAATAAAGAGACACATGTGTGTGTATGTGTTTGTTTATTGTTTGGCGTCAGGTGACGGAGCTGCGGAGCAAAGTGACGGGCCTGGTCAGGGAGAAGACCGATGCTCTGTCACTGAAGACACAGATAGAAGAAGAGTACAACATCCTCTCAGCTCAGCTCAAAGCTAAGGTGAGAATGAACTCTCTTCTCAACTGAATCTGAACCAGGACCTGTGGAACATCAGAAACTGCGTGGTGCACATTTGGCCAAATCCACGTTCTGATCACGAGGTTCTAACCATGGATGCTTCCCCCCACAGACTGTGGCTCTTCAGGAGCTGAACAGCGAGTACATTGCTTTAAAACGTGGGCAGGACAAGGATGAGCTGAGCGCTGCTCTCGTGTCTGTGAGGACGCGCTACAACGACATCAGGACCAAGGTGCTAACCAGACATCCTTCTCCACCACATGTTTCCAGTTGAATAGTCATTTGTTGTGGCCTGTATATTTTTATATCTGCATCATAAAGTAATGTAAGTGTGTGCTTCATTTTATTTTGTCGGCAGTATGATGCACTTCTGAGAAGGAGGAGCCAAACAGACCTGGATATTGCCCCTTTAAAGGTGTGGAAGCAGAGATGATGCACTTCACTTCCTCATTACTCAGCTTGTGATTAAATGATGCTGTGGAATAACAGGTGTTCTGTCCGACCACAGGCGAAGCTGTCCTGTCTGGTGGTGAAGTGTCAGGAGAGGAACAACCTGTTGGCCCAGATGATGAAAACAATGCAGAGACGTGGGTGTGTAGACTGCAGCCTCACAGAGCAGGTCAGGCTGCTGCTCAGTGATGCCGCCCTGCAGGACTACACTGTGTCATTCTCCCCAGACAGCATCACAAACACTGGGGACCACAGTGGCGGGTTTACGCCCAGATTTCTCTCAAAGATTCAGGACTTCACCATTGGGCTCACACGCAGTCCGTCCGGTCCTGCTGCTGCGCCCGCACCCGCACCCGCGCACGAGCAGCACCGTAATGGCCTCACACCTCCATCAGGAGGAAAATGCAAAGAGTTAAAAAGTGAGAAACGCGCCTCCATGTCCACGAATGAATCTTCAGCAGATCTTCAGGACTGCGGGAGTGAAGTTACAGCTGCAGCACCAGGAGAGTTAAAGGGAAACGCCACCTCATCTGTGCCAACCACACCAGAGCAAGAGAATACAAGCATCCAAGTGAAACCTCCTTTTCCAGCTCCGACAGAGACCCTGATCAGCAACACTGCACAGGTGAAGCATTTAAAATGATTCTGCATTCAAATATTTACTTGGTTTGAAATGTATGATGTTAATGTTTTGGTGTACATAAACATAAATAAACAAAACAGGAAGTAGTTACTGTCCTTCCTGGTATCTGTGTATGTATTTTACATTTCAAAAGCATCTTTATTATTTTCCTGTCCTGTTGGCAGCTGGGTTTATGGAATGGCCTCTTCTCAATCCCACCACAGTTGTCTCCATCTGCCGGGGAACCAGTCCGATCACGCAGCGGCCCAGAGATATTTGGATTTCACCATTCAAACGCAAAAGGGAAGTCCTTCCCAGATCTCAGCAGTTGGACTGGATCCTCACTGAGTCGTGCCCCCTCCTCCTCCTCCTCGTCCTGCGCGCGTGTCAGTCCGAGGAGAAGGCTGAGCAGCCCTGAGAAGATCATCAGCCTGCACGAGCAACTCCAGAAGACTCTGATGAGCAGTTATCAGGCACAGTCAAGTTTATTTCTTCTTCTGACAGATTTTGACAGACACGCATCTGTGTCAACGCAAACGTCAGGAAAACGCTGTGTCAGCATGTCTATTAATTGTGTTTCCCCTCTATCACAAGGCTCCCGTGAGCAGTGGAAGAAGACTGGAACCCAGGAAACATCTCTCTGTTTCCACTCCCGCTGACCTGAACCAGGCCTCTCAGACAAACAGGCCGAGCCTCAGCCTCAGTCAGCATCATAACAACCCTCTCCCATTCACCACCAACCCTCTAGCAGCAACCAGACCTGCTGCTGCTGCAGCAGCTAACCCAGCAACACTTTTTAATGCAGTTGCTTCTAGATCTGCTAACGTTGCACTAAGCCCCAGCATCTACACCTACCATCAGTTTAAAGTGGAGATGTCTAAATCTACATCTGCTCTTTGTAGCTCGTCTAACAAATCCACTTCCAACACTGTCACTGATGTGACAGCTTCACCGGAAATATCCCAGAAAGTCCCTGCTGTCCCCAACACATCTGATGCTGTATGCACAGCAGCGAGTCCTGGACCTCTGCGGACCAATGCCTTTGACTCGAACAACTTAATATGTCCTGACTCTAATCCAAAAACCACTGCCTCAGACATGACTGCCCCTGGAAAATCGGAATTTCATATTCTTAATGGTGCTGTCCCTGCATGTGATGGACCAGTATCCCCTGCATCACAGACTCAGTCTGCCCATCACTCTCCTGAGAGATCAACCAAGTCTCCCGGAAAGCCAGGAAGACCCAGACCAGGTAACGCAAACATTTATAATCCATAATTCATAAAATACAAATCTAAAACACGGCATAGATACGGTCGTTTTTTCCAAATCCATTTTTCATTTGGCAAAAAAAAACCAAAACTATTTTGCTCTGACTCTGAAAACAGTGTGCACAACACTTTCTACACATTTCTGCATAATGTCGTAATTTACTATTGTAGAATATTAGTTTCTGGTTGCATACTGCTGCAACATGATTATACCCATGATTATGAGTCTTGTATTGGAGAAAATGTCGTATCACATTCCAGCACTGCAGTATTGTTCTTTTTATTGCCCCCATAACACCCTGCAGTACATTAATACAACGTTTTATTGAAGCGCTTGCGGTCGTTAGTCAGTTCCACATTCACTGTGACTTGTTATGTTTATTTCCATGTGAGAATGTGAGCAATGGCAGGCGTGTGATGAAAGGAAAACGCCACATTAAAAAGAAAACCATCCAGTATGATCTGTCTTTATTCCTCATCCCGTCCAGAAGCTCCAGCACAGGTGTGCTCCGTCGAGGTCATCAAAACCGTGGGCCAGAGCAGCCTCATGATTGGCTGGGAAAGGCCGCCACTGGACGAGCTGGGCTGCAGCAACGGCACGTTTGTGTATGGATACAGGGTAGGCAGAACAGACCGGCACGGATACGATACACAAACTTTGATTACATCTGTCTAAAGAGTTGTTATTTGTTTCCTTTTAAAAACCTGACAGGTGTTTATAGGCGGAGACTTCCACAAATCCGTCATGAGCTCTGCATGCACCAAGGTAGCAGCCTGTGCCCTGACGCTAACGGAACATTACTGCACTGAACGTTATCACTGCACAAACAAACCACAGCCGCTCACGTGTTGCACATGTTTGCTTTCTCTTTATGCAGTGTATCGTGGAGAATGTGGACCTGAGCGGCCCAGTCGACATCAGTGTCCAAACACTGGGGTCCAATGGTCAGAATTCCAACAGCGTCCACACCACGTACAGGACGTCAGTCAGGACAGACCAACACTGACTGACTGAAGATCAGTCACTGAAGCCTCTTGTATTACAACCTCTCAGTGGAAATCTCCCTCACCGGGGGCCAAAGTGTGAACGGTCAGTTGTATGCATCTTTGTGTATTTGTGTTTTTGTTTCTGTGTGGATGCATTTGATTTTATTAATATCATTACTTGACTAATAGCAGCTACTGGTTTGTGATTGTGTTTTTTGTTTTAGCTGATGTAATGACAGAAAAGAAAAAATGTAATAAGATCTAATCTGTTTATGCTTAACATTTTTTTCCTTAAAAGTTCTTTGTTTCTTCCTTTTTCATTTTTTCACAGATTATATAACACAGTGACGCTCTGTTTTCTCTGTGTCCTGTATGTGTTTGTGCATTCGTGTCTGTGTGTGTGTCTGTGTGTGTCTGTGTGTGCATGTGTCTGTGTGTGTCCGCCCTTCAGTGCACAGCCATCTATAGCTGCAGCCCTCTGAGGGACTGCCCCCACCTCCACCTCAGCTGAGGCACCGTCCCACTGCTGAGATGCCCTCTCAATGTGAGGCTCAGGTCAACCAATCATCTTTGCCTACGAGCCACTAAACCTCACAATCATTAACTGGAGATGTCAGATCTTCTACAGAAGCAGAAGATTCCTGCATTTACGCTGAGATGCAAAAACTCCCTGGGTCCCACCCTCTGGAGTCACCTCATAAATGGATGGAAGACTGGGGCTGCCAGGTGCAAGGCCAGAGTGGCTGTCAATCAAATCAAGCAAATGTTGATAAAGCCAAGTCTAATCACTGTAAACGCTGCCTGCGACACATCTGCTTCTGCTGCACATTTTTTACACTGTGTTAAACTGCGACAGGTCGTGTGTCACATGTCACCGCAGACGCCCACTGCTGCCTCGCTGGACTCAGTAACGCCAACGACGGGCCGAAGGTACATTTCCTGTCTATTTTTACAGCAACGCTTACTCTCTGATGTGCCGACGCCACATTGTACCGAAGATCATCATCATCACCTTACTTGATTTTTTACACACAAAGCCAAATATGACAGAGGACGGTTCACTCCAAAGAGTTCGATCTGTTTCCTTCACCTCACAGGATAAACACACACAGGAGCCAGATGTTTTAGTTTTAGTTCTAAAATTTGCACATGATTATCGCTTAAAAAAAAAAAGAGAGATTACCGCCGCTATTTTTTGTAGAGATTATTATATAGAAATATGCCAATGGTGTATACAAAGTGATACCGCGTATGTGTTTTTGTATGAGTGACACTGGTTTTTCATACCTAGTTGATGTCATATTTGCACGCACGTTTAGGTTTTTTTTTAAATACGAGGCTCACAACACGCAGGGTGATGTTCTTTTGCTACTCACTGGATGTACAAGTGTGGCGTGACCACGGTGCAGCAAATGTATTTTTCTATCAGTGATTGATTATAGTGAATTCCCATTGATTACTTACAGCTGTACAGAGAATAAATGTTTATTTGATATTAACTGTCAAACAATGATAGTGTGTATTTGTGTTAATGCGTTAGCAAACCATTGATATCTGTATTGTCAGTTTGTTCATAGGCAGAGAAAGCTAAACCGTAACACTACCTCAAGTTGAACACAAGAGGGCAGGATTCCATTCTTGGCTGAAAAAAATCAGTTTATTGACTTTGGAGGATTGTACTTTGTCTATGGCGGTCTCTTCATCTGACAGGTGCTTTCAGCAGAGATTTAGTCGACTGGGTGATGCTGACGTGCGCACAAAGACGCGCTCATGTAGCCTGAAACATCTTAGTGTCTGCTCCCCCATTCAATAGGAACCAGGCACAGCACCAACAAACTGAGAGGGGAAGAGGAGGAAGAGGAAGAGGAAGAGGAGGAGGAGGAGGAGGAGGAAGCATCAGCAGCGAAAAGCAGCATAATCATCGCCTGCTGTGCTCGGCAGCTTTGGGAGCTCCTCTGAGGACGTCATCGCTCATGCTCAGCAGAAAGCGAACCAGGTGGAGGAGGGAGAGTGTGTTTGTGTTTCACAGTGTGTGTGTGGATGACTTGCAGGAGTAATGGGTTCACGGCCACTGGACTGTGTGTGGAGGGGAAAACGTTATCACTCACACACCTCTGTTGACCTTTTCCTCACGGTGTCCTCCTCCTCCTCCTCCTCCTCTGCTTCTTCTCTCCACATTTTATGAATGTCAAACTGTCATGTGAAACATAATTGAACTAAAAGTGGTAAAAGTCAGGCACCTTATCTTCAATTTCACAGTGGTGGAAGGAATTAATATCTATATATTACTAACTATTACTAAATGACACTCATGTTTTTATTGAACATAATTGCACTTAATTTTAATTATTTGAAATAACAACCCAACAGTGGTGGAAACAGTAAAATGAGTTTCACCTTGGCCAACTGCAACAGTAAACTTCTTACAAGTTATTGCATCAGTAACAATAAAGCAATAACACAATATCTGATAATATAATATACCCACAAGCTGTTTTCCCCTGCATTATTATTTAATCATTTCCAATGATGCGTGGGATTTTTTATAACCTCTCAGTATTCCAGCTAAATCTGTGGATGTGATCCTGCACCTCACTGGTGGAAGTAGCTTCAATAAAACCTGGAGTGCAGCTGCTTTTATGCAACTGCCCCCTCAGCTGGACCAGCGTGACTCTGATTACACTCTCCAGGGAGACTCACCTTCATTATTAACGGACGCCAACGCCAGCGCACATGATGCACAGGCCTCGGTACACTGGTGTGTGTGTGTGTGCTTGAAGTCTTGTTTACACGAGTTAATGACCTTTGTGTTAATTAATTTTCCATGCTAGATGTTAATGACGTCGAGCTCATCTCTGACTCGGATGTAGGCCAGCGCGGGAGTTAGATCCAGAGTGGTGGAGGAGAGGGCTGGGATGGAGGGATCCAGGAAAAAAAAAGAAGATGTGTGTATGTTCATGACTTGTCACAGGGGTGTCAATGACAGCTGGTCTCAAGCCCTGTGTAAGGGTGTGTTCTGAAGCTTGGAGACACTTCTGGAGATCTGTGTGTGTGTGTGTGTGTGTGTGTGTGTGTGTGTGTGTGTGTGCACTGCAGGGGACAGCTCCCTCTTGCAGGACTGTGTGTGTGTGTGTAGATGCGTTGTGCAGCGATGTCAACACGCAGTTGTCATCAGCGGCGCCTTCAGGGTGGTTTTGCAGATGAGAAAGGGGACAGGAGGGATGGTGTGTTGAGGTTTTAATTTCACCCACAGGGGACGCTGTCACTCCATCACTGCAGCTGACACCTCGGGCTCAAGTGAGGTGGTGCTGTGGAGTCGACTTCCAGACCTCAGGGCCTCATCTCCACAGATAGACTCTAAAAGTGTATCAGTCCCACTGCTGCGTCTGGGCAGATGGGTCTCGATGCTGGGAGGTTGTTGTGTTTTGTTGAGCTGTCATTGTCCCCCTTCTTGTTGTGTGTGTGTGTGTGCGCTGGAAGTTGCAGGGATTATTGACGCATCATGCAAACACATTTGTAAAAGCTAAAATTGTCATTGCATAAAAAAATCACCAACTGGTGAGCAGTAATTCTTTCTTTATGTGCATGGTTTTGTCGTTTTGTATCCCGTCTTTCTTTCCTCCTGTGAAGCCTGCTTTTTTTCCTTCCCTCCCCACTCGCCGTCCCTCCAGCGTCTGTTGTTGTGGCCGTATCAGTCCATCTGAGAGCCGGTTATATTCAGAGGCACAGCACTATCAGAGCTTACAGCTGGCCGCCTCTGATTCAATTCTGACAGATCTACAGCGTTCAAAGCAAATCGCCTCTCTTTTTGTCTCGCTCATTTTTCTGCCTATCTCAACCCCCCACTCCTCTTATCCTCACCTCCCTCCCATCCTCTCTCCACTGAGCTGCTCTCTTCCTCTTTTCTCTCTTTTGTCCAGATTCTGTGTTATTTTCACCCTCATCCTTCAGGAAAGCATGAAGGTTTCTTTATTTCATGTTGAACGCCTTATTTCCCCTCAGCCTCATTTGTTGAAACTTCCCTTTTCTCCTTTCAGCTCTTTCATAATTTTACTTCAAATTATGGCCTTTTTTTCCTCTTTTTATTTTGCTATCCCACTTTTCTCAGTTTGTCTGACAATGCTTTATTGCCGTTGTGCGTCATGAAACTCTATCTCTCCTTGAGCTCTTCTCTTTCTCCTCTCCACTCTAATAACCTTTCCGTTTCCTCCACATCTCCACACCAGGTGAACTCTCTCCAGCCGGGCAGCTTCAGCACTATCAGCTCATTCAAATTGAAACAAACATCAAACAACGCAGCCTCTCATTTGGGAAGAGACAAGTAATTAGCTGCTTGTACAGCCTTGAATCCGTGTGCAAAGGCAACTGTAATCTCATTAATCATGAACAATGGGGGCGGTAATACACAAGCATGTTTATGGAAATTCCTCCACACAGTAATCTCCTTCATGCTTAATAACCAAAACAGCGGTGGCACTTCAGAAAACAACCCCCCCTCCCCTTTCTCCCTCCCACTTGTTTTTTTCTTTTGTTATTTTCTTTTTTTTCTAGTCTTTTCTTCTCGTCGTAGAAGAAGAAGTCCGCTCTTGTCAGCGTCAGTGGAGAAGTATATTATTTTGCCAAACCGTTCGGCTTGATAGGAACAGCACCAAAATTGTATGGGACATCGAGTTTTACGTAGCACCTCCAGGAAGACCCCCTCCTCCTGGCAGACTCCCCTGCTTATTTCCCTTCTCCTCTACCCGTTCTCTCTATTTCTTCAGCTTTTTATGCCTTTCATTAGCATTTTTATTGTTTCATTGCTTCTCTCTCTCTCTCTCTCGCTCACTGTCTCTCTTCCCCTCCCATAGTGTCTGTTTATATCTTTTTCTCTGTTCCTCTTCCTTCTAACTTTGCCTTTTATCACTGTTTTTTTCTGAATTTTGTATTCTTGCCTTCAGCCCAGTGGCCATACATGATTCTTAACTATATATAGCCCAGGAAGACGTTATAAGATTATCTCCCTGCATCCTCCTTTCTTCCCTCTTCTGTGCTCCACATTTCTTTTCCTTCTTTCCGACCTCTCTTTTATTCACATCATCTCTCTTGACTTACTGTATGTGCCAGTTTCAGACGATGATGTGGGCACTGTGTAAATCCTGGGCAGAGTGGCTCATTGGCCTGGTAAGCGTCAGCAGCATGTGATCCATTATACGACTGGTCAAATACAAGAATGTCAGTTGATTAGCGGTGTCTGTCTGGAGGTATATTGATATGTTTAGATTGGGGTCAGAGAATCAATAAGGGAGGATGTCTTGGTAACAGTATATATCCCTTCAGTACTCTCTTAGAGCAAGGCATTAAAGGACTAAGTATATTCAGTCAGGTCTTGCATTCAAGTGCTGAACTTTAGTTGCTTGTTAATGGTTATATTCATTTTGTGATAATTTGCATTTTGCACAGTTGTAATTCGCACAAATCACACAACATACAAAATAAACAAAACATTTGGTCACTCAGTAAAATAACTTAATGCCACTTGGACCAATGTTAAAATACTCTAATATTAAATGTATTGATACCATATAAATACTAATAATATGAATATGCTACCGCGTCTATAATATTTAATGATTTCATTTTTTGTGCAGCTGTAAAACATAACTTTACATTACCTTAACAATCGTCACACCTACTGGTCACGATGTGGAATTTCATTAAGGACATACTATTAAAATTATTGTCATAGAAAGACACAGCTCATTTTCCTATTTGATGAGGAGACTTGGCGTGTTATGAGGGCTGTGGGAGGGGTTCAAGGAGGAGGAGGAGGAGGAGGAGTGTGTGTGTGTGTGTGTGTGTGTGTGTGTGTGTGTGTGTGTGTGTGTGTGTGTGTGTGTGTGTGTGTTCACTGGGAAAAACAGAGGAAGCACAGTGTGTTTGCTGTTCATTGTGAGGAGCTGTCCATTGTCGCTGGTGCTGAAAGTAGATTACTGCTTTCCCACTTTAAGGGAGGTTTAAATTTGATAAGCAGGAGGAGATAGAGCAAAACCAAGAAGTGTTGTGTGTTATGAGGGCTGTGGGAGGGGATCAAGAAGGAGGAGGCGGAGGGTGTGTGTGTGTGTGTGTGTGTGTGTGTGTGTGTGTGTGCGTGTGTGCGTGTGTGTGTGTGTGTGTGTGTGTGTGTTCACTGGGAAAAACAGAGGAAGCACAGTGTGTTTGCTGTTCATTGTGAGGAGCTGTCCATTGTCGCTGGTGCTGAAAGTAGATTACTGCTTTCCCACTTTAAGGGAGGTTTAAATTTGATAAGCAGGAGGAGATAGAGCAAAACCAAGAAGTGTTCATAAGATTTCTTTTTTACTTCACACCCAGCGGCTGACTGACTGAAAGGAAGTTTCCTTAAAACTTGATTGTAAGCTCTCCCCAAACCCGCTCTAGTTATTTTACTTGGACACAGAGAGTTTTTTTCCACGCACACCCTCCATTTCTCCCTCTCCCTCGCTCTCTCCTACCTGCACTGTTTTCCTGCTCATCTCGCTCTAAAGCTGACACTAATTTGGACACATTCAGTGGTTGGATGGAGAGGAAGGGGAATGAGTGGGGGAGGGAGAGCAGGGGAAGCAGAGGGAGATTGCTGTTTTCTTTTTTTCCTCCCTTCAGCTCAGCAGGACTAAGGGTGACAGAGCATTCTCGTCCTTTTCTTCCACTGTGTTGGATTCATACACTTTGCCAGAAGTTGTATTGATTTGGGACTTTGCTCTGAAAGTGCCGCTGCAGCTACTGCTGCTCTTGATTTTGTCCTGGAAACTCCTGTCCTGCTCTGGCCCTGCTCAGCCTGCTGTGTCCCGGGTCAGTGCCAGGATGACGGGCTGTGCAAAACGCTGCAAACAGGGACTGGTCAAGTTTGCCCTTTCTCTGCACAAGCTAATCACTGGGACACTCATTAAGGGTATGTAGATGCTTAAATGTCTTTTTATAAAAACAGTTTGTCTTGTCTCATGTGCAAACAAACGTATGTTTGTGTGTGATTTCCTATTTATTTATTCATCTAAGTTGCAAGCACTGGAAGTTGTCCCACGTGTCTGAGTCTAGTGTTTTTTTTAAACTATTATATTGCAGCAGACAAAGCAGAAATAACTTTGAAGTACCACTAAAGCAAAAGTGAATGTAGAGTCCACCTCAATTCTTTCTTTGTACATTACTTTACTCTTCTCTGTCTGTAGTTGACCTCGTCCTGTTCAGTATGTTCTCCAAAGGGAAAGAGGGAGACAGAGATGAGGGTAGTAAGCAGCTAATAGAGAGGGGAGATAAAGTTGATATAGAGCAATGGGAATGTGTGTGTGTGTGTGTGGTTGTGTGTGTGCGTGTGGTTGTGTGTGCAGTTTTGATGAATGCGAGTAATAAAACGTGTCAGTGTGGCAATGGGGAAGAGGAGCTGTATACACACAACGCTGAGAGGAAGGGGAGGGTTTAACTGTTGTGATTCATTACTAGTTGTGTGTGTGTGTGTGTGTGTGTGTGTGTGTGTGTGTGTGTGTGTGTGTGTGTGTGTTCACCGGGAAAAACATGGTTGTGTGCCAATATATAAGGGGTCTGGTGTTTGTGTGTGCAGACAATATCAAAGTTGTATTTTTTCAAAACTTATTCTGGTGCATGTATTGTTTTATTGTTGAAGCATGGGAGCAGGGCAGGAAAATACACACAAACCCATGTTTCAGAGGCTGTGTGCATCACAACAGCTGCCTGGAGGCATGGTTTAGACACGCACACACACACACACACACACACATACAGTAAAATACTCTTTGAGTCAATTGACATTTTGTCCGGAGGGATGGAAACATCAAAGGCATCATTCATACATACAGTAGCTGCATAGAGAGAGACTCAGATTCAAACGTTTGTGGATGGCTGGAGCTTTCAGCCACAGCACTGCCCTCAAGGTCTCTCTCTTTCCCTTTCACTCGCTCTATCGCTCTCAAACATACAGAAATGCATAGAAAATGTCAGGAAGGAGTTTAGTTACATAACAGATTACTCCTTAGAAGAGAACTTCCTACATATGAGGAAGCTGCAGTAAAGGTGAACACACAGTCTCTTTCTGACAATGACAGAAATGAATAAAATAAACTTAAAAGAACACACACATATAACATGTAGGTCAAAACAGACTACACACTACTACACAAACGTACGCACACAAATATACACACACATCCTAGAGAGAGAAGATATTTCAGTTTCATAATTGTGTAGCTGAATGAATTGTGTTTTTGACAAATAACAAGTAATGAATATGGAATTGGAATTAGGTGTAATGTCATTGGATTGCTTTTGCTGTGTGGTTCATCACTGTGTAAAAATCAGGTGAACACATTATATTTTCACTTTAACAGCAGGCCTGTTAACAGAGTGAGTGAACTCAGAGTGTCATGTGTACATCACTGTCTGCTGGTGCTGGTGCTGGTGCCATCTCATTTTGTAAATGTAAAGCGAGACTTGTCTGTATTCACATGCACTAAGAATATCCACCTGGAAAACTGGAGCTATTGCTCTTCTATAGCTTAACACTGGAAATTAGATAGGATGTCAAGTGTATTGCTGCTATATGTATGTTTTAAATGTATGATTAATTGCAAGAAGATACAGTATGTTAGTGACTATGGCTTTTGAGGTTTGCGATCTCTGCGTAGCCACTAAAGAGTTTTCCTGAGTAAGATGCTGACGTTAGGATGCAGGTGGGTGCTGATGCTCATAAAGGAGAAAATACTGAGGTGACGTAAATACTGCTATTCTCAAAGGATTTAACTCGACTGTGTAGAACGTCTGTCAGAGCAGCATTGACCTCTGCTGGTACCACTGAGAAAATACATATCACTGCACATAAAATCATATGCAGTCACTGAGTGTGATTCTCACTCACTGGCATTAAAGTTCACATTATGTCAGATTTTTTTTACCTGATTCTGAGCTATGTCCGTTCAAAAAAAGATGTAAAAATAAATTAATGGATAAAGCTCACATCTAATCAGAACAGCATATTCACTGTTAAAGTGAATATTTTTATTTCAGATGTTAAAAAGATGGATGTAAAAAGCTTTCTTCAGCTCTGTTTTGTTGGAAATCTTTTCTGTTGACTAGTTTTTGTTTCCCAAATTCTATACAAAATGTTTTTAGATCAGATATTTGTGATTTAATTCTAATCTAATTCTAATTGAATTCTAATCCCTAAGTAGAACTTCCAGGCATCTCTCTCACTGACACTTCCTGCACTGCCGTAACCCTAAACTTCTCCTCAGCTTCCTGTCAGCGCTGACAACCCTGTAAACATCCTGTCAGGCTGTGCCAAGTGGTAAACAGCCGGCATGATTTCACTTATCCTCTCCATGCAGACTGCCTTCTGGTGCTTCACAGTGTAAACAAATCCAACCTGCCTGGATGCAGAGCTGTGCACAGTGCACACAGCGGTGGTCCGGGCACAGGTGACAGTACCTCGAAGCAAACGCAGCACTGTTTGGCTGGAAATCCACAGCAAAACAGAGAAAATGCATCTGAATCATTTCCTTTTTTTTTTTCTTCTTTTTTTGTTTAACTGGCACTGAGCAGAATAAAAAGGCCCTGCAGCTACTTGGATCTCATATTAGTCTGAAACCAACGTCATGATTGCATTGTCTGTTTTACTGCCTCATTCTTTTTAACGTGGCAATAATAGCTTCTATCATTAACTCAGATATGCTGTAGTAGCCTTAAACTGCTTTACATTTGCCCCTGGAGGGTTTGGTGTAATCAGAATTCACCCCCCCCCCCCTCCCGCAGAGGAAACTTTCCTGGAGGAACAAGACATAAACACGAACAACTTTAAATGCACTGATTCTTCTCAGTCTTCAAAGCTGTCTTCTGCCGGGAATAGGAGGAACATGCAGTATTAATTATCCTGTCTGTGTTCTGCCACAAATGGAGAGGCTCATTTACAAAAAAAAGGGGGGGGGGGGGGCGGTGCTGTAGCTGTTGTTCATTAATGTCAGTTACAATAACAAGTTCCCTGTCCTACATTTTGATTTCCTAATTTGATTTAATCCATTATGTGTGTGTGTTTTTTTTTCTCCAAGGAATGTTTTGCATGCTAGGATCCTTAATATGTGTTTCTGAGGTTGCACAGAAGAGGGCGGCAGATGCCTCTTTCTTATTCCTGGCCATTCCCGTAACCACTCGCTCTCTCACAGCGTCTGTGCAGATCAGAGCAGACAGTGATGCTGGGGCTTGAGCAAATGAAGCTTTAAATATTCAGCGCCTCAAAGTGCTCGCTGATGAAGCAGCTCTTCCTCTACATGGCTGATGAAGGATGACAGACAGCGAGGTGGCGTTTCAAACCGAGGGTTCGCTGGCGTTGACCACGAGGCCTCAGACCTGAGGTGTTCCTCGTGATAAAATATTCAGCAGCTCTTGCTTTATTTTTTTCCCCCCTCTCTCCATTACACATTCACTTCATGTCCCCTGCTTTGAGTCAGGGGGCTTGGCTGCACTTTTGTATTCAGAGATGAGAAGGGGGGGGTGGGGGGGGGGGTAGGATGGTAAATGACGGGGGGGGGGGGGGGGGGTAGGATGGTAAATGACAACAAAGAGCAGGGAGGAAGTACACTTACGAGTGTGTGTGCCTGCATTTGTGGGTGAGAATGTGTGTGTTTTGGTGCACATATGCTTTGATGTGGATTTTATGTGGATATGTGGAGTGTGTGGGCTTCTCTCAGCGTCCTGTCACTGCTTGGCCTCAAAACGCTGTCATATCACTTTTGAAGCACCAGGGGCGACACAGTGCATACAAATATAACGCATAATAAGGTTGTGCCCACCATCACCGCTATCCCACCCCCACAACACTGTAATCAGTCCCCCAGGCTGCATCCAATTAACACCTCCATCACTCCCATCCACAAGTCAACAGAGGTGTTTGTATTCACTTCACATATACGACTGAGTTTCTTTAAGTAAAGTTAAACCTGCAGGCCGCGGCTGCAGTTAAGAACAATGTCAACTGTATTTTCATGTGCATTCTTGAAGGCGACGCTCTGGTGTGTTGTGCATTACAGCCGTCGGAGTCGAGCAGCACCCAGGAGCAAGGCGATGCTGTTTCTGAAACATTAATGGCCAGGAAGAAACAGTAAAGATGTCAACCGAGCTCAAATGTGAATAGATACAGAGGTCGGTGGAATTGTAATTCTTCCTGTTTTATGTTCGGTGCCACGTTCACCCCACCCCGACTGCGATCTCAAAAGCCAAAGTGGAGTTTTTCACATCTCGACAGGTGACATAAAGTATGCGGGTGGTGTACAGCGGTGAATCTTTCGGGGAGATTCACTGAATTACAAGGCCTTGAGGCAAGAAATAGATTGTTGTCATGGAGAGAGCGCTCAGAGCGGCAGAGATTCACCAACCAAGGCCCTTGTTCTTCTAAATTACAACATTGTTTCCATTGATCAGTCTGTTACCACTGGGCACCGCCATTAGTCTTGTTTTGAATTGCACAGACAGGTTTAATCTGTTCTTTGTGATATGTGTGTCTCTGATAGTTCTGCCTCCTCTGATGAGGCGGAAATAAATTGCAGTGTCAGTTTTTGACACACTGTAAATTACATTTAATCAGAGTTTTACTAAAATGCAGAGAAGAAATTTAGTCCTCATCTTAAACTTATCTAATAATTCAAAAAAAAAAACTTAATTACAAGACATTTTCAGATTGCTGAACTTTTCTGAGAATGATTGGTTTTCAAAATTTCACTGTTACTATACAAGGTAAGACATCAGGACCATCAAAATTAAATATTAATCGTTAATTAAGCTGCGTCTTTGTCCATAAAGTGATGTCACATGTAAATAAACATAGGCTAAATATCCCAAGTTACCCAAGATCTATTTACAAAAACCTGTTTATGCTGATATTTAAATCACTTTATTTAAAATAATTCACAGCCCTTACATAGACTATTAGTTTCATAGTATACTCAGTCTGTTATAGACATTTGAAAGGCTTAAACCAGTATAATAGACAAACAAGAAATGGGAGTGGAGTAGGGGAGTAAATGATTATGAAAAATTAAAATTTGGCTGAAATGGTCCTTTAAGCAGTGATGATAGGTACTAGCCACCCAGTTGGGAAGGAAATTGATTTTATCCGTGTTGATTGCAGTCAGGCTTTGTTGCACAGCAGTTTGTCGTCTGCGTACGAGCCGTACACGTGTTTGGCTTTGTTAGAGGTGGACAGACATGTGATGGAGTGTTTGTGGAGAGAAGTGGCTGATCTCAGCGGCGTTCCACCTCGTCCTCATGTCTGTCAGGAGCGTTGGACCTGCCTCCTCCTCCCCCCAGGAAACCAATCTGTTGCTTCTGATGACTGACACGACGCTGCCTCCTGTTGGAGACACTTAGTGACCAGCTGTGGTTTTCACACTTCACTTCTTGTTCTTCATCTCACTTTTCTAACCCTCCTCCACTCTCATTTCATTCCACACCTTTCCCGACTCCCTCGCTCCCTTATTACCTCCACCCCCTCCCACCTTTTTCCTCTCCTCACCTATCTGCCCTCCATCTTTTCTGCCCTCCCAATTCTCTGCTCTCATTCACCTCTCCCCACCTTCTCTCTCCACCCAATCTCCTCTCATTTATCTTGCACTCTTCCTCCCCTCCTCTCCATCACTTACCCCCCCACCTCATCCCCTTGTCTTATTTCTTTCACTCGCTCCCTCTTTCCTATCCCGCCCCATCCGTTGCCCTCATTGCCTTCTCCACCTCCTCCGTGTGGTCAACGCTATGACAGATTCTACCCAGCCTTCGTCTGATCAGACCAGGCAGCGACTAACCAGCCAATTTATTATTCACGTCCCGCTCGCCAAATTTCCTTTGCTTGTCAACACCCTCTTCCTCTGCTGTCAAACACTTTCTTCCTTTCAGCCCCACGGCCCGACCCCGACATGCGATGGAGTGTTTGTGGAGAGAAGTGGCTGATCTCAGCGGCGTTCCACCTCGTCCTCATGTCTGTCAGGAGCGTTGGACCTGCCTCCTCCACTGCCCCCCCCCAGGAAACCAATCTGTTGCTTCTGATGACTGACACGACACTGCCTCCTGTTGGAGACACTTAGTGACCAGCTGTGGTTTTCACACTTCACTTCTTGTTCTTCATCTCACTTTTCTAACCCTCCTTCACTCTCATTTCATTCCACATCTTCCCCGACTCCCTCGCTCCCTTATTACATCCACCCCCTCCCACCTTTTTCCTCTCCTCACCTATCTGCCCTCCATCTTTTCTGCCCTCCCAATTCTCTGCTCTCATTCACCTCTCTCCACCCAATCTCCTCTCATTTATCTTGCACTCTTCCTCCCCTCCTCTCCATCACTTACCCCCCCACCTCATCCCCTTGTCTTATTTCTTTCACTCGCTCCCTCTTTCCTATCCCGCCCCATCCGTTGCCCTCATTGCCTTCTCCACCTCCTCCGTGTGGTCAACGCTATGACAGATTCTACCCAGCCTTCGTCTGATCAGACCAGGCAGCGACTAACCAGCCAATTTATTATTCACGTCCCGCTCGCCAAATTTCCTTTGCTTGTCAACACCCTCTTCCTCTGCTGTCAAACACTTTCTTCCTTTCAGCCCCACGGCCCGACCCCGTCTTTTTCTTTTACCGTTCCTGGCATTTATTCACAGACACAGCAAACTCGGTCCAGTCAAAGGTCTGTTGTGTAATGTTTAATAAATGACCTGAAGTGGCCTGAGCAGCAGTGCAGACGATGTCAAGCTTTACGTTTAAGAGTTTTGCAGTTGGCTCAATGCGATGAACCTGTTGCTGGTATTTTTTATTGCACTGTGACTGCATGCCTACAAAGCTTATTTTGATTTGCTTGTTTAAACCATTGGAATGATCTGATTACGTTGTTTGTTTGCAGCAGATGTGGGTATGTGTGATAAATGACTTCCTGTTTTATGTGTTACCAGATATTGTGATATTTCCTAAGACATTTCCTGGAACAAAAATATTTATTTTCATATCATAGTGGTATGGTAGTGGTTGAAACTCTAACCTGTGTCTCTGGTAAAGGATGGGCTCTGGCTTTGAATGTAAACATCCTCCTTGATCTTTCTTAACTCATCCTATAATTCGTGGTTGATGACTTTTCAATCAATGCTGTGACCTGTTTTAGTCCGATGTTCGCAGACAGCTGATGTCATCTCTTTCCAGGGCTCTTTCACGGTTTCACCCACGGCCTTTTCCTGTTTGTTCTACCACTGTTGGTTAATACATCATAGTATATGTCCTGATTCTTGAAAAAAACAACAACCTTGTATTAAAAATATTTTCTAACAGTTCAAGAGATTAATGGACTTGAGGACCAAGTATAATTGAGAGTCTAATTTGCTGAAGGCTAGAATGGTTGTGGGCAGAGAAGAAACAATACAGAAATCTGCGGCACTGAAAAGTGCAGCAGTTTTTAATATCCATTAATGGCTTATCAATCAATGTAACGCAACTAAGTGGATCCCAAAACTGAAGAACACCAGAGGGACGTCTTTCTACACCCAGGCAACGTTGCCATCTTTTAAACAAAGCTTGACTCACCAATTTGTAGACGATTCTCGGGGGATATTGAGCAACAATCGGGTTATATTTCATTATAATTTGGGAGGCTACATCCATTTAGTTTTGCTAAATGTGGAGCAGACGGCAAATGTTCTTTTTTTTCCATTTTGACTTCTTGTCCATGTGGAAATTCAGTCTTGACCTTGGAAGAGCAGTTAAAGAAATATGCCCATAAACTCTGCTCTGTAACGGATATGGAGCTTTCAGTAAATATCATTTACACGAGCGTTGCTGGATGTCTGTTTTTCTTTTTCCAAGGTCAAGAGAGAATTTTCACCTTTTCCCCTTATTATTCCATTTATTATTCCGGATTCAACTCATTTTGTGCTGCATGTAAACTTGATACTGGGAGAACGTCAGCTGTGCCGTGTTTGATCAACCAGTGGCTCGCTGCACTGTGAGACACATGTGTAACCTCCACTGTAGTTAAACATCATCATTATCTCGCCTAGTCAGCCGAGCTTTCACAATTTAATCAGCATGTGTGTGTGTGTGTGTGTGTGTGTGTGTGTGTGTGTGTGTGTGTGTGAGAGAGAGAGAGAGATACGCTGCCTCTCTGTTTTTGCTGTCACCCTGTGTGTTTGTGCATCTGTTTGCACATACGCATTAATGTGTGTAGATGTGTATGTGTGCGTCTGATAGTCTTTGATCTTGTGTTGACTGTCAGATCTGCCTCTTTGTACAGAGCTGAAGACGAGGAAGGGCGTGGGGTGTGTGTGCGTGCCTGTGTGTGTGTGTGTGTGTTTGTGTAATCACGTTGTGTGATACGTCTTCCTCCTCCTTCTCCTCGTCCCCTCACACTGGTTTTTACTCTGCATTCAGAAAACGGCAGCCAGTAGCTTTTAATGAATGCCTTGGCCTAATGACTTTATCATTGGCCCTGATGGCCTCAGCTCCGCCACAGCGAAGGCTTGCCTGTAAATTGTTTTCCTAACTCGAGCCACGTGAAGAATTTCAATTGGGGCTCGAGTCAATATCGTCAGAGCAGCCTGCCAATCTCCACTGAGGGGCAGCGAGGGGTTAAGCGTGATTGACAGGGGGGTGGATGTGTGAGGTGAGCTGTGAGGTGGACTGGCGTCAGTGCCCTGGTTTCTGTTGTTGTAGTGTGTGTGCATATGTGTGTCCTGGTTGTGTGTCTGTGTGTGGTTGATGGATTCATCAGCGGAGTCAGGAGCAGACGCATGTCCGCAAACAGTGCGTTAACGCCAGCGCCGACATATGTGAGACGCCGCCTCTGCAAACGCAGCGGTGTCATGTGTACAGGGCTTTGTCTGTGACCCACCTGCTTGCTGAATAATTACACACATGCCCACAAACACCGACACACAAGCCCCCACACACACGCCACCTGTCACACTGCATGTACGGATAAAGCCGCAAATTCACTTTCCTCTATGAGAGCGTTTGCCTGCTGAATAGCAAAAGGGGACGGATCAGTCTCGCCCTCCCTTATCTCCCTCACCTCTTGCACTCCTCATGTCTCTCTATCTCTCTCACCCACTCCCGCTCTCCCCCTCTCTTTGCCTCCCCATGCAGTTTGTGAATCCTCCTAATTTGTCTCTGTCTCTTCCTCCTCTTCTCCTCCCCATCCCCTCTCCTTTTCCTCCATTTATCTTCTCATCATCCTCTCATCCTCCTTTTCCCGCTGTCTTCTCCCTGTCCCCTGAGTTTTACCGTGCTCTCCGGACACACATGTAGACCCCTCTCCCCACTCTCCCCCTCTGTCTGTCTCTGTCTCTTCCTGCGCAACAGTGTGCAATCTCCATTTCCACAGCAGACAGACAGAGACAGAGCAGCTGAGACGAATAGGAGGGAAAGAGGCAGCAGAGACAGAGAGAGGCACAGAGGAATTGATGGAATGACAGTCTGGTGGTAGGGGACACACACAAACAGAGAGAGAGAGAGAGAGAGAGAGAGAGAGAAAGAGAGAGAGAGAGAAGGAGGGAGGAAGGAAAGAAGAGAGGGGAGGGTGTGTGAGGTAGAGAGGATGTAAAATAGGCAGCTTCAGTGACAGCGTAGACAAAGGTAGCTTCAGAGTGCATGTGCACCCTCTCTTTCATTCACACACACGCACACACACTCTCTCTCTCTTTCTCTCTCTCACTCACTCTCTCACACAGACGCCCTCGAGCAGAAGCAGGAGAGCTGTGTGGTTGTGAGGCAGCATGAGAAGTGATATCTGTGTTTCCACACATACAGCTGGCTGATGGACTAACTTAATTACAACACGCACACACAACCACTACGCACACTCACTGCTCACCTTGATTATAGGCAGACACACACACACACACTCACCCACTCGTAAGCTGACACAATCAGTCTGTGGCCAGCAGTCAGTCAACATGGGTCTTGTGATGGGAACCTTTTCAATGCAAACCAAGCAGGTGAACTACCACAAAGGTAAGAATGTTTTTGTTTTTATGACGATTTATCAAATCACTCAGGATCTGTGTGCGTATGTGTGTCTATGTGTGTGTGTGTGTGTGTGTGTGTGTGTGTGTTGTGTATGTGGCGAGAGCGGCACCTGTCATGTTTTTGTTGTGCCTTAATGATGGAGTCGTGTACGTTTGCTCTCAGAGTCATGAATATTGCACAGGAAGTGCATTATGGGAGGAGAGCGCCACATATGCTGACCACTGATGTAAAGAAGAAAATGTCATTCATTATTGGTTTATGGTGCAATCGCCAGGCCATCTGTCCTCTGTTTGAACTGTGGATTTAGGAATGTATGTGTGTATGTGTATGTGTGTGTGTGTGTGCAGCTGTGCCATTGGACATGTCTATAAAAGGTGATGGTATTTACCCCTGCTCGCTAAACCAACCTGCTTCCTGTCCGCCCTGCCTGGTGACTGTTTGAAGAGGAAGCTGGCACTGACACGTGACTCATCAGTTCACATTAATTAGTGTGAGCAGCTTCGTCAGTGTATATGCTGTATATGCATATATGATCTACAGGTTCACTGTAGGACTGTATGAGGGGTGCTAGATTTTGTGAGCGTTGTGTTGTGGCCATGGCAGCTTTGTATATATAGATATATATGTGTGTGTGTGTGTGTGTGTGTGTGTGTGTGTGTGTGTGTGTGTGTGTGCGTGTGCGCAGTAAAGCCTTGTGGTGTATTCCATCAGGCTTTGGCCATGGTCTGTCAAGCGTCTCTTGACCTCAAACCTTATGGTTGCCGCTGACACAGACAGAAGACACAGGCATAACAAACGCACAGGGGCCAGGTCATGTTCCACCACATCACATGGACAGAGTGAAAGAGGAGAATATGTCGCGGGAAGCTCCGATTGGACCATTAACCAGAGCCAAGCTGTGCAACAGGCTCTGTGCTACATAGGCTGTGACGAGAAATGGCGGAGGCGATGCAAGTGATGCAAATTATGTGCCGTGAATGTTGTGTGTGTGTGTGGGTGGAAAAGTGCGTCGGTTGGCAAGACGGTTCTTGGTCTGAATCCCAGTACATCCTTCCCGCGTGAAGTTTTGCACGTTATCTCCTGGAACTCAGTCAGGAGGTCAGATTAGATTGGAGATGGCTGAGCGTAAACGTGTGAGTGTGAGTGTGACTGGTCATGATGAACCCAGCCTGTCACCCAGTGTCAGCTGGGATTGGCTCCCGACCTTCAGAAGATAAACAGGATAATTAAGGGATCAATAGTGTGTTGTGTTGTGAAAAATCTGTTATATTTTCCGTGCTGTGCACATCGACCATTAGAGCTGGCCCACACAGAGAATGAAAAACTGCTGTGAAAACGCATTAGAGACCTTATAAAGCGTTGTTTACTTTTTACTGACCTCTGCCTCATTACATTGTACAGCAACAGCTTCCAGGAGACACTTCACATCTGTGCTGAGCAGATACCTGAGGCACTTTATCGAGCCGGATATTTTCTGTAGCCCAAAACGCAGAAGCTACCAAAAAAAAAAAAAAAAATCAACCGAGCAAGAGAAAACACACAAACGTGTCTGAAACTCGGCCATGTTGTCCTCGCAACCCATTTACCAGTTAGGGAAAGCAACAGTGCTGAGGAAGCAACTGTGATGTATTTTTAGGTGCAGCCGTTTTTCTGTGCGGGAAAGACTCTCCTCTGGAGCATCCTCCAAACACCGGCCACTCTGAAGTTCGCTGCGCGTGCGAGGTAGAAGCGATAGATGAGTCGAAGTTGTGAGAGGAGGTGAGGTTGCAGTGTGAGTGTCGGCGAGCGGACGCATGTATGTGTGTGTCTTTCACCATCTGCTGCCATGTTGGGAAACGTGGCCTAATGAAAGCAGGGCAGGGTTGATGACTTGTTGTGACCTCAGGTTAGCGATAGCAGTTATTTAGCGGTTATGTGAGGCCAGATGTCTTATTTTACAAAAAAAAAAAAAATCTGATTTAAGGTGAAAACATTCCAGGCCCTTCAGGACAATATCAAACCACACAGACGTAAATAAAAACTATTCATCACATATAAAACTGCTCTACGGAGCACATTCCATCTTTTTAACGCCGGCCTGGCGCTGCCTCCTCTCCAGACTGATGAGCGTAGACCTTATTTCAGGATTACAGCCATTTTCATTTATCGCCGCAGCAAATAGCTGAATAACTCCAGTATAAAACACTGTGATATTGAGGCTCTCGGCAAACGCTGTGCATTTACAGTCCCATTCAGAGCGTTTCACCGTGATGCAGTGAATGTGAATGAATTCCACTCAACAGAGCCGCTGCACAAAGTAAAGCCGCTGTTCCTGTTTCGGATCCGGCTCATTAGGCTACATGAAGCCAAACGGATGCAGTGGCCCACATTAAGAACAATGAGAAGCAGAGGTGTCAGTCAGTGTCTGCTGCTGTTTGCATTTAGACTTTTACCTAGAGAGTTTACGCAGTGTCACTGTGCACAAACAGCTGTGCACACATGAGCTATTTCCCTGTGGGTATGTTATAAAGTACGCAACCTGCACCTCGCCACACATTCATCTCCCTGTCAGCCCGCTCCATTTGTTTCTGCCTCCACTTTCTTTTCTACGCACTTCTCTCCTTCTGTCAAGTGAATTTCGGCTCTCTCCCTCTCTTTGTCTTGCTCCCTCTCACCTCA
Organism: Trinectes maculatus; assembly: GCA_016785345.1. NCBI lineage: Eukaryota > Metazoa > Chordata > Actinopteri > Pleuronectiformes > Achiridae > Trinectes > Trinectes maculatus. The sequence continues at coordinate 157,801 of JAFBJQ010001505.1, forward strand.
TTTCACACGCCCCCCCCCCCCCCAGCTATCTCCCCCCCCCCCCCATTTTATCTTTTATGTGTTTCTCCCACTTGATCTACGGCTACTCTTCTGCCTCTGCTGTTAATCTTGGGTTTCTCCTCAATCTCGAACCCTCTCATCTCTTTGTGATCGCAGTTTGGAGATGGCTCAAACCCTGTGGAGCCTCACTAATCATGGAGAGATTCATTTTTGCAGCCGGCAGAATGATAGATAGATAGATAGATAGATAGATAGATAGATAGATAGATAGATAGATAGATAGATAGATAGATAGATATTATTGATCCCAAATTGGGAAATTACAGTGAATGTACGTACATAGACGTTTGGGCGCGAGTGAGTGTATCTGAATCGGAATCTTCTGAGGAACGTTTGCCTCAGTGTTTGCGTCTGCTGCAGGGCTAAATAGCTGAAAGGGGAGAGAAGACCTGTTTCTTTAATAGTCTCCACCCGTCTCTCTCATCCCAGCACATCAAAGAAGTGCACCAAAAGGGCCAATTAGGACAGCAAAGCAGCTATATAGGCACACAGCAACATTAAACTGGGTATGTGGTTAATCCCGTGCCTGGAGCGTGTATGTGTTTGTGTGTTGCTGCGTATGAGCATGTAATGATGGGATTTTCATATTACTCTTTAACGCCCTGATCCAATGCCACGCGTGTATTCATCTTACTAAACATATAAGATACGCACATAAGCATCCTCTCCGTTTAAAATACCACGCTCGTCATTTGAGATCCCTCGTCGGTGTTTGATCTCCCAGTGTTGCAATTTAAACCCACGTTTGAGCGTTTATGAAAATTAAAAACCTTGATATACCGTACAAACGCAAAAGGCTCATTTGCATATATTTTTTGTAGGCAGAGCCTTTGCACAGTTCTTCAACGATAAACAACAGTTTCTTTGTAATTTAACAGCTCAGCCCTGTGCCTGCCTTCAGGCCTTTGTAATGTGGATCCAATAAGGGAAACGCAGATGATGAATATAGATAGCTACTTAGCTCTGACTACATGTTTCAGCTTATACGCTCAGTTATGACAGCAGTGACGCACATCACTGGAACTATATTAATGTAACAGTGGAAATGAGAGCAATGCATAGTAAAATGTAAAAGCTTTTTTTTACCTCATGTGCAAATCTCAGTCACCTAAATTCAGTTTTTTGATTCTGTTTAGCTCATGTACTTATTCTATTCTGTAATGTGGACACAACAAAATGGTCCCTGCCATTTTCATATTCATTGCTCGAAGCCCAATCCCCCCTATTTTTTTTTTAATGTTTTTAACTTTTCAATTACAAAGAGTGTGTTAGGGAACCATCTGTCACCAAGCAAATCTACGCCCCTGAGTTTGTTTTGTGACCTCTGAGAAATAAAAGCTGTTGCACTGTGAAGGGAGGACAGAGGCAAGATGAACAGCTTCAATTATCCTCTAAATAAGAAAAACCAAAACAGAAACAGGTGAATCTGTATGGGGAGAGAAGAACCGGGGGACGCTCGTCTTTGCTTCCGCTGACATTCACATACTCAACGGGAGGAAGTGTTGTCTGTTTCACTGCAGTGCGCCTCATGGTGCACAATGTTGCTGTACACTGGAAATAACACACTGACCGTGTCATCGGACTCCAGGGAAGCGTGGATGTGTGATTATGTGTGTCCTGTAAATAATGCATGACGTGCATTATCTCTTTGCCCACACAGGCATCAGGTCAGCGAGCCACTGTCCACCTCCGCGTCATGTCACTGATTCTGTATCCTCTCCCCTACATATGTGCACATGTGTACATAAAACAACAAGCAAGTTCAAAATCCCATTCTGTTTTTTTGTTTCTTTTCTATAGGCTTACACACTTGTTGCACTGCAGGGTGATTATTCCCAGTATTTTTCTTTGACTAAACTAGAGAAGAAAAAAAAGAAAAGTTGTTTTGGAAGTTTGATGTTTTCATTAATCTCAGTTTACAGTCAGATACATCGATCGTCTAATACGTGTTGGCACTTGTGCACCGTGCATGATCATTGACAGCTGTGTGTCACTATACTTACATTATTGATCGACACATAATACAGTTAAGTGTCACTCACAGTTCTTACTGTTCCCCTTTGAACCCTGTGCGGTTTAAACAACCGTTTGAATCATGCACAGTGTTTTTTCCTGCTGCTCAAAGTATGTGTGTGTTTACAGTGTCAGTCTCGTGAAGCAGAAACTGTGTCCAAGCGTAAGGCGGCGGCTGCGTTCCCCTCTGCCCCGTCTCTTTCTCATCGATTCCCTCTTTAATCGCTCTTCATCTCCAATCCTGCTGCACCGTGTCTCACTCCAAATCATCCCACCAGTGTGGTCTTGCTTCTCCCTTTCCTCTGTCCACATCATCCCCTCATCATTTCTCTGCCCACCCCGTCCGTCCCCTTTCATCTGCTCTCCTGTTGTCCCTGGATGATGACAGATCAATAGCTGAGGATCCTTTAATTATTCCCTTTTTCACAATGTGATGGGAGCCGGCAAGAGGCCCAGCATGCGTGCACTAATAAAGATACAGAGAAGAGTCTGTGGAGTTTGGACGGCAGTAGATATTAGAATTGATTCATATTGATTTTTCTAATAGTCATGTTCGTCCCTGTCCCGTTGAGTCACTGCGTCGCCTCGTGTGCCAACACACCGGTGTCATACAGCAGCACCACACATTTGTAATCCATAACTGTTGATGGATCTGCAAAGAGGAAATGAGTTTGGATTTTATGGCGCGTGTCTGTGCATTAGCCGATGTGAATGTTAAAGAGCTGAGCCGATTTCCTGAAGCTTCCAGCCGGCAGTTTAATCTTAACCGCCATCTTCAGAGTTTCATTCTCTCTCACGCTTCCTCCCCACTCTTTTTGGTAATTGTCTTTTTTTCCCTCTTGTTCTCTGTGAAGATATAGTCGTTCTTTGCACGACTCCCTCATTCTGGCTTTTCTGCCTTCCTGCTATGCCTCTCGCCCACTCCGCCGGCTTTTGTTATCTACTTCTCTCTTCTTCTTTCTCTTCCTGCATCACAGTTTAATCTCCCTCTGGAAGCTTTCCTGGTCTGTTTCCTCCTCCTCCATCTTTCACTGCCAAACGTGTTTCTATCAACGCCTTCACTGCTTTTCCCTTCCTCCTGCCACCCCCCCACCCCCCACCCCCTCACATCTCCTCTCCCCTCCTCTGTCACTTTTTATTTTTCCTTGCAAGTGTGACAGGGGTCTTGTAAAACAGTTTCCCTACAGGGAAACACTGGGCAATTTGGCGGCAAAATGTAACACACACACACACACACACAAACGCACACTCCAACCTTTCCCTTAAAATGTGACCAGGAGGAGAAATAGTTCTGTCAGTGTGCAGAAACGAGGCTGGGACAGGAGGAAGATAGATTGGGATGGAGATCTGAGAATCGGACAAGCGGAGAGCGGTGTTCCAGACAACAGGAGCATTTGGCTGTTACGTGTGTAGAGATTTATGGGGAGAGATAGTTAGATAAAGGCGTTCCGGCGTCGGCTGTATGCCAGGAGACAAATTCATTGACGGATAGTGTGGAGGGAGATGGATACATGGTTTTAGGCTAAAGATGAAGTAGGGTGGAGTGATGGAGTGATGGAGTGATGGAGTGATGGAGAGAAATCACTTTGATTCCTATAGGGATAATAGAAGTAATGTGTTCTATATTCATGGTGCTGCACAGTGTTTGGATCCACAGAGACCTCAACATATGATGAACCATTCTTTCTTCTAGAGGTTTGTGCATGTGCAATATGTGTGTACATGCTGCATGTGTGTTTCACCTAAGTGTGGGTAGCATGACAACATGACTCCCCACTGCTGCCCATGCTGTCTCCCTTTTTCTTTTGTCAAACACACACACACACACACACACACACTCACTCACTCACACTCGCACACAAACGTGCAACACGAGCCTTCATGAGCACATTTCACAGAAGCAGATTGCAGATTTTTTACACACCAAACAAACTCTTTCCAGTGAAATGTTTCCATATGGCCTCCCAACAGTCCTGCCTCATTCATTATTCACTGTCAGTGGACAACAAGAGCCACTGTCTCTGAATACTCACCACATTTGCAGACGTAGTAATATGGATGGCCTCTTTGACAGAAATGGACGGCGTGCCACTTTTCCAGTTTGACCACTGAAAAGTGAGACGTGCATCAGTTTCAAAAGGAAGTGTCGCTCTGTTGTTTTCATCCTTGGAACAAACCGTAACTTTAATGATAGCTGAAATTGATATTTTTACATGTTGTAGCCTGGCTTGTGTCGTCCAGCAATTTCCTGCTGAGTGCTTGTGATATTATTATTATTTGTGATTTCACTGATTCAGTTTGTATACAAACACACATCAAAAAAAAGTGATTCATTAAAATGTGCCGTTGCTCTAAACCAGCAACAGCATCACAGTCCTCTTACCTCAGTAATGCAGTCATGTATCTGGAGCCACTTTATTGCGTGTGCTGGTGCATTAAACTGTAAGTCAATACAATAGCTTTACCACGAAAACGCATTTACAGAGTGTATAATGTTGTGTTTTGTTTTTGTTGTAATGTCGTCAGAAATAAGATAAGGAAAGAATTGCCTAATAATATTACGTTTTGAAAGGTGCCATTATGCATCGTCAGCAACTTTGCTGTGAACGCACCTTTGCACAGCTACGTTTGTGTATTCAAATACTTGAGCAAACCTGTTTACTTCTATTCCTACTGCATCCACATAAAATAATATAGAGTGCTTGCATGCTATGAATACACAGCACGTGCACCACGGTTCGTCATCTGGAACGTCTCTCAGTTTGTCTCTTTGTACTTTCATCATATAGGACCTAATACCTTGTTTGCATTGACTGGGCTGTAATTAAAACGCAGTTTCATCTGCTGTGTTTGTGTAAGCAGCTCCTTCAGCTGAGAGCACACACAACTGCAGTATTATATGACACTCGCCCCAATCCTTCTACTTCCACTCTATTAAATATCTTATTCTTCTCATCCCTTGCCTCTTCCTGCTTTTAATCTCTCTCTCTCTCTTCTCTTACATCCCTGACTTTAAGCTTCTTCTCGCTTCCTGCCCCCCCATCTCTCTTCCTTCCTGGTTTGGTCCCTGCCACCGCAGTCACTTCTTCATCCATCCCAGTTAGTGTGTATGGAGGGATATTATAGATGGATGAAGAAGAGTGATGGATGGAGTGAGCGGAGGTGCCGCTGGATTTAAAAATGGCCTTTTCAGCAACAGATGATGATGTTGCGGGGAAAAAACAGAAGCACTGTTTTCCTTCCCTCAGAGGAAACAGACGTATTAAGGCGTGAACATGTAACAGGGCATGTTGTTTTTTCCGGAGTGATTCACAGAGTGTTATCCACGGCTACACTCATATTAATTTATAATTTAGTGAATCAACTTCCTGCAATTTCATAGTGACTCACTAATGCTCTTGGATTGCTGTGAAGGTGGGAGGGAGGAGGAGAGGGATGAATGGGAGGCTCCAACCCCTATTGAAAAACAAGGAAATGGGAGGGAGGGAGGGAGACAGAGAGGGGGAGAGTTTGGGGATAAAAAAGAAGATGGAGAGAGAGAGAGAGAGAGAGAGAGAGAGAGAGAGAGAGAGAGAGAGAGAGAGAGAGAGAGAGAGGAGGAGCACTGTGAGATGGAGTGAGAAAGCGTGAAAGGAGGGATGGGAGAAAGAGGGTTTCTGTCGAGAGCAACCACTGGGAGAGGAGGATGAGAGAGAGGGAGGGAGAGGAGGATGAGAAGAGGAGAGGGGGCGAGGGAGTGTGTACGTGTGTGTGTGAGAGCGCGTTCTAGCCGCCCAAACGTGACGAAGAGATACAGACTTCAGCATACAGGCGCGTTTGTTTCCACGACGACCGCAAACATGGGGGCTGTGGTGGGTACGCTGACCATGCAGACCAAGCAGAGGAGGCCGTCAAGGGGTGAGGGAATACACACACACACACACACACACACACACACACACACACACACACACACACACACACACACACACACTGTTTATGCATATGCATATGTAGACCCAAATATGCACACATGCAGCCACACACACACACACACACGTACACACACACACACACACACACACACACACACATACATACAGTGAAACTTTTGATATGTGTTTTTATGTACATACACACACACACACACACACACACTTCTGCTCACAATACAAATGCAGAATTCACAAATGCGAGCGGCAGAGCAAATATGTAGAACACCTAGTTATACACCTGAAATGCAGTGAGAGAAAGAAAACAGAAAGACAGGAGACCAAAAGTTTTTAGTGCAACAGTGTGTGTGTGTGTGTGTGTGTGTGTGTGTGTGTGTGTGTGTGTGTGTGTGTGTGAGCGGTGTGTGAGCAGAGTGACAAATACCTTTGACATGCGTGCGTTTACCAGCATCGACGCTCGCATCCGCTCACGCCAGCAGACTCACATGCACACAGACGCACGCACGCATGTGCACGCGCACACACACGCACCCACACACGCACACACACACACACACACACACACACACACACACACACACACACACACACACACACTGTTTATGCATATCCATATGTAGACCCAAATATGCACACATGCAGCCACACACACACACACACACACACACACACACACACACACACACACATACATACAGTGAAACTTTTGATATGTGTTTTTATGTACATACACACACACACACACACACACACTTCTGCTCACAATACAAATGCAGAATTCACAAATGCGAGCGGCAGAGCAAATATGTAGAACACCTAGTTTTACACCTGAAATGCAGTGAGAGAAAGAAAACAGAAAGACAGGAGACCAAAAGTTTTTAGTGCAACAGTGTGTGTGTGTGTGTGTGTGTGTGTGTGTGCGCGTGTGTGTGCGTGCGCGTGTACATGCGTGCGTGCGTCTGCGTGCATGTGAGTCTGCTGGCGTGAGCGGATGCGAGCGTCGATGCTGGTAAACGCACGCATGTCAAAGGTATTTGTCACTCTGCTCACACACCGCTTTTCCGTCTTGCTGTTACCTTGGAAGCACGGTAGCCATGGCAACAAAAGATGTCAGTTTTGGGGTGGGCGGGGTTGTGGGGGGGCTTGATGCGATTGGGGGTATTCCTAAGTAAGTCAAGGCCATGTGAAAGAGATAGTAAGATAGCAGGAGATGCAAATACCAAGATGGCATGAGATGAGAGGATTGTTGTTTTTTTATTTATGAGGACCTGTTGCCTGCTGAGAGAAATCCTCTACTCCCTTGTTACTCATTCTAATAAAATCCTGTTATTATTTATGGAAATCTAACAAATCCGACCTGGCTGCTACAGTGAATGGGCTCAGTGAGCAGGAACTCGGTGCCAGAGATACTAATGGTGTGCAGTTTTTTGAAACGCATTTGCTGAGGTAGGCTATTATTGTTTTTTCTAACTGCAAATGAGACCGTTTGGGAGCTTTTCCAAGCGAGCGCATATGGTTTGTTTCATTTTATGAATAAGCTTTGTTTTCCTCCCACAAACGCCTTTTCCCCCGCGAGAGTCAAACAGGCAGGGTGTAAATTTGTTGCTATTTAAAAAAAAAAAAAAAGCGAGGTGGTGTGCAAAGGTGTGAAAGTTCTCCCCTCCTGCGAATGCAAACGAGCCTGTGTACCTCTACAATGCCCCCTGTGAAGGTATGAGAGGAAGAGAAGTGGAGCTGGAGCTATTTGTAGGTTGTTTGTGATTCTGGTGTTGTGTTGTGTTGTGGCACTTCACCGCCTTTCTTTCCCCTGCTGCAACATGTTGGCTCCATGCAGCATCAGTGTGTTATGTGTGTGTGTGTGTGTGAGCAGCTCTCGTTGATAACCTGTTATCCGGGATCACATCGCTGACAGCAACACTGAGACGCAGACGGTGCACAGCTGTAATGTGGCAAGATTAGATTCCTGCCTGATTGATCCTGTGAGCGTGAGCTCATCGCCGTGCTCTGAGAGGAAAGACGAGTGCGTCTCGGTGTGTGTGTGTGTGTGTGTGTGTGTGCATCCTGGTACCTGCCTGTATGTCTTTATTTTCTGTCCCATGCTCCTTCCTTCCTCTTGACAGGCTCCTCTGTGGTGGGAGTTTTCTCCGACCTGTTGTGGCGGTCTGGCAGGCAGGCCGCTGTTTTCCCTCCTCGTCTGCTGTGGCGGCCTCTGACAACTCATCTCTCACGAAGAACCCCCCCCCACCCTCCTACCCCCACCCTCCTACCCCCACCCTGCTGTTCTTCTCACCTCTCTTGGGCATTTTTCATTTATTCCCAGCCCCTGTCTCTCGGCCTGTCTTCCTCACATCCCCGGCAGCTACGCTGTCTCAATCGTCCTCTGCTCCTCTATTTATCTTTACCTTTTCATTTCCACAGCTACTGTTCTTTCACTTTACCCCCCCCCGCCTTTTTTTT
>JAFBJQ010001505.1:166290-178037 GCA_016785345.1 Trinectes maculatus
GAACCCCCCCCCCCCCCCCCCCCCCCCCCCCCCCCCCCCCCCCCCCCCCCCCCTTGTGCATTTTTCATTTATTCCCAGCCCCTGTCTCTCGGCCTGTCTTCCTCACATCCCCGGCAGCTACGCTGTCTCAATCGTCCTCTGCTCCTCTATTTATCTTTACCTTTTCATTTCCACAGCTACTGTTCTTTCACTTTACCCCCCCCCGTCTTTTTTTCTAATTGCACCATGTCTTAATTTCTTCTTCTGCCTGCACACTCTCTCGTGCTACCATCACAGTCTGCTCCTGGCATCCTCATCCCCCCCCCATCTGTCTTAAATACCTCCATTCTTTCTCTCATCTGCTCCCTCTCTCCATCACCCACGCTCCCATTAGCTGGTGTGAGTGCTTATTAAGTCATCTCGTCATTCCCTCTCTTGGCATCCAGCAGTGTGTGTGTGTGTGTTTGTGCGTGTGTGCGCGTCTGAATGTTCAGAGTCTAGACATGTACTTACTCAAAAATCAATACTGGCGTGCCGTTATGTGCATAGAAATGAGCTGTGTTTGACTCCCTCTTTGTAAACACAATCAGCAGTGGCACACTAATATGTGAAGGAGTGGCACTTGTGTTGAATTGTGTGTGTGTGTGTGTGTGTATTTGTTCCCCTGCATAACACAAACACATCACTGTTACTCTATCCCTCCAGCACATTGGTTCTCCTTTCCAGGCTGATGGTTACTAAGTAAACAAATATGTATGTGTGAGTGAGCGGGAGCACGTGACTCTTCTTTGTACATGGGTGATTTAAATCCTCTGTGACTCAGGAAATAATGCGATCATGTTTGTCATGTTTGTGTTGTTTGGCGGATGCATGCAGCTCCCTCTCCCTTTTTGTGCGTTGTTAGGCGAGTGGCTGGACTTTGGGTGAACTGTGTTTGGCCCAGTGAGGGTTTGTCCACTGATAAGGACGTTAACTGTGGAGAACCATGCGTCTCAGAGTGAGAACTTGAATTCACACAGTTGAACATGATTATACGTGCAGCTCTGAGCGGTCCACAGTAAACACTGTACTGCTGTTGCAGCTGAAATCTGTTTGTAAAACTGGGAGCCAGTGGCCATTAGAGTTGTTACTTCCTTGGAAAAGTGCTTTCCACTGTTGAATAGTTCAGTCCTCTCCATTACCAGCAGGACGGCGGATTAGGCTAAATCAGATTATGCAAACGACACACTTTATGGCATGGTCGAGATCGAGTTGCGGAATGAGAGAGAGAGAGATAAGACGTGGAGGAGAAAGGAGGATTCAGTGGGCAAGAGAAGAAAGGATGGAGATGGAGGAGAAGGAGCCAGCAGTCGTTTGGAAGAAGCTCAGAGTGAAATCCGTTTTCTGGGCTAAAAGAAGTGTGTGCATTGATGGAAGAGGTATTTTGGTGACGGAGTGCTGGCTGGGGAAAGTGACAGGCAGCCAGCACTCTCCCTCTCCTGGCAGTTCAGCCATTCACCGTTTAATACTCCAAACAAGCTCTGAAGGAAAAACAAACGGGGGCCAGGCGTTTGGTCACTGTCAAACTCCATGGCTTATAATAGCTTGTGTAACAGATGGAGGTGAAGCTCTCGAGGTTGTTTTGTAGGTTGGTTTATTTAGGTTTTTCCACCTGCTCAGTTTGCAGATGCAGTTTTGGAACATGAATCATGTGAATCTTACTAATCAGCAATAAAACTTTGTCGAAGTGAAGTTTTATTAGCAATATATAAAGAACACTGCATTGTACTGTGCAATTTATTGTGTAATTATGAGGTTGTTTACTGTGCTGGAATTACCCCACACTTAGACCTTTAATGACAATGTATTCTGAGTATATTCATCTAAATGGCCTTTTAACGTCTTCTTTTACAGACAGATCCAAATGATGCAATTTTGTTTTAAATAAAGCAAAGAGACTTGTTCCAATTCAGTCAACATCATAATAATTCTCATTCCAATCTGTGACCCTTTAAATATCAAATGTGATCGATATAAAGTTTGATTTGTTCTGCATAATATACTGTACCTGTATAACATGTACCTGTACATCGCAGTAATTAATGACATAATCACAATACGTTTATGAAAACAGTGAACCCATCACAGTTGCCCTTCGAAACAGCATCCGACAAACTCAAACCTGAACATCTGAAAGTAGGATCATGACAGAAGTGCTGCTTAATTGATCTCAGCGGGAGACAACTCAAGGTTAATGACTTGAACGAACACAACATTCCCTTCATTCATCCTTAACAAGCCATGTTTACGCGACTAAGCTTTTTTTTTTAATGTCTAGCAAATTAAATTACAGGCTGCTCTTGCCACTAAATTAAATTTCTCACGGAGCTGCTGCTGTAATTCCAGAGCGGTAAATAAAGCAAACCTGCAAGTGACAACTCAGTGTGAGACCTCTCAACACAGCAGAGCCCCCTGCAGTCTGCAAGTCAATGCACAGGGCTACACTTTCACAGCTCAGCTTTACATCCACATTAAGACAATAAATGAGTGCAAGCTGCTCCACAGCAAGAAGTGCTCAATATTTATTCTACTATGAATCTGTTGAAAGTGTTTTACTACTGTGCGTTCGCTATATTTGAGGAGCGGGGGACATTATTATCAGGCAAAGAGACACTCTGTTATGATTTCCTAAGCATTATCACCACATGACTAAATGTACCAGCTAAACCTGGAGTAACACATGTAATGAAATGTACAACACATCTTTATTATTACAGGCTTTGACACACACACACACACACTGGAGCTCTCTGGTTGAGGTTTTGCTGCCCCCTGCTGACACATCTACATTGTAGCAGGCTTCATACTTCCCTCTACTCTCAGTAAGAAATATGGCACTGTTAAATAAAAGTACACGTCACAGTGCAAATTAGGATAAATCCTGTCATCCCAACAGTTATATGTTTTTTACATGGTAGAATAGGCCATAAAACAGGATTCAAGCATGTTTTAGTGAGAAGAGTCACTTTGTGGTAAATACAGCCCCCTGTGTGTGTGTGTGTGTGTGTGGGGGGGGGGGGGTGGGCTCTGTGTGGGACGGGGGGGGGGGGGGGGGGGGGGGGGTGGACTCTGTGTCGTAATGAGAACTATTAATCAAGTGCTGATCTTCGTCTTGGAGCAGATGCACATTCACGAAACAAACACATCCCAGAGTGAAGGACACAATGACTGTAACCCAGAGGGGAGTGTGGAGTTGGTGGATGGGGCAGCAAGAGAGAGGGGGGGTGGTTACTGGAATGGAACGAAGGTCAGGATAAGGGAGGGAGATGCCCCAGGGAGTGGAGAGGTGTGGGGATAAAAAGACAGAGACGGAGAGAGAGAGAGAGAGAGAGACGCTGCTGAGTGCTGATCTCACTGTAGGAGAAAGCAGGATGACAGAAAGTTTATAAGCATGAAAGGAGATTAGCTGAACACGGTTCAAAAAAAAAAAGAAAGAGAAAACAGTCAGTGTGAGTTTGAAAGTTGTTTAGAATTAGTTTTCCTCTTATGTAATTCTACAAAGAGAAAAGCTGAAATTAAAAAAAAAAAACAGAAGTAAGCGAAGGAATAAGTGTTGGGTTGGAGTGATAAGACGAGGCCAGTGGGAGGAAAGACTTGAAAAGGATGGAAAGAGAGGGACAGAGTGAGAACAGCTTACACACTATAGCTATCATCCTGCTGTGCTGTGGGGCCGTCAAAATGCTGCACCTACTGGGCGTCATCTCTGTGGAGGGTGAGTCAGTGTTACCACTACTATCGCTATTAAGGAATTAAACTGCTTTCTAAAGCACTGTATATATGTGTATTTAAATCAATATATATCAATATATGTATGTTTGGTATCAGTGGAGATTTCAACCATCAACTTGATGGAGAGATTATTTTTTACACTACTGTCATAACTGCTTATAACAAGCCTGCTGGAGACAGCTTTTATTTTTTTTTATTTCTGCTGCTTTTTGAATTCTCGTCAAATCATATACAAGTCATTGTGGAAACAACTGTGAAAAATAAATAAGGTCAGTGACAGTGGATAATACCGTATATAATGGCAATTAAAAAAAAAACACTCTTCACTTGTTTTCAACACTTCTCTAAATGGTACATCTGTGTATCATTGTGGGTTTGCATGGTCCTAGTGGCTTTTTGAGAGGAAATTGGAAATTCGCCATAATAATGTACATGCTGCACTGCTTACTATATGATACTGGTGACTCTCTGTTTCTTGAAGTGGTGTTACTGTACATTGCTCTTTGAGGTGGGACGTTCTTTGCTGTGTTAATTTTTAGTATAGTCATGGCGTGTGATGGCGACTGTGCAGGCGTCATCAGTGTTTTTAACTCTGTATATACATTAACACTGTTCACTGTGCTATGTTGGTGTACTTGCACAGTTTAGGGTACGTAAGAGCATGAAACAATGGACAAGGACTTTTTGTTCTGGTTTGTGTTTTTTGTACTGTATATGTGTATAATGTATATGTGTATAATGTATATGTGTATAATGTATATGTGTATAATGTATATGTGTATGCACGTGTCCTGTGTGACTTTGTCTTACAGCCATTGGGATCTGGCTGTGTATAACCTCACCTTGGACATGAGTCTGAATGGGCACGCTGACTGTGTGTGTATTTGTGCGTGTGTGTGTGTGTGTGTGTGTGTGTGTGTGTGTGTGTGTGTGTGTGCTTGAACATCACATGTGATGCTTAAATTCAAACCCACGTTTGGCCATTAAACCACGATGGCGGCACTTTTGTGCAGTCACACACTTGAAAATAAAATCTGCCGCCGTAGTAAAAGGAATCAGTGAATACTGAATTCAAAATGGCGAGGTTTAATCTCGCAGTGAGATGAAGCCGTGTCTGCCTCGCACAGTAAAAACGTCGACCTGGTGCCCATGATTCACTGAAGGAAAGGGGATTGAAGAGGCATTGGTGTAATGAAGCTTTACAAACCACTAATAGTCTTGCCACACAGATAAAGATGTTTCTATTTCGAGAGTGTTGATGTTTCGGAGTGTGGATTGCCAAGGACGGAGTGGACCTTGCACTCTGGGACACTCAATTAAAACAGAACAGAAGCCTATAAAAGTACAGCAGCTCGCCCATTGTGTCTGTGCTGGATGCTCTCGCTGTTCATTTTCTCTGATTGCACTGCAGTAATCACTGATTACGAGCTGTGGATTACGCTTTGGTCAATCAGATACTGATAGTTCTATGTGATGAACATGATTTGCATAAAAAGACAGAGGAAATTAAAGTCCTTTTCCGTGCAGCCGTTTACCTCCACACAAACACCAACATCTCAGTGTGTACTGTATGTGTGTAACTGCCACAGAGTACAACAGTCTGTCCTCTGAAACCCATGATATTACAAGGACATGTTAGAACAATGTAAAGTATATATCCATCAGGTCTTTCTCATTTGCTCCAGCAGTTTCACTTCAGCAAACACAGCTGGACAGACCAAGACAGATCATCTGGGGACAGTTTTTAATCTTGAATGACTTTAATAAAACTTTACAATATTACCACTTTATTATATTATTTTAGAGCTTTTTTGTAAAGTATGCACGTCGCAGCAGGAATGATTATTACACTGTAGATTGCTTTGGGATATGATGAGCGTCTAAATGACAAGAAATGTCTTGCTTCTACACTGTCATGTTCACCTCTAGGTGTGTGTGTGTGTGTGCGTGTGTGCGTGTGTGTGTGTGTGTGTGTGTGCCCATGCTGTGTCCTCTCTCCCCTCCCCTGCAGCAAAGAGAGTAATGAGTTGTTAATGATAGGGCCGGTGAGAAGAGGACGTCAGATTGACCTCTAACTCTCTGCACCTCCATCTCTCACCATCGCTCTCCCCTTCTCATTTTTGATCACAGTTTGTATTATTTTATTATCATTTTCGGTGTAGCTTCCAGTGCAAACCATTGTCATCTCTTGTTTCTTCAGATAGATGTGACGATGACCTGGAGATGACGATGGTGTGCCATCGGCCAGAGGGCCTGGACCAGCTCGAGGCTCAGACCAACTTCACCAAAAGAGAGCTGCAGGTTCTCTACAGGGGCTTCAAGAATGTAAGTGACTGTGAAGATGCACCCCTGCAGGAAACAGGTTCCTCCAAGCTATTGCCTCATGTGTTAATTAGTCAACTGCCTAGTAATTACATGCACAGTCGACCTGATGTCAAGCCTCTGCATTATAGTTTTTCTTCATGCCCTCCATGATGGAAGTGTTTTTCCTCTGAGCACAAAAAGAGAATAGATTAGCCTTAATGAGGCTAAGTATTCTGAATGATGATGCTTAATATGATTTCAACTGAGCAGAGCATGTTTGCATTGCATTGCGAAATTTAACTTGGGGACCGAAGCATTGAGTGACAAAGGACACCTGACCTGCAATTTGCTGACCACTATTCTGCCATTAATTATTGTTAGAAACCTGTGTTTACTATTTATTCTTTCATTTATTTATATCATTATATGATATGATATTCTTTCATTTATTTATATTTATACCAAATTTACATCCGCTTTAAGTTCCAAGATCGCGATATAGCTTGGTGAAATAGCGACACTCTTTGCGGAAGGTTAGAATATGTAACTGCATTTGTATTTGTACTTGGGTGAGCTGAGTGGAGTCTCCGTCTGTCTTTCCAGGAGTGTCCAAGTGGTGTTGTAAATGAGGATACCTTCAAGCAGATATACTCCCAGTTCTTCCCACATGGAGGTACAGAGAGCATGTGTTGCACCGGTTACGTCTGTAATACTTTGTACTGTGTACAAACATCTCCTCCTTCATCCTGCAGATGCCAGCACCTACGCTCACTACCTGTTCAACGCGTTTGACTCAGCACAAAGCGGATCTATCAAGTTTGAGGTCTGCGTTATTCGTTCATCTCCACCCTCCTGTATATCGATGCTCGTGTTTATGGAGATCCCTGACCCTGTTTTCATTTTGTCATTGTGTCTGTTGTTTTCTCCATCAGGACTTTGTCACGGCTCTGTCCATTCTGCTAAGGGGCTCTGTCACAGAGAAGCTCCAGTGGACATTTAACCTCTACGATATCAACAGAGATGGATACATCAACAAAGAGGTGTGTGCTTGGTTTGTGGTTATACACGTAGTGTTTTGGTCAGTGCCTCTCATCCTATCATTGTTTTTCCCCCTGTTACATAGGAGATGACAGACATAGTCAGAGCGATATATGACATGATGGGGAAGTACACTTACCCAGTCCTGAAGACTGACGCACCCAAGCAGCATGTGGATGCCTTCTTTCAGGTAACTCTCTTTATTATCTAATGATCTAACCCCAACAGCACAAACACCTTTGTATTTCTGGACACAGCAAAAATGACTGATTATATTAAATAACAATTATTAGTGATGTTTGTTCAGTTCAGTGCAGAACTGTCAGAGTAATAGCCCCTGGTATCGTTGAGGTGTGTGAATTTGTGGTTTGATAAATGTCTCTATTGTTTCCTGTACACACTGCACAACTGACTTTGTGTGTGTGCTTTTTTTTGTGTTGACAGAAAATGGACAAAAATAGAGATGGCGTCGTCACACTGGATGAATTCATCCTTTCTTGTCAAGAGGTACTCAGCTTGCTTCTCTTCTACGTGAACTTGTAAACTTCAACTTTGCGATATAACCTTTTGGATGTAGGGCACTAAAATGAATGATGATTAGATAACGTGTTCTCCAAAGGTCCACATTTTCTCCTCTTTTACTAGTAATGATGGTGCTTCATATCATAAAAAAGTATGTATGTATTTGAGTGTGTTTGCCTGTAGAGAAAAACAGATTACTGACATGTTCAAAGTCTTCATTTTATGGGCTTTTAGTGCCCCCTAGAGGCATATAAACTGAATTAAATGGTGGTCGTTGGATGAATTCCTCCTCAGTCTGATTCTTTATTTCCCCATCGTCTTTGTGCAGGATGAAAACATCATGAGGTCTCTGCAACTCTTTGAAAATGTCATCTAGACAACCAAGTGGAAGGAGACAGCACAACAGATTAAAAGCACAGAGCGAGAGAGGGGGATGCATCACAGAAGAGGAAAAGAGAAGAAGGGGTGACGAACATGGATGAGAAAAGCGACGGCACACAACCTGCTGTTGAAATCAAATGAAAGCGCTTGTGGCGTTGTGTGTGGCGGCTGCCACCAAACTCCACGGAAGAATGTGTCTTGCTGTAAGAAATCCATGGCAACAAACCATCACTAGTTTTGGACAATGTCCCACTGACTTAAAAACCCTTCATTTGACCTGGCCCCCGAAAATGATCTCACATGCTCCTGTACGCCGTTCTGTAAATACTGATTCTTTCACATTTAGTCAGTTTTATTTTTGGAAACATGTCAATCACACCACATCAAGTCAACCTGGACTGGAACTGCGACTTGGCAGTCAGCTCGAGCAGATGCATCATCTAGTCTTTTCATCCTGCATTTCTGTGTCAGTACAACAAACGTGAGCAATACTGTGGAGCATGCAAAACCGAGGCCTGCACCATATTTAACACAGTGTATGTGCCATCAACGTTATCTTCTTGCTAAGTGGTTACAGCTAACAGAGACACCAGACCCGTCTTCAGACGTCCACTTAATTCAGACCCAGGCCTGTACAGGCCTCTGTGACGTCCTCTGACTGCGTGTGTGTGTGTGTGTGTGTGTGTGTTCTACTGGTGTCCAGTCAGTGTTTCAGTGTTGTATTGACTCAACTGTAAATATGTACCTGTTGTATTTGTGGCTTCTTCTCACTGTCTGGAATAATCCATGTCTGTGTGTGTGTGTGTTTCTGACTCTGACTAACTGTCTTATCTCTCTGTCAAGTAAGATGTAACTGTAATTATTCTACATGGCAGCACTGAATAAAGAGTCTGCTCGGAGGATTCCTGGTGTACAGACGTAACATCGCACAGGGGCGTGCATGGTCTAAGTGTGTGTTTAGTCCAAGTGTAACGTTTTTCTTTTTTTTTTTTTTTTGGTCAACTATTAAAATGGCATTTAATCTCTCGGGTTGTCCATCTTGTGTGGACAGGGGGGGGGGGTTGTTGTCAATTCTGTCTGTTGAAAATGTCGCCTCGGAGGGATCAACCTTTCACTGTGAGGGGGGAGGGGGAGTAGAGGGGGCTCGGGCAGGACTGATGACTTTTCACTGACTCAGAAGGAATGGAAGCCATGTTACAAACGAGAGCCATCGTTTTAAAGATAGAGGAGGCCATAACATTTACACACAGGTTTAGAAAAGAGTTGTTGTCATGCCCACCCACTGTGCCAACAGTGTGGTAAAAATCCCTGCTGCGTTCAAGACGTGTTACAGATCATCCCAAATGTACCCGGTCATACTTCTGGACAGACAGACGGACAGGAAGGCAAACAGAGAGACAGGCATACTGACACACAGACAGCTTCAAATTGTCAGAATGAAATAATATATGTATTGAAATATTGTATAAAATCAACATACTGTATTTATCAATAAACTTTTCAGCAAACAAAATTAATTAACGTCTCCTGTATTTCACCTTGAGGCTCCAGACCGTTTTTTTTTTTGGTCTTTTATACAGATTATAATTATTGTCCATGAAAAACTCATGAAATCATTTTAATGGTGCGTCGTCAGGAGCATGAGCAAGTTATTCACAATATAAGTACAAAAACGGCTGTACATCTGTGTTTTTATCCCAGAGGACAGGGGCCACAAATAAAAGCGGTATTATGTGCATGTGAGAAACGTCACCACCATCGCTGAACATGCATCACTCCCTTTATTAATCCGCTTTCAGCCTCTTTTATAGTTTCTTCACTTCCCCACTAATCCTGACATCATTTCCCATGATGTAAATATTTTTATGGGGGGACTACACCGGTGTGCACTATGTGCAAGTGTAGTGTAGGTAAATGTAGAAATTGGATTTGAAAAGAGTTTAAGCACCAGAGCTATTTAAATGAAACAGATAGATTTTATATGCCTGTGTTTCAGTTAAGCAGAGCAAGTGGTTTATATAAAACTCACTGACACAGGTACTGTCAAATGCAATAATTCTCTTTATCTGGCCTCTTCACTTTATAAATACAGAATTAAAACCTTTTAAAAGTGTTTGTCTCTAAGTGAGGGGATGTGTGTTGAGAAAAAAAAACATCATGTCTAATTGGAAAACACATGGGTTAATATTCTTCCTCCCTCTTATTCTAATAAACCAAACGAGCACAAGCATAAGAGGACAATCGCAGGCTGATGGGAAATTTTAATGCCAGGACATGGCTCAGCTCATCTTTGAAAAGTAAAAGTCTCAGTGCTCCAGTCCTGAGCTGTCCAAGAAAGTTCAAGGCATCACTCACCATTGTCTCCAAAAGGTCCAGGTGGCTGTGGCTCCACTCTTCAGTTCTTTCTCTTCCAACATTTATTTATTTTTTTTCTCCATTGCATGGATGAGAGGAAGTCCCACTGTCCTCATGTGGGCCTAACGTCATGTATTTATCCTATTTATCCAGGGTCCTATATGAGATGGTGGGTATTGATTGGTCCCTACTCCCTGTCCTCGGCCCAGGGCTGGAGGTTCTGCAGGGCGTACAGGGAGGAGTTATGGGCGCACAGTGGATCCGACACCGCCGATTCGCTGAGGGACTTCTGGAGGGCGGACTGCTGCAGCTGCAGGATGAGCCGATTGGCCTGCTGACGCTCCGCCTCCCTCTCCTCCGCAGTCTGTCTCCTGACAGGAGGCAGGCAGAGGAGCTTTACATTCATACTTTTATTCATAGTTAACTATTCATCAGTGAAACGTGTGGTTAAGTGGCAATAAACAACAAAAGGGATGGAATGTAAAAGGGTGAAAATCCTTATAGATGCCAAACAGCAGCGGCCTTGTTTATAAATAACGAGGAAAGAATGTCGACAGAGCGGTATTAAGGCTTAAAGCATTGAAATTTTTTTAAATTTATTTTATTGTTCTTTTAACCTGTATCTGTTTGGTAAAAATATTTATGTTGAGATAATTTCAAAATAATTTGTGGCTATTTACTGACCCTTTAGTGTTGGGATTAAACCTCACATTAAGACAAATTTAGAAGAGGAAAATAAAATATAAAAATAAAACAAAAGTAAGGGTATTTTAAAAAAAATCTCCTTGCTGTTTGTGTTTATCCGTTTTCTCTCTTCCGGCTCACCGGGGTCAGGTAACAGGAAATTACGCACGGGGTCAACGAGGAAAGTTTGACTCCTCGCGCGCAGCGGATGTTAGCGTCAGTGGAAGAACGTATACCAGGTTTAAGGTGGATGTTTTGATGAACTGTTGCTAAAAAAATGCGAGTATTGACAACGAAACACGAGGACGAGTCGTCAAACCAACCTCCACTTGGTCCTGCGGTTCTGAAACCACGTCTTGACCTGTGCGTCTGTCATCTTCAGACTCTTGGCCAGAGCTGCCCTCTCGGCGCTGGCCAGGTACTTCTGCCGGTGGAAGCGCTTCTCCAGCTCGCAGATCTGGACCCTGGAGAAGGACGTGCGAGGCTTTTTCCGTTTGGGGGGCGTCCGGTTCTGGTACGGATGTCCTATCCGCCGCGTGACGGCGAACGGCACCAGAGCGGCTGCAGGGGAGGGAGAGACACACCGGTGAGTGTTTATATATATACATATACATATGTATATGTGTGTGTGTATATGTATGTATGTATGTATGTATGTATGTATGTATGTGTATATATATATATATATATATATATATATATATATATATATATAT
>JAFBJQ010001505.1:187123-441115 GCA_016785345.1 Trinectes maculatus
ATATATATATATATATATATATATATATATATTTATATATTTATATGCAGTGTTTGTGTACGGTATTCATCAGGGTGATGCCTACACCTACTTCCATATATCTCCACATGTTCGTGACCGCTGCAGCGAGGGGACGCAGGGATGTTTAAGTTGTTGGCTTTTTTTAAAATTTCTTTCTTTTTTCTTTTGAATG
This sequence comes from Trinectes maculatus, assembly GCA_016785345.1. NCBI lineage: Eukaryota > Metazoa > Chordata > Actinopteri > Pleuronectiformes > Achiridae > Trinectes > Trinectes maculatus. The sequence goes on from JAFBJQ010001505.1 coordinate 187,317, forward strand.
TTTATAGCTTCCGTTCGCTCAGTCTCAACGACCACTGAGGAACCAGTAGATACAAAATCCAAATCCTCCTATAAAAGAAGAGATGCCCTCTGGGCAGCCATAGCTCATAGTTGGCCTGATTTAGTGGCAGCCAGGAATCTGGGCCTGAATAAAGACAGAGAGAGCGAGGGCAGAGAGAGAGAGAGAGAGAGAGGGAGGAAAAGATAGCTCCCTGTGTGATAAATAGCCCCGGCTCTCTCTATTGCATTAGCCGTCCGGGCCGATAGATTGCGAGCCCAATAGACCCAGACGTATGCGATTGGTTTCTCATATAAAAGTTGCATATTAAATTCCTTCACAGGACTGTGCCCCTCTAGCATGGAGGAGGGAGAGAAAGGGAACAGGGCGTTAAAAGGCAGAAAGTGGAGGAAAGGGGGAGAAAGAAAAAGGCTTTTTATGAGAGGCGAAGCAAAAGCTGGAGAAGAAGAAGAAGAAGAAGAAGAAGAAGGGGGGGGATAATGGCAGGAGAAAAGTAGCTTGATGGTGGAAAAGACAAATGGTGATGTCATGTATTTAATAAGTCCGTGGATATTGGGGGTGGGGGGTGGGGGGGCGACCATATACGTCCATTTAATCAGTATTGCTTCCCAATGAAGATTCCTCTCTCCTCTTCTCACTCACTCCCAGTATCCTGTGCTCCCAGCTGCCTGCCACGTGCTAACGACCCCCTCTAATTGTTTCCGGGCTCATTAAGATGCTGCTGCTTTAATAGTAATTAATCCGTCATTTGCCTACATGCAAACACGGGCCGCTGAGGTTAGTTTCAACACACTGATAATGCAGTGGCCTCGTCAAAGCAGAACAATATCCTGCTAATTTAGCTCATCACTGTTAATTGGTTGTTAAGTGCCTTTAATTACCAGGCAGGCTTTGGGACTTGGGTCGGCAGAAAGAGGGGGGGGGGTAGGGGGAAGGGGGGTTATGGTGGTCCCTGTCTGTCTAATGGAGCTGGTGTGAACTTTGAAAACTGGAATAAAAGGCCAAAGGATGTGAAGGGATACACCTTCTGTTTTCTATCTTTGCTGTTCTCTCTCTCTCTCTCTCTCCTCGCCTCCTTTCTTCTCCTCCTCCTCGCTTCTCCTCCGTCCTCCTGTCCCTTCCTCCATCTCTGTCTCACTCCCCATCTCTTTCTCCAGATATTATTAACTCATTAAGTTTTTTTCATTATTTTTAATAAAAGATGAGTTATGGCTTTAGCCTCACTGTGGCAGCACCCCCCCCCTTCACACCCCCTCCTCCTCCCTTCATCCTCTCTCCCTTCCCCTTCAACCATTTACTCCCTCCCCTTCCTCCCCCAATTTCCTCTGTTCCTTCTTGGCCATATTGTGCCTCCTCCGATAGGTTTGACCCCTGAACTGCGGTTTCTGACCTCAGCGTCGCTGGTTACAACCTTCTGTCCATCTTCTTTGCTTTCGCCGGAGTCACTCCCGTCTATCAATCATCTCCATTTCTCATAGCGCTGAGCAGTTTTTAGATGGCATTCATAAGATTTATGATTCATGATTCTCTCTTTTCTTCTGTGTGTGTGCGTGCGTGTGCGTGTGTGTGTGTGAGAGAGAGAACAGAGAGAAGGAAAAAGAGAGATAGACAAAGACAGACCATAGAGAGAGGGAGGGCGAGGGGCTTGTCGATGACACAGTTGAATAATGACAATATCTATGATTGATAGCTTTTCCACAGCTCCATGTGTGTGCATACTGTATGTATGTGTGTGCGTGTGTGTGTGTTTGTGTGTGTGTGTGTGTGTGCACATGTTACAAAAGACTGACAAAATGAGAGAAAGTGAGTTTATATGTTTTGCCCCCCCCCCCCCCCCCCCCCCCCCCCCACACACATTAATCTGATGTTAAAGAAGCAGTGATTAATGGTTTTCATGTAGTCCGAGTTGGAAGCGGTCAATCCGTAAAAGAGAGGGAGAAAGAAACAAGTGGCGTGAATTACCAAGGGCCATGTGATGTCAAAGAACAGAGGGAGTCAAAGAGATGAGAGCATCGTACATGTCTCAGACAGTCCGTTTTTTTTAAGCCGTGAAAAGTGTAAATTAAATATTTACAGCATCTGTAGCCACTTTCTGAATATCTATCTATCTACTTTCTTCACATTGAGACCCGTATATTTAAAAGCGATTTAAAGGCATTTCATTGACACATTGGGATTCATCAATTTGTGTTTAATGTTAATAAAATGCCCACTTGTCGTGCACACATAAGAAAGCCGTTACTGCACAGTAAATGATGGGTGCAAAAGACCAAAGACCAAAGCTAGAGCCACTAGCATATGACATTCCTTCCTGTTTCACGGCGCTGTATTTCCTGGCTGAGCCAAAATGGAGTAATACGTACTGATTGTTGAGTGTTTGTGTTTTTTTTCCAAGGACCAACATGGCAACACTGCAAACTGCAATGCCATATTACACCCTCACTTCACTGAGCAATCATATCCAGTGCACACAGCGTTAATAACATGTATGCAGTTGGCTGGCTTGAGACACCAGCACCAGCACAGGAAATGCACAGGAATTGCATGCGTATCAATAGAAGTAAATGGGAAATGTATAGCAAATATTCTGTGAGTATATTGTAACTTCACCTTTCCTCGGACTGCTGATACCCTCATATTAGCTTCATGCAGGAATCAAATCAACCTTTAAAGTTCAGGCGGAACATATAATTGCTGTCGTGTCTGCTAAATGAGGTACATCTGACATCCAGCCATGTTCATGCCAGTTTACTTTTATAAATTCACGCTGTTACCCACCACTGCTTATTTCCACATTTTGATTTGGGGCTTGGTGTCATGGATTTCCTAAGCCCTAATGTACTTGTGTATTTCCATTCTATGTCTCTGACTCTCATTGTGTAATAGTTTGCCATGAGTGGTTTGATACTTAAAGTAAGCGTCCATGACTGGTTGAGGATGGTGTGTATTGTTTACTGCATTTTTCAGTGTAATACTTTGGAGAGGCATTATTTACAACAGACAGAATTTGTGCCATAGGCTAGATATGGCAATGTGTGTATTGATTAGGATTTGCCAAGATCGTCTTTAACTGCTCTAGTGGCGTTACTCATTTTATATAAGGAAACACTTGTATGGTATAAAAAGCATAAAGTGTACTTGTGTCATCGACTTGGTTGTAAAATCTTCTTCCTTCAGTTGCTTCCAGCTAGTATCCATAGCCCTGATTTATATTTTTCTATACATTTCTGTCAGTCCTCAAAGGAAATAGCTTGAAGTGTGGAAAAGGTTAAGTGTTAATGTGGCAATAGTTTGAGGCAATGTGTGTTGACAGCTGTGATGAATTGTTTCCAATGTACTCGTATTCCTTACCTTTCACACACTCTTCGCTGCCTCATCCAACATGATAATCCCTGTCCATACCCAACTGTAGACCATCTTTATTGCCTTCAGAATGGTACCTAATGCTATATTCTGCATTTATTGGTGCAATGTGGTTGTAATGATCTCTTTGAAACACATAACAAGTTAATACCAGGTCTCAGTTCTCAGATAGTTTATGGTATGACACAGTGCAGACAGTGCATTTGCCAGCTTGTTATCGTTACATGGACAATAAAGACAAAGTCTGAAGGCAGCTACGTTCTTCAGAAGTGACACATAACATTTGTTTTTTATGCTCAACATTTAACACATTCAGTCCATTGCATTTCCATTTCAGCATCTGACTTTTGTGAAACACCAATTTTTAACAATTTTATTGTGATACTGTGTCTTTCCACTGGAGTGCAGTCTTGAGTCAGCAAAAAATTATAGTTCATGAGAATGATGACTAGCAGGTTAATTGGCTGGTCTCATTCTCGCATAGTTCAGTAGCATCTCAGGGCCACCTGTTGTCCAACGTAATGGTGGGATATAGTTGGATAATTTTGTCGGAGAGGTTTCGAGATTTTAGCTTTTTCCATTTTGAAGCATCTTCATTTGTTCGGTCCGGGATGCCGTTCTTGCTAATGAGGTGTGGAGCTGCTGATCTTGTTTTTTATAGTTTGCTAAATGGTGGACACAGTGAGCGGTAACAGGAGGGGACACACAAATAAATAGGACCAATTTTGCTGTACAAGATGTTGATGAAGTTTGGCTTTTACTGTCTGTATGGGGATTAGCCATTTGAGTCTGAATTTACATATGACATGATCGTTTTTAATGAGGTAGGATTCGTATTGGATGAGTTCAAAGTTGCGTTCACATACTGTATATATTAATATTGCTGCACTCAGAACTGCTGTAGTAGCATTATTTCTACAGCATGAATTCCCATGGGTTACAATTTCTAGTTTTTGTTGTTAAAGCTAAAGAAGCAAAAAAGTAAAAATATTTTTAGATTTTCGTATGTCAGTAGATGCATCTGTGCATGGTTGAAACAAATTTCAAACAGTCTTAGATATTCTAATAAAATATGGTTGAATGGAAATCACACAGTGCTGACACTTGCAAATAAATATCTTCCCAGTTCCACAGTGTTGTAGGATTTCATTTTGTTTCAGGACAGGTAAATACATTGCCCCATTTTCTCAATTTTTTCTGACCTTATGTTAGTGGATTTTAATTTTACACGACAAGGATGAACATGTTTCCTCTGTGTGTGTGTGTGTGTGTGTGCTCGCGCGCTAGCACAAGATGGATTCTTAATTGTGACAAATACTGTAGTGCTGTATACCCTTTACAGTGTATTGTATTGTATCATAAAAAATCTTTAACTTATACACCAGATAAACCCAATGAGTAAAACAGATGACATTGTTTACACATAGAAACGAGTACAGGATGTGGACGTGGATAATGCATCTCCTCTGTGCAGAGTTCTTGGCCTCATGTGCATATTGCCATATGGCCTGATGCACTGTGGATGAAGCCGCTCGGATCTGTGTGTCGCAGTTCATTTATCATAGGGCAGACATGGTCTGCAGAGGCTATAGTGATGTGGTTATGTATATCTACTTACATGGCATTGTATGTGCTTCTGCTGTGCCACTGATAACCTCGCACATACAGGAGCTGTCAATCCCGGCCCGTCTGTCTGTCTGTCCGATGTCGTTTTTCCTTTAGCATTGATTCCGGTTCGGTTTTGTAACCACAGTGTAGTGAACACATCACCCGCCCTCCCAGCACAGACTCAGCTTGACCTGGGTTCACAGAACACAGCAAGAAATGAGGGAGTCCTTGTTTGTTAATGTGCGTCTGACTGGATTGTGTGTTTTATAGTAAAACTGAAAAAAATATACAATTTACTTGCAATCTGGTGAAACTGTACAATGAGTATTAAATATTGTACCTGACCAGCTAAATGTCAATGCTCATCTTACATGCTGAAGTGTAAGTGAAGTCTGAGCATTAGAGCATTTAGTCTCTAAACTAATTGCAAAGCAAGGTATTTTTAATTGTTAATTTTTTTTTTGTATAATTTTTAGATCATGCATGAACTATATTGCAGACGTCACCTCCGTGGTGACAGTTTACCTTTCTTTACCGTTGACATCTGTGGCGGCCGTGCCATTTGCAAACTGGATTGGTGGCGCGGTTGTGCGACTGCTTATGTCTTGCAGCATGAAGTTTTGATCTGTTCGTCCTGCCCTGCAGGATGCAGGGGTGTGGCCACACAGCAACGTCACCTCTGTAATCTGGTCCCGAGCTGAGATACGGAGAAGGGAAGGAAGCATAAAAACAAGCGATGAATTCATAGAGGTTGCAATATGATGTTTGCCAGGAATTCACATCCACCCCTAATTACTAGTACTTGTAATCTCTGTCCACAGCTTTACCTCCTATTATGGTAGGAGAAGGCTGTCGGCTTCTCCATCCACTGTATAAAGGGCATCGGCATCTCAGCAGGTGGGCATAAGCTGACCTAAAGTCCCTGTTGAGGGCTCCATAGAGGATAGGGTTAAGGGCTGAGTTGGCGTAACCCAGCCACAACACAATGGAATATTCAGGTACTGTGCTCGGGTCTGGATGCTCTTGTAGGCCCAACACTGTGAACAGGATGAAGTAAGGCAGCCAGCATCCAACAAAAACCCCGATCACTGCTGCCAGGGTCACTGTGGCCTTGTGTTCCCGTAGAGCCACTGCTGTGACGGTGGAAACCACAGTCATACTGGTTGGATTTTCTCCGGGGTTGTAGTGAGTGATGCAAGTGGGTCGGGCACTGATGATGCGCTTGGCCTGTGCCCGTGCAATGCGAAGTATTCGGAGGTAGGTCCAGCACATCGCCACCAAAGGCAGGAAGAAAGTAAGAAGGGAGTCGGTCAGGACGTAGGGTTTGTTCAACTCAAAGCGACATTTCCTCTCTGAGGCCCAAGGCCCTTGGTTCTGCACGGTCCCATTAACAGTGTTCCATCCCATCTGTATGGGCAAGAAAGATACCGCCACAGACACTGTCCAAACACTGGCCATGGCCACCGCAACTCTCCACGGCAACACCAGTGAGGCGTGTCTCAGAGGCATGGTCACTGCCAGGTAGCGGTCCACGCTGATCGCCAGGAGTGTGAGGATGGAGGCGGTGCACAGCATGACGTCCATGGAGATGTAGAAGTTGCAGAAGACTGGGCCGAGCGGCCAGTCGTCGTTGAGCTGGAGCAGGGCGGAGAACGGCAGGACCAAGAGGCCAAGCAGCAGGTCCGTCACAGCCAGCGACACGATGAAGCAGTTGGTGAGGCAGCGGAGGCGTCGAGAGGCACAGACGGCCAGGCACACCAGGACGTTACCACCAACAGTCAGAAGGATGATGAGGGACAGGACGACACCCAGCATCACTTTTGACAACATTATCACGGAAGCGTCACTGGCAACAATGAGACGACATCATGGCCGGAGCCTTTACGCGAACCATTGTTATGTTTTCTTTTCGCTCTGACACCAGAAAAGCGCTCTTACTATGTGCACAGACGTCATTTATGCACTAATCTCACATATGCTTTTAGATCTTTTCACTCAGGCGGGTTTCAGTACTTCCATTTATTATTAAGTCTCAGTGTCTCCATGGTCCAGTGTGTCTCAAGCCAAGTGTAAAACCTGTCTCCTCTGTCTTGACTACTTATTTACTCGACTGCTTTCTGTTCTTGCTGAGGCCTCGACACAACTAACCATAGCTTTCAACTCTTGTGTAACTTGACTTCACCATGTATGCTCTTAGAGAATATTCATCAGAAAACTCTTCTATGTCAAAACCTGCAACTGAGAACTGAAAATCGGCGCCCCACTTGGCTGTTGAACTGTCAGTAATGGCTGCAGAACAGCTTTCAGTGTGAGCGGCTGGATCATAGTGGCCCATGCTGTCTCCGTGTCTTCTTAACCATCTTCTATGGCTGTAGTGACACCTAGTGGAATGAGGGGTGAAACACAGGTGGTCATATATTCATAGCATCGAATCTATACAGTTGCAACAAATATGTGAAAATAAAAAATATCCCTCGATACATTTTTCATTCTGCTTCTTTCACACAGTATAGGGTAGTTTATTATTATTGCTTGTGTCTCAGAAGTTGTCTACACAAATGTTTCTTTTCTTTGATGAAAGAAATTCTTCTTAACAAATATTTAGTCCCACTGTCGTCCCAGGAATTCACAACAATATCACAAATATGCAAAGTGTCCTTTATAGGCCCTTAGTCCCGCTTCAATTAAATTTCTGTCTGATGTTTGTGCAAATAAACACACATGTGTTGAAAAACTGTCATTTGAGCCAGTCACATCATTATGCATCAGTACAAGGACTGAAGTGTCTTATTTTATTACCTGTTGCTGTCACAGGGATTAATTACTTCTAATGTTCATTTATTCCATGGCAGCCATTTACTTACTTTACAGCCAGTGTGACTAAGTGTCTCAAAGCAATCTGGGCTGCTGAGACGATGTTAAGACTTGACTTGGTTGCAGTATTGTTAAATACAATTAAGGTTCTGACAGTGTAATGTGACAAGGCTTTAGAGTAATAAGTACGACTAAAGCTAAAGAACAACCTAATGGAGCGTAAAAAGTTCCCGAATAATAAGCCATGAATACATTTCAAAGGATGATGTTAAAACATTTTTTGCATAGACCTTGTAGAGAGAGTTATTGTGTGATTTGTCCTCTGAGCTCTCGTTCATTATTGGCATGTGGGCATGAGTTTTTTGTGTGTGCTTGGTGGAATAAGGATACTAGTCTGATAACTAGCGTGATAAGGAAAAGTGTGCGTGTGTAAGTGTGCAGAGCATGTGTTTGCGTCAATGAGTGGTGGGTCATGTTTGCTCGTCTATTTTCTAAGGCTGTAATGGATAGTGGGACGTTTGCCAGTCTTGGTCCAGAGCCACTCACTTATCACCTCAAAGAGAGGGAGAGATGTCGAGAGATGGATGCACTGGCTTCATGCGAGGCCGAGACGGAGAGACTTAGACGATACAATGAAAAGAACACAGGGCGAGAGAGGATTTAATTAAATCTGGGTCAGGGGGAACCAGACACTCATTTCTAATCCTATATAACTCTTCCAATCTTCATTGCTTTGTTCTGTGGACACATTTCAGTCACTGACTCACTGCTTTGTACCACATCCAAAGCAAACAGTGATAGCACAGCCACCAACGCATGAAGTGCACCTCTCATGTGCTCAGGACATCTCAGGCCTTTATATCTGAAGCACAGACTCACTGGGTTTTCATCAAAATCAAAAGTCTCTCCGTGTCACTTTTTCACTCACTCACTTTTCGCTTTGACGCACTCACACACACACACACACACACACACACACACACACACACGCGCACACACACACACACACACGCACAGTTTGCTTGCATTCCACACAAGTGGGTGAGGAATGTCCACATATGGACATGTATAGCAGTCATGTAAGGACAACCTTGTCTGAGTTGATGTATATGTGTGTGTGTGTGTGTGTGTGTGGTCAAATACTGTTATCTGCCCTCAGCTAAATGCAATAGTTCCTTTTCCCACGTCACAGTACATAGTTTCCTGTGTTTATTTTTGCGTAAACATTTGTCTTTTAATAAAACCATATTAATATACAATCCTGCCCACTCACTCAGGACCTTTTAGTTCATGCAAACGACTCGCATGTATTATTCTTTTATCAATTCCATGTCACCGTTCTCGCTACACTCTGGTCAATAGCCACACTCTTTCATCTTTATGTTGAGAAATGTAAATACAGCATCACTTATTCAGAAGTGTGCTCCTTTATTCCCGACCATCTGTTTTCCTCAGTTGTCCCTAATGGAAAACAACGGTGAGTGTTACTGCAAATGTATATGTAATCAAAGTCACCCATGTGCACTCATATATTCTTGTAGGCGTCAGTGTTCATTTTGTCAGCTTCTTTTTAGATTTAGTTTTCCTTTTTGTTAAAACAACCTGTCAACAACATATTAGTCTTGGTAAAATAAAAGCCAATGTTCAAATTTTATTCAAGACCAAGAATGATGATTTTGCTCAAACCTCAGTATATTGTGGTAACAAACCTCAGTTCAGTGCAATCGAAATCTTGCTAAAAAGAAAATCAGAGTGAATCTAAATCATTGTATTATTTTCATTTATTAATGTTTGCTGTTGAATGGCGTTGACAAGGTTTTTGGGTATGAAATGTGCATGACCACACTAACACAACACCAAAATCCACAGTACTGTATGTCTTGGTAATGGATTTGGAGGACTGTAATGGATCACAACAAGTGCTGAGTAGTGTGATGTAAAGGTTGCTCTAGTTTCCGTTTTTTCTTGCAGAAGACTGCTATCTCATGTTTTGAAGAAACAACAAAGGGTTGCATGAATCTGTGGTTTTGAGGACACAACAGAGGTGACATCGCAGCACCTGGTGGATAATACACAAGCTAAATATTACGGGATTGACTTTAAAGACCTCCTAGATAGCTTCCGTTCCCTTTCGCCAACGTCCCAACACAAAAAAGATGTGAATGAGCTTAATTTTGCCCCATGCATGAAGACCTTCCATTACTCAGTAAGTGGCTGGGTGCAAAGAGCCCAAATTGGGTTTGGAGATAAAAGGCAGGCAGAAAAGATCTTGGATCCAACGTCTGAGCTCAGCGATGAGTAATGAGCTTATTTGCCTCTCAGCTGAGACCTGCTGCCTGAATCGTGAGACTGTCGAAATACCAACTGCTCATCGCGTGACCTTTTAATTTTCCTCTTTACCAGCCAGATGTGTCCTTTTAGAAATAAACGAAGGAGCAATGTTTGCTCTTCTTCAGCCCGATGAGTAATTAAACTAATCGTCCATATTGTGACATTTTCATAGATATGTATTTGTGTATGTCTACACAGAGCCGGGGAATGTGTAAAGTCTTTCAAGTTACAGAAATATTGGTACGAAGCCCGGAATTTCCAGCAGGTGTAAAATTAACCATTTTACCTGGCTGCCAAAGACTAGTTTGGATACACAAAGTGTACCCATTCATCCATTCATCCATTCATCCATTCATCCATTCATTCAGTCAGTCGGTCAGTCAGTCAGTCAGTCAGTCAGTCAGTCAGTCAGTCATCTAATGCATGGTCAGAGGTATGGCAATATCTCAAGAACCAAACCAGATAACTTTGTCTCTGCAGTCCTTTAATGGGTCAACAGTATGTATGTGTCAACAGTACTGAATGATACACGTAGCAATAATGACTCCCTGTAGGTATCTTATTACCAAAAGATTATTAAAAATATTAGAAGATGTCAAGAGTGAAAATCGTCACTGTTCAAAATAGTTGTGGGGTATTTAGTCTAAAAGTACACAACAATTAGTTAAAGCAGTGAATTTCAATTAGTACTATGTGAATAAACATTTATTTTGTCTGCAGCATCTATCAGACCAACATAATGCAATCAGACATTTGAATGCTTCATTTATCCCCGTGTAATTTAATTGAGCACAAAATACTTGGCTCACTCGCTTCCTCTGCTTTTGCAAAGTGATCTATAGCTGTCTTCATATTCGTCAGTGTGCCGGTGTCGGTGTGTGCGTGTCTGAAACTGTATGTGCGTGCGTGTGTGTGTGTGCACACGTGTCTTCCTGTTTGTCTTTGTTTTTGTCCTTGAGAGAGAGGGGGACTGGATAGCGAGGAGAGTGGTCTGAGATGGATGTTGCTTGGTAACACTTGTGTGTCCTGAGCCGTGGAGGGAAGCTGTGGAATCTTGACAAAGTGTGAAAATGAAAAGGAAAACGCACACAGGGACGGACGACAGAGCCCCAGACAGGTACACAGACAGGGGGATCAGACGCATAAAATATGCATCAACAATACCAGCATGCATTGCTGTGGCACACTCACGTGTGCATGTTTTTACAGGAACTACCTGAGGTCACGTTGTGCTCATATGTCATATGTCAGTCTTATGTCAACGTTGCAGCTCCCCCATGCCATACCTGAACCTACAGTAGGTAACACATGTCTACGTGCATGTAGACTGTGTTGTATAGATAAACACACCACACCTTCACGTGCGGAACTGGCATATTTTTCTTTTCATATGTCACGTTTCATCTCGTGCTCTTCAGACGGGGAACCTTCCTCTGAACTGCATATGCTGTCTGACCAAGTCATGACACCTAACCACATCCTGTCACTGTTCTAGTGGCTCCGGCTGCTGGTGCAGCAGGTCACGTTAACGCTGTTGCGCATCCGACGAGTTTAAGCTGTTCACATGAGCAATGATGTAAAACATTTCATGGCAGGAATTTGACCTTTTCTGTAGAATAGCAATTGAATTCCAACTTCAGTCAGTCAATGTTTCCTCTATCAGTTACTCTGGAAGTTTATGATTTAATGTGTGACTGTAGCACACACACAAACACACACTCACACACACACGCGCACACACACACACACACCCAAAATTATCTCACTTCCTTATTTTCAGGGCTGATTAAATGACCCCTTTGTATATTTGTCATTGTGCATATTTGACAGTCGCACTCTGACTCCGAATCAGACTCTGAACTCTCTACAACAACACTCTGCAAAAGGATCTGAGTTAATTTATAACACAGTAATAGTCTACTCTGTCTACACAATACAGAAGTAGTTTTCCTGAACAACATTCAGAACAGGAACTTTTGACTGTTTAATAACTGTAATTCACAACATGCACATGCTTCTCTACCAAATCATTTCATTTCCTGTTTTTGTGAGAATTGAGTTATTTCTCTGGTTTTGTTGTTAATCAAATTAGGGATTAATCAAATATATGACAAACATTAAATCACCATGACGCTATTCTGCAACCATGTTTGACTATGAATGTCAGTGCAGACTGAGGAAAACAATGAGTTAAATTGAATTATATTATCCCACCGCGTCATCCCACAGCAGCACTCAGGATGTTTTCACACGCTCAACTCATTCAGATCATACAAAACACATTCTAACAACCGTAAAGTAAGAAATTAGCAACTCACCTCACTGCTGCTGTTCTTCTGTGACGACTGCCCCCGCTGCTCTGCTCTGCTCCCAGAGTGACGACAGAGGCACAGTCTTGCTCACCGTGTGTGTGCGCGTGTGTGTGTGTGTGTGTCTGTCTGTATCTGTGCGTCTGTCTCTAATGAGTGTGTCAGTGTGTGTGGGAAAGAGAAGAGAGAGAGAGAGAGAGAGAGAGAGAGAGAGAGAGAGAGCTCTCCAGTGACTCTCTCTCTCCACTTGCTGTTTGACTCCTTTTATTCTCCTCTTTCTCTTTAGGGCAATTTGCTTTTGAAATTATTTTAATTGCCTCTCTATTCTCTTAGCAGGCCTCCTCACATGCACGTGCCAGCTGCTTCGATGAAGTGGGTTCCACCTAACAAACACTAACCTCTGGAGACGCTCCTCGATTACCTGAATAATCCAAGCCACCAGTTGCGTTCAGGGCTGATGGCATTGCAGGCAAATAAGCCTGGTTTACAGTGAGGAGAGGACAGGGTCTTCATGCATCTATTTTTGTCTTTAAGATTCATATTCTCATCCCACTGCTCTAAAAAAAAAAAGAAAACGCATACTGTTACTAATGTGGTGGGTTGTGGAGACTGGAAGGCTTGTGGGTAAATTTATGAGAACTGGCATTGGTTTGATAGTGGAGTGATGTCAGTGACCCTATAGGTCACTCTGTGAATCTATTTCTCCTCTCAGCCTTTGTATCTATTTTCATGTGGCTTCTTTTCCCCTTCCCAATGTCAATTTATCTGCTGAGCTCCAGGCTAACATTCATTAGTCATTATCACTTCTCCTTTCATACCTTTTGTTCATTTCTTCCTCCCTTTTCCTTATCGCTCTTGTCTTTGTGTGTCTTTGGCTCTGTCTCAGTGTCCACAGCCTTGTTCATATCTTAATCTTGCTTTGTCTCTTATGATGCGTTTTCAGACGTCCCCTCTGTCTCCTGTCCTGTTTTACGCCTTCATCTGTATATTGTCTTAGCCCTGCCTATATTCACATTACATTTATGATTTTTCCACGCACCTTTAAGCTCCACCCTAATTTCTCCTTGTGACTCACTGGAACAATGCCCCACTTTTCTTCCACCACACAGAAATGTGTGATAACATATCTTTCTTTATCCTTGATTTTACCTGTCCTCTTTTCTTACTTTTCTTCATCCGCCCGACTCTGCGCCTCCCTCTCTTTTTAATGCACATCATTTTTTTTTGCCCCAAATTTCTGTTCCCGTGCACACATTGCACTTGCTAACGTTTCTAAGCTCACCTTTCTGCTCCTGTTAAATCCATAGTGTGCTGACACACTTTGCCTCCCCTCTGGTTCCCATAACAACAAGATTTCCAGTGTTTCTTCTGATGTTTCTGAGTTGGTGGAGGAGACCTGGCAACCTCACACTGAGCCAAGGGTATCATCAATCATTTGCCTATATGGATGTCTTTTATAAATAAGGCCAAATGTTTTTGGTTTTTTTGGTCTCACTGCCCTTGGGCACCTTTGAAAAAGTCTGTTAGTGGTGGTCCTTCACGTGCTATTTACATATTCTTTTAAAGTATAGTTAAACTATAGCCTCGAGTACAGGTCAGGTATGTGTTCTTATATATTCCACGTGTTGATAAGATAAGATAAAGTATTTTCAGGAAAATAAAACAAAGACTGATAAATGATTTAGGACTTTACCACCCTCTCTTGGATATCCAGAGTCATGACATCATCTCGAACGAAATCAGTCATTTCTTAACCTGACGACAAAAGCAGACAAATGCAAATTCAATACAGCATATATGGAAAAAGTGAAGCCGGTGAATAACAAACACAACCATCATGATCAATACTATACAATAATGAATATTTTCAAGCTCATTTCATGCCCTCAGCTTAGCGAGCCAGTAAGCTAGGCCGACTGCATCTGTTTTATGTACTTCATAGTATGGTCCATATTTTGGACTTGAGGGAGAGAAAAATACTTGTACTGTATAATGTATATTTTATATAAGAATACTATATTATATGTCATTTTAGGAACAAATTGTCATGAAAATGTCATTAATAGGAATAATACATAATAACATGCGTTATTTCAGGCAACTTTATTTACTGAACACATCATTACTTTTTAAAGCCTTAATTGGCTATTGAAAGATTTGACCTGCGTAATCGCACAGATTAATTGAACCTTTCATATCAGACGAGCGAAATGGAAACTACACAGTTTGCAGGCCTGCGGGCTCTACAGGACTCCACCTTGTTGTACTCACCCACTTCCTCTTAACCGCCTGAAGGCAGGAAGAGAGGAGAGAAAGAAGAGGAAGAGAGGCAAAGGGGGATGGGCTTACTGCTTTCATTTAAAGTAAGATAAAAGCAGAAGTGAAAAGTTGAGCGCAAACAGTCAAAAGGAGATATAATTGTTTAGGAGGAGCGTCAGGGAAACAAGACGAAGAGCAGAAACTGATAAAGGGGCTGACTATATGAAATCATGGCTCCTTGGATGAGGACCACTGCACAGCGGTATGGTGTAGGTGAGTCAAGAAATCCCTGACTTGTATCTGACTATGTATGTGTGCATGGACGCACATACTGCTTTAGTGTCCGTTAACGCGCAAATAATAATAAATAATATTTTTAAATGAATCTTTTCTATTAATCGGAATAAGAGAAAAAGGTGCCCATCACTTCCTGCTTGACAGGATGTGAGCAGGTGCTAAAGGTCTCGTTGAAATTCAGGATGTACACATCTGATGTAATCGCCCGCAAAAGAACGAAAACTGAACATTTTCCGTTGAACTTTTGCTTAACAAAACACAAAAGAGCTGCAGCGGGGGATAAAATCATACTGAGATTTACCATTGGATGCTATGCCGATGGAGAACCGAGTGGCGGTTGGAAGGCAGTCTCCATGCCTTACGCATGGTGTGGTTCTTAAAAATAATTCACTATAGTCACATACGTCACTAATTCTCGACTGTACAAGAACAACCTCTCAGTAGAATTTGTGCTTTGACTGTGGCCGAGCTGCTCAGCATGTGTTACCATCAGATATGCGTATGGATACAAAGTTAGTGCAAACGCAGATTGTTTTGAGTTTTAATACAGATTGCAGTATAGCAGGTATTTTCAACAGTTTCACCACTTGTAATGAATTCTTGAAAAAAACATTCAGACCCTGCTACTATCATAGTTACTAGGTGAAGTTTGCGCTATCTACTTCAATATCATGCATAAATACTATTTTCTAACATCTTCATCTTCCTGATCTGCATAAGACGACAACACAGGAAGTGAAGGTTTTGTACGTTGTACTGATAAAAACTGCATAGTGTTATAGTGCATACACATAAAAGGGTATATGGTTTAAAAAGTGGCAGTATGACAGTCTTACTACTAAAAAATCATTTTGTAGATCACATCTTTTTGTTACTGTGATTAGTGGACCGACTTTTTGCTAGGGGGGGTTATGTTTTCATAGAAATGGGGCACAGAAAGCCTGTGTGGATTGGTGCAGCCAGGTGACTGCAGCCTCTCAGCGTTCTGCAAAAACAATGCAGACTTAGCAGTGAGGCGCAATGCAAGCACCTTTTACTCATACTCATGCAGTTAAGGTATAAAGTCGAACAGTTTGACTATGATGCCTATCTGGTTGCCCATTATTCCTTTTCTCGTCGACAACGTTTTGCTTCTGCTATTAAACAATATTTATCTTTCTGTTTTTAGTGAAGTGGAATTTTGATGGAAAAGGAGCGGAGCATCTTTCTCTGGAGGTGGGGGATAGTGTTTACATCCAGGAAGTCTGTGATGGTAAGAATAACTCAAAATGTAAAAAGTAATTGGATATTGTATTTTGTGTGTTGCGTGTCCTAAAAAAAAGTAATATTTTACCTCTATTATCAACCAGCCACATCAAACAAAATAAAGAATATGTCACTGAGGGGTTAATTAATATCGAGTAAAAATAATGCATGTTGTAAATCACTACAAATATATTATCTCTGTTATTATTATTATTATTACTACTACTACTGTCATGATGGCTGTCTATATCTTAGCCACCTATATTGTACATAGTATTTCATAGAGTAAAATATTTAAAACTGATTTACCAAATGATCAGATTCACCTGTGGTTTATGTAGCAGGTGAGTATATAGTCAAAGACACACACACACACACACACACACACACACACACACACACACACACACACAACTGAAATGGTCTTTAATTCAGTCAGGGATCGTATTGATGAATATTTAATCATGTTCTTTCAGGACATTAATATTAATAGCTATTAATAACTATCAATAAATAATGCTCATCAGGTCTGTAAGTGTCAGTGTCATTGTAAGGTGACATCAGGAATGAATCATTATTTTACTGGTCCGCATCCCTCTTATAATTGTCAGGTTATTATTGCTTTATATTTATTATAAAGACCTCTGTGCTTAAAAGTTAAAAGTGTGGGGTTTCAGATAATATATATGTAATGATTTGAGATGACTGCTTTGGTCTCTCAGGGTGGTACAGGGGATACTTGGCCAGAAACAAAGCCCGGCAGGTGAGAGCACCAGTTTTACTTGCTTATACAACATACAGTAATTCATGACCTTTAACCATCTTTATGAATCTCGTAACCTTTTTCTAATCCGTCTCCCCCTCACACGTTCCTCTCTAGGGAGTGTTTCCTGCCAGCTTTGTCCATCTTAAGGAGGTCATCATTCAAAAACGAGGGTGAGTGGAATAACAAACGGTCTGGATTTATTCCCCCCCCGAGGTCACGTGATTTTGTATTTGTCGTCTTGTTAAATATGTAAGTGCGTGTGCGATTGCAGGAATGAGGAAGCGGTGACGTCCGCGGAGATGCCCCTGGTGAAGGAGGTGACCACCACACTGAGGGAGTGGGGCAGCATATGGAAGCAGCTCTTTGTGGTGAGCAAAAGCACCCTTTGTTTGTGTGTATGTGAATGTGCGTGTGTATCCGTGTGTCATGCGTTACATCTACATGTGCAGGCAAACAAAGAGGCGCGCGTGAAGCAGGTCCAGAGACTGATGTGGGAGCTGATGGAGTGGCGTTCGCAGCTCCTCTCTGGCACTCTGCCCACTGATGAATTTAAGGAGCTCAAGCAGAAAGTCACCTCCAAAATTGACTATGGCAACAAGTATGTGCACTCGTAGACAAAATCCCTTTTACACTCTCATATTGTAATAATGTCCTCCTCCGTCCACCAGGATCTTGGAGCTGGACCAGGTTGTTCGAGACGAGGATGGCAACATACTGGACCCAGAGCGGGCCAGTGTCATCAGTCTGTTTCGGGCCCACGAGGAGGCCACGGCCACGATCAGCGATCGCATCAAAGAGGAGCAGGTACAGTACATGGAATCACTGGAATCACAATCATCGCGTCATTCAACAAGTTCCCATTTCCTTTTTAACGGGGAAATCGAAAAGTTTCAATAATAAATGAAGCCATGAATAATGAATTTGACCTGCCAGTTATGTTTGCCAGCTCGATGTGATTGAGAATTCACCTCCTACAAAGTTGGTTGACGTGGCTTCAGTTGCATGCGTCTTGTTTTCACATTTCAGCAGCGATCGATTTGTAAGAGGAGAATACAATCTGGGTTTTCTCACTAAAATATGTTTTTTTTTTCTCTCTTGCAAACCTACAGTCTGAATCTTATTGATACATTAAGTATCCATCCATTAATCAGTTTAATGACCAGCTGGATTTGTAATGAAGGTTCTTATCTGGCTCTTTATTCTGCTAAACCCTCGTCCCAAGTCAACCTCGTAAAATGAATGTCATGTCCTGCAGTCGAGCATCCAGACAGACCACAGCGGGATCTCAGCACGGATCCAGTCTTCTCCCACCCACAGCCTGTACGTCTTTGTCAGGAACTTTGTCTGTCGCATTGGGGAAGACTCTGAGCTCTTCATGTCCCTCTATGACCCCGTCAAACAGACCATCATCAGGTACCGCGTTTTCCATGACAGTCACTTTTGAAGTGATTTTACATATGAGCTTGAATTTCATCAGGACAGAGATCATACGTCATAAAGACACACACACACACACACACACACACACACACACATACATGCTTCAGCCCACGCCCCCTCCTCCATCCTCCTGCATTTTCTTGTGTCGATACACCTCCTCGTCTTTTGCTGTCTTCTTTTCCCCCACTGTTGGATCCGGCTAAATTAGAACAATGCTACGCCAAAAATAAGAAAACTGAGAATATAAATTATAGGGCTGCAGATACTGAGTGACAGTGCTGTGTGGCACTTGACAGTCGTGATTCTAAGCCCCGTCACTCACTGTCATACTGGGTATATCACTGTCTCTGCTACAGACGCTGGGAGGATTAAGATAGGCCTGCATTGATCATCAGTTTTCAGTGTACAGTATAAACACCACCACTCGTCGTCCATCTCTCTTCTCCCCTTTTTCATTCCTCCCCTCATCTGTTGTTTCTACGAGTTCAGTGTTTGCAGTTTTCTTTTTGTGCCATCCACTCATTCTCCTTGTCTGACTTTCTGTCTTAAAAAAAATTGTCAGCAGGGATGTTTTTTTTTTTTCACTGCTATTCTCGGCTGCGATTCACCTCGCGTACCCACAGACGCTTACTTAGATGTGTCTGTCTTTCTGCCTGTCTCTCTGTTTTGTTGAGTGGTGTCAAGGTTGTCAGAGAAGTACTGTTGGTAAAAGCAGGGATGGATTTGCTTTTAGCATTTGGATTTAAAGTATTCCGAATTTACATGAGTGGATTAAACACGTCTGTCAGGAAAAAAATGTCATGTCTTCCTGACATCATGCAGTGACAGTTTGTGCATCAGCTGATCTGATGTGTGTTTCTCTCACTTACAGTGTCAAAAGATGAGGATTAAATTATAACGTTAAAATATTTATAAGCCCACAAACAGAATTCACTTTGACAATTAGAAGGAATCCGCAGAATCCTGATTCAGGTCGATGTCACATCTAGATCTGATGTTCTGATATTATGTGTGTTTTTTTTATGTCGTGCAGAATATTAAAATATTAAAGTAACAGTTACAATGTCTGCATTTTAACACGATGCCGTCTTTCATGCAGCGAGAACTACCTGGTGCGCTGGGGCAGCAAGGGATTCCCAAAGGATATTGACATGCTCAACAATCTGAAAGTCGTCTTTACAGTGAGTGAACACAGGAGGGCACTGTCACACTGTTTTCTCAGCAGCTCAAAGAGCACCTTATGGATTCATGTCCTTTCCATTGAGAAAAATACATTATTTGTCCTCTAACCCTCTCATCTCCAAAATGTCTCTTTCCCATCTTTCCCGCCTGGGATACTTCTTTTTCTTTCTTTCTCCCTCTCTCCTTTTTTTTCTGTATCCGTGGTTACAAGGATTTGGGAAACAAGGATCTGAGCAGAGAGAAGATTTACCTGATCTGTCAGATAGTGAGAGTTGGCAAGATGGACCTGAAGGAGGCTAATACCAAAAGGTGGACGCTTGGGCTGCGGCGTCCGTTTGGTGTGGCAGGTACAAGTTCCCAGCTGTCGTGACATGATGACGTGTTTCATTGTCGAGCGAGTTAAGTCCATCACAGACACATGTGTTTTTCCTCTCTTGGCAGTGATGGACATCAGTGACATCATCAAGGGGAAGATCGAATGTGATGAGGAGAAGCAGTTTTTCATCCCCTTCTTCCCGTATGTCTCTTACTCACACCTCCTCTCTTCTTCTGTGAGGAACCTCGCAGATCCTCATGTGGTGGAAGGATTCATGTAAGATCAAACAGGTTCTTATTGTTGTGTGTTTGTGTGTGCGTCACCAGGGTTGTCGCTGAGAACGACTTTCTTCACGCCTTACTGAACAAGGTGACTACATCACGAGGAGACAGTGGAGGCCAAGGTACAGATCCGCACGTACAGGCGTCGCTCTCTCTTTCTGCTGGTGTGTGAGTGGCGTGAGTGCTCTGGAGCTCTCACTGGACTGCATTCAGATAAAAGGGCCATTCCGCCCTGTGTCCTCGCCTCGTCTCTCTGCTCACCTGTGTGAATGAACGATATTGCTCTCGCCCTTGAGCCCCAGTCGTTTTCGTGTTACTTACCCTTTATTTCCCCGTCACCAGCCTCCGGTCTTGCTGCCCACTACCTCATGTTTATTGCTGATCCTGACAGCCCATGTGTTTGACACAGTCCTGTTCCACATGACGTAACCCAGAATGTCCGACTGCGCTGCCATATCACTCGCCTTTTAACTCTCTCTCCCGAAGGCCCGGGGCGTAACCCAGATATGAGAGAAGCTCCTGGATGAACAGATATGGGAGGAGGACTGGAGGCTACACGTCTGTTCTTAACATTACTCCCCCTTAATCTCTCCTTCCTCTCACTTTGAGATGCTTCTGCTACCGAACACACACACACACACACACACAACCAGACTAACACAGATTCAGTTTTTCTCCCCCCGGTGGTTTGTGCTTAGCCTTGAAAATGTGGGTTTGTGACACAGTCATAGACGTAGTCTAGATTTAACAAACCGTTCCCCCAAAATAGCTTTGTCCTTTCCCCTTTTCTTTTGCCATCATTTCTCAGAAAGCTGTGAGAGCCCATTTTCTGTCGGAGTAAATTTCTGTCCATTTTAATAATAATAATACCTTTTTTTGTCTTCCTTTTCTTGCCTGTCTTGCTCTGCTTTCAAAAACAAGAGACAATTTCCTACTTTTACTTGCGCTTTAGTCATTTTCATCTAATAAACACAAAGTGGATCTTTCATGTTTCAAATTTTTGTGAGGTCCTGAAAAACCTTTTTAAATAAAGGTATTGTCCTTGACATTGCTTCGCTGTTTATTTGGTTTTTATTGAAATTCACTTACCTGGAGAGAGAATTAAAGCCTCCTTTCTGAATCCATCATTTAGAATAAGCTGGAGTGGCGTCTGTTTCCTTTCCTAAAAATTCATAAATGTATGAATACTGGTCTAATAAAGTTGTGTGTATAACATCTAACATCTGATCAAACAATCAGCTTTGGTCACCATATTGTATGTGTGTTCTTCATTTTCAGGCATGTTACAATTTACAGTAATCAACTTTTTTTTTTCATTTTTTATTATTTGCTAATTTAAGTGAATGAAATCTCCTCTCGCCTTCGTCCTCAGGTCTGTGGGTGACTATGAAGGCTCTGGTCGGGGACATCGTTCAGATCAGGAAGGAGTACCCTCACCTGGTGGACCGCAGCACTGTGGTTGCCCGCAAGCTGGGCTTCCCTGAGATCATCATGCCGGGAGACGTTCGCAACGACATCTACCTCACCTTACAGGGTGGCGACTTCGACAAGTACAACAAGACCACTCAGAAAAACGTGGAGGTCATCATGTGGGTCTGTGATGAGGAGGGCAAGGTCATACAGGTGAGCGACGCACGGAGCGTGTTGTTTGAACAGGATGAGGATTTGTGTATCGAGGGAGAGGTTTTGTGTACGTTCGGGGTTTACGAGTCAGAAAGTGCGCGTTGGTGTCTGTGGTACAGGCCAGTGAGCGAGTACAACAACAATCAGTCTCTCAGCCACTGTCTCATAGTCGGTGGAGAGGAAATGTGATTTTATCCTGCAGTGATCGTCAAGTTTAGGCTTAGATGGACACAAACGCGCAGACAGAAGAAATCAGAATCATTCAGCTCGATATGAAACACACTTTTCTCTCTAGAACTCCATCTGTCTGGGAGCAGGGGATAAGGCGGTCAGTGAGTACAGATCTGTCATCTACTACCAAATCAAACAGCCGCGCTGGATGGAAACGTTTAAGGTGTGTGTCAGTGGGTTTGTGTTTATCTCGTACATTACTCTCTTCTATAATAATGGCTGTTCTAAAACATTGGCATTTTTCATCTCAACCCTAAAATGTCATCACACACATTTAGAATGCTAAGCGCCATTGATTAGTGTCCTGTATTAACACAAGCTGTCCTCTAGGTGGCCGTCCCACTGGAAGAGATGCACCGAATTCATTTGCGCTTCATGTTCCGACACCGGTCTTCACAGGAGTGTGAGTATCCGCCGCTCTCCCCCTGTCTCTCTCTGTTCTCTCCAAACAACAACAACACTCGTAGCTCCTCTCCGTCTCTCCCCTGATTGCATATAATGTCACTTTGAAAGGTCCAAATGATTGAAAGCAATTTGGAAAATGGCCCCGGGCATCAATACGTGCACTTGACCATACAGCTCTTCAGGCTTTCTTCTACCTGTGTCTAAAACTCCCATCCCTCCCCTCTTCCTTTCCTGTTTCCCCAAACCACCCTTCCTGTGTCTGTCTGTCTCCTTCTGTCGTCAGCCAAGGACAAGAGTGAGAAGAACTTTGCCATGGCCTTTGTGCGTCTGATGAAGGAAGACGGCACGGTTCTGCAGGACGGACTGCATGACCTTATAGTCTTCAAGGTCAGACACAGGACTTTTGAAGAAGCTGCATTAAAATAAAGAGCAAATTAATTATAGGGAGAATATTTGAATTGACATGTTGTTGTCAGACATGATGAAGCTCAGTTGCAATTTTTAGTATAGTAGAGTATTTCAGATTTTCTTCATTTATACAATGGTAAGAAAACAAAAAACAATAGAGTTGACAAATTACTCATTTGCCTAAAATCTGGCAACGCCCCAAAAAAGTTGGCATTTAATTGAAAGAAAATCCCAGTGAGAGTCTCTGATGGCATCTGTTCATCTGGAGCTAGCTTAAAAGCGGACCTAAACGTATAGTAAGTCTGGATGGAAGATTACGACCACCCGCACAGGCTGAGTGAAGCCAAATAGATTTCCTGCCAAATGAGGCAGAGCTAAGATTGAATCCCGTATTGATTAAATGCCAAACACAATGAAGATTAATTACTCGTGATTCACTCAAAGGCCAAACGGACGAGTCCCCCTACGCCCTTTCTCGATTATCTCCCGTTATCCCTGCTTTCCTCGCCATCCCTGTGCCAGTGCTGGCTTCAATCTCACAGTTAGTCCCATAGTCCCTACTTCTCCACCCACTCGCTCATTATTACTGCCTGGTATGGCATTAAAGAGGGTAGAGTGAATCTGTCACCGGAAGATGGTACATTTATTCCTTTTTTTATTGAAGAAATATTCCTATTGGTTTGTACTATTCACCACTGTCTCTTGTCTTTTCTCTTTGTATCTGGGAAGAGGAACGATGTTCCAGTAATTGGTTATTTTCTTGCCTCCAGTGTTTTTAAAGTTAAAGGTGGACAAATCTGACTTGAGTTAGGCTGAAGTAGATAAAGCCCGGTGATAACAGAGTATTACTGCAGTAGTCATTTTTGGTTTCCATCAGGACTGGCCTGATCAAGTACACTCTGCTCTCACATTTGCATCAGCACAATTGGCGAAACGTAGTCAAGTATGGTTCTTGTCTTTCCAGGGTGACAGCAAGCGCATGGAAGATGTCAACTGCTACTTGTCGCTGCCCTCGACCCGCCACCAACACGGTGACACCCATAAGGGTCCCGGACTGAGCCGCAGTTCCAGTAACCTGTCTGGGCCGGGAGGAGGCCTGTCGGTCAGCTCCAGAGACAGCTTCACCATCTCCACCCTGGTCTGCTCCACCAAACTCACTCAGAATGGTACGTGTGGGCACAAGTGTGTATGTTTAGAGCAGATGTTCATACATGTTACAGTACAGTCACGTTATCATTGCGTGTTGAGAGATTAAGCTCATTAAGACATGGCAGAGCAAAATATTCATATTTAGAAAAGTTAGGGTAGACATTTTTGAGAAGGATGGTGTTTGAAATGAAAACCTACACAACAAAACATAATTTAACACCTTTTTTTTCAACAAAGTAATAAGGGCCATGCTGAGACTAGCTGTGAAACTGATAGGGGATGAATGCAGTGCTCATAAGGTCTCTTCAAGCAGGAAACGACCTTGGGTCCAATGTGCATTTTACAAATATTACATCGTCAGTTCTCAGGCAAAAAACAAGAAAACAAAAATAATGGTGGGAATGATTTCATTGTAAAGGGCCAAAAAAAAAGGAAACGGACCACCTGGGGGGAAAGAGCCGCAAAAATGTTCTTAATCAAAACACAGAGGCTCGTTTGTGACAAAGCAGTGACACGCTGTCTCATTATTTCAGTGCTGTATTGTTATATCAAAAATAATTAGCAGGCGTGAAGGGAGAAAAAAAAATATTGATGAGCAATTTAAAGTTAGTGCTTTGTTACATTTAAAGCTAAAACGTGGCTGTTAAAATAAACTTTATACAAAAAATATCTGAACGGTCAGCACAAAAGAAACTACACAAAACAGCACCAGGTGAAACCTACAGAGATAAAAGTGGTGTTAGCGACGCTCACCGTGCTGAATGCGTAACGAGGCATCAGCCTGGCAGTTGAATATAGGAGCATTCAGGATATATACAACAGGCACTATGTTTACCTATAGCGGGAATCTTTCCCCAACACATCCTCATTCGGTTTGGGTTGAAAAGATGAGTCAAGATGAGTCAAGAGAGAGGTGTGAAGGCAGGTTACTGTAATGTAATGGAATGTAATGTAATGTAATACAGTTAATGGCGAGTCAGTATTTCAATTAGGTTAATGTTGCATGACCCAGGTTCTTGTGTATGTTCCAGTCACTGTGCAGTAAACAAACGATGGGCGGAACTGTTTTATTAGTGGGGAGTGTCGTCATTTTGTCCGACATCACTCTGGCAACCAGCCACACGCGCTGAAGTGCATCAGCACATTCAACAGACACACACACAAACACACACACAAACACACACACATGCGCACACTCCTGACACTAAGGTGTGTACAGACACAGGTGCAGTGCAACAGCTGTTAGAGAGAAAGCGGCTCCATCAGTATGATGAAGATTATCTTGCAGTATTAATCACCTGTACCACACACACACACACACACACACACACACACACACACACACACAAGTGGTTCTCAGGTAGGGATGCAGACAGTATTGTTTAGGGGCTCGGCTCAGTACGTCATTAATGATTGGAACATGTGTCAAACTGTGTCAAACTGTAGCAGAATCAGTGACAGAAACAAGTCAACTTAAAGTCTCTCTAACCGGTGCAGAAATGGACTGTCCACATGAGACTGTCCACATGAGACTGTCCACATGAGACTGTCCACATGAGACTGTCCACATGAGAAAACGTCTCCCAGGGAATCGTTTCTTTGTCGCCGCTTTGTCGGAGCACATTGAATGTTAATTTTATTTCATGGCATCAGCTCAGAGCGGTGTTCATTAGAGATCACTTTGTCCCGTCAAATAAAAAGAAAACACCCACTTTTAACCATGACAGATGTGTTTATACTTGGAGAGAGACAATATTGTCCTTGCATGTGTTTCCTCTCCAGTGGGCCTGCTGGGGCTGCTCAAGTGGAGGACCCGGCCCGAACTCCTCAAACAAAACCTGGAGAAACTCAAAATTATTGATGGGGAGGAGGTGGTCAAGGTCAGCGAGTGCACAAACTCGTGTGCCTCTTTGTGTAAGTGTTCCGCATGTGTCACGCTGGATCTCTCCTTTTGTCTTGTTTCATGCACGTAGTTTCTGCAAGACACTCTGGATGCTCTGTTCAACATCATGATGGAGCATTCTCAGACTGACGACTACGACATCCTCGTGTTTGACGCTCTGGTGAGTGTGTGTTTGTGTCTAATCGCTATGTCAACTGATGACATGCTGTCGCCAGGGGCAGTCTGACATCGCTGAGTCAATTTGTCCATCTCTTTCGTACATTCCCACTGGTGTTGTACCACTATGTAAACATGTAACCCCATCTGTCTCTCTGTCTCTCTTTTCTATGTGCCAGATATACATCATTGGTCTGATCGCTGACAGAAAGTTCCAGCACTTCAACACCGTGTTGGAGGCCTACATCAAGCAGCACTTTAGCGCCACATTGGCCTACAAGTAGGTGACTTCCTGGATCAGATACCATTTCCTTTTTGTCTCTCTAGCTAGTATTAGTTTCCTGAAATCACTAATGCAACAAGTGTACAACCACATCCACAATATTTTGCCTTTTGCTCATATCCTATCCTATATTCACCCCCGTAAAGAAAATAATATCAACCTGCAGACAAGCAACATAATTCTATGCATCAAACACAACATGATCAGACTCATTCAGTTTCTGTTTGATTTTTTTTGTTTTGTGATTTCCAAAAACGTAATCCATGGACAGTTCAGGTGTAGGTTGTACGGTTCAGGTTTGGGTTGTACGGTTCAGGTGTAGGTTGTACAGTTCGGGTGTAGGTTGTACGGTTCAGGTGTGGATCGTACGGTTCAGGTTTGTGTTGTACGGTTCAGGTGTAGGTTGTACGGTTCAGGTGTGGGTCGTACGGTTCAGGTTTGTGTTGTACGGTTCAGGTTTGTGTTGTACGGTTCAGGTGTAGGTTGTACAGTTCGGGTGTAGGTTGTACGGTTCAGGTGTGGGTCGTACGGTTCAGGTGTAGGTTGTACAGTTCAGGTGTAGGTTGTACAGTTCAGGTTTGGGTTGTATGGTTCAGGTGTGGGTTGTACGGTTCAGGTGTGGGTCGTACGGTTCAGGTGTAGGTTGTATGGTTCAGGTGTGGGTTGTACGGTTCAGGTGTCGGTTGTATGGTTCAGGTGTGGGTTGTACGGTTCAGGTGTCGGTTGTATGGTTCAGGTGTGGGTTGTACGGTTCAGGTGTCGGTTGTATGGTTCAGGTGTGGGTTGTACGGTTCAGGTGTCGGTTGTATGGTTCAGGTGTGGGTTGTACGGTTCAGGTGTCGGTTGTATGGTTCAGGTGTGGGTTGTACGGTTCAGGTGTCGGTTGTATGGTTCAGGTGTGGGTTGTACGGTTCAGGTGTCGGTTGTATGGTTCAGGTGTGGGTTGTACGGTTCAGGTGTCGGTTGTATGGTTCAGGTGTGGGTTGTACGGTTCAGGTGTCGGTTGTATGGTTCAGGTGTGGGTTGTACGGTTCAGGTGTCGGTTGTATGGTTCATGTACAGTTCAGGTGTGGTTTGTACAGTTCAGGTGTAGGTTGTACAGTTCAGGTGTGGGTTGTACAGTTCAGGTGTAGGTTGTATGGTTCAGGTGGGGGTTGTACGGTTCAGGTGGGGGTTGTACGGTTCAGGTGTGGGTTGTACAGTTCAGGTGTAGGTTGTATAGTTCAGGTGTGGGTTGTACAGTTCAGGTGTAGGTTGTATAGTTCAGGTGTAGGTTGTATAGTTCAGGTGTGGGTTGTACAGTTCAGGTGTAGGTTGTACAGTTCAGGTGTAGGTTGTACAGTTCAGGTGTGGGTTGTACAGTTCAGGTGTAGGTTGTACAGTTCAGGTGTGGGTTGTACGGTTCAGGTGTGGGTTGTACAGTTCAGGTGTGGGTTGTACGGTTCAGGTGTAGGTTGTACGGTTCAGGTGTAGGTTGTATGGTTCAGGTGGGGGTTGTATGGTTCAGGTGTGGGTTGTACGGTTCAGGTGTGGGTTGTACGGTT
Organism: Trinectes maculatus; assembly: GCA_016785345.1. Taxonomy (NCBI): domain Eukaryota; kingdom Metazoa; phylum Chordata; class Actinopteri; order Pleuronectiformes; family Achiridae; genus Trinectes; species Trinectes maculatus. The sequence goes on from JAFBJQ010001505.1 coordinate 215,248, forward strand.
CAGGTGTAGGTTGTATGGTTCAGGTGGGGGTTGTATGGTTCAGGTGTGGGTTGTACGGTTCAGGTGTAGGTTGTACGGTTCAGGTGTAGGTTGTACGGTTCAGGTGTGGGTTGTACGGTTCAGGTGTAGGTTGTATGGTTCAGGTGGGGGTTGTACGGTTCAGGTGTGGGTTGTATGGTTCAGGTGGGGGTTGTACGGTTCAGGTGTTGGTTGTACAGTTCAGGTGTTGGTTGTACAGTTCGTATCCCTCAGTGCCAAAGGAATAAAAGTGTCAAAACCTTTTGTGTCATTTAAATATTATCTGACGTTGATCTGATGTTAGGTGACCGCACGCTGAGCCACATCCAGAGGCCATTGGAGGTCAGTGTGTGTTTGTTTGTGTGTGCGCCGCGTTTGCACCACTTGCCTGCAAAGGATTAGCGAGTGTGTTTTCGCCGTTGTCACTGCGAGCCTGAGCTTGAACCCTGACTCCCTGGGGAACAGCAGCTGAAGCACTCAGGCGTGTCCCTCAAACACTTCTGGCTGCCTCGCCGTCGCCGTTAATTCACTTCACTGTAATTCAATGGGCACTAGAGGAAAACATTTGTCGCTCTTGCCAAAGCCTTAGTTAGGAAATTAAAAAATGTCCCTGACTCCGCCTGCTCTAGTCCCCCTGCACACTTTCTCTCTTCTACTCCTCCTCTCAGTTGTCTTTGCCCACTTATCCCTGCCACCATCCACCTCTCTTAACCACTCTCTCTCTCTCTCTGTTCTTCACTCCATCTATTCATCTGTACCCACATCATCACTCCATCCCTTTCCCCTGCAGGGTCACTGCAGCTTACCGCCTGCCAGCGCAGATGCAGTTATGTAAAACTCCTTAACTCCCTCTAACTCCCTCTCAATGCATTTTAAACGCCCTATCTCTTGCTCTTATAAGAGAAATAAATCCCCCTGCGCCTACCTTTTTAAGCCAGGCGCTAAAACCAAAGGCAGGAAGAGCGAATGATAAGAATGGTGATAATATGCTTAAGGTCGTCAGGGCAGATGTCAGGGCAGACACGTCTAAGTTTGTTTTTTTAATTGTACTGCAATACTGGCAGACAGTATTGTTTTATATGTTGCATGTTGCATGCCATTGAGATAACAGAGGAGACTGACCTGCAACCCCCTGTCACCCACACCTCCATCCGTCACAAATATGTGGGGTCTTTGTGCTGAAGAATTTTTTTTTTTTGCTATTTTTCATCCAAATATCTGTAAGCTGCATGAAAAGTACATCTGTTGAGGTGTGAAATACTATTTTAAATTTTTTTTTTTCATTTCCACCACCCCGCCATTCTTTTTGGTTCTCATTATTTCCCGTTTGCACTCTTTCTGCTCTGTGGAAGTGAATAATGGAGTCGGCACACCTGTGGAGGTTTCGTCGGGGGCTGACTTTTCTTTCTTTACATTCTGTATCGCTCCTTCTCCTTTTTCTTACCCTCTTTCCTCTCTTTATCAACTCCCACTGATTTGTTTTTGCATCGCCCTCTTGCAGAAAGCTGATGTCGGTGTTGAAGAGGTATCTGGACGTGTCCAGTCGAGGGGAACAGTGTGAGCCCATCCTGCGAACCCTCAAAGCCCTCGAGTACATCTTCAAGTTCATCGTCCGTTCGCGCATGCTCTACTCCCAGTGAGTGTCTATGTGCAGAATTTTTTTTTAACTGTTCATCGCGATGACAACCTCTAATAATAATGATGCAAATAGAGATTCATAAGGGCACACACACACACACAAACACACAGAGCCTGTGTAATCGTTCCTGACAGCTCTGTGAGAACAGGCTGCTGATAGCAGCACTAACATTACTAATAAGCATTGATGATAAAGTGCGGCCTCCAAACGAGAGCTAATGACGGGGCAGGGCTGCTGAATTGGCAGTCAGGGATCTACCACACACCACACACCACACACCACACACCGCACAGCAGAGAGTCAGGACCCCCACTGTGCCGAGGTGAGAGCTGCACCATGTGATGCAAGTAAACATCATTTATGGCTGCAGTGCAAAAGTGGATGCTGACGCATCAGAAACGTGGTTCATGATTGTGTTACAGGTGTTATGATGCAATAAGTGATCAAGACTTGAACAGCTCCACTGTGTGTACTGTATTGTGTTTGTATGTGTGAGGGTTTAAAAGACAGGCAAGTTCTGAATGTGCATGTGGTCGGTCAGTGTCTTTTCAAGTTTCCAAAGGGGATTATAGGCTTTGTGTGTTTGCTTATCGATGACATTGTGTGTTTTCTTATTTATTCACGTTTGTCTATGTGGATTTGTTTGGATGTATTCATGTAGAGTCCCCTGATGATTGGATGTATTTATGTGCATTTGTATGTAGTTACATACCACACACACATACACATCTAAGAAAGCCATATGTCTCTGCATATACCCTGTGGGCATTTCAGAACCCTGCGTTTACCCCCCCAGGCGTTTCCATACTGATAAGTCTCCCACTCTTTTTCTCTCCTCCTCCAAAACATCTACAGCTGACAGCTTCAGCTTCCTCTCCATGGAAAGTTATCTCCTCCCATTAGGCCTTGTCATTGCATTAGTGAATCAGGTATTCAGGGGAGCGAGTGTCTCTGCAGGTGCATCTGTAAGACTCCATCACCATTCGACTTAGCAGTTGTTAATAATTAAGTAGGGCAGCATTGGAGATTTATTGGCTTGTCAAAATTGCTCTGTGTTCATGCAAAGTCGGAACATTGGAGCGTGTAATGTTTACTTAGGTAAATATGTTCTGTTGTACAAGATATTGCTCGTTCCTTCACCTTCTTTTTGCCCTTCAAGCCCTAGAGCTTTAATTTCTTCCCTGTAGACTCGTGCATCAGTTGTATCTGTGTCTTTTTTTCTTCCCCCAAGCAATTGCTATGTTCTTTATTTCTCCTCTTGTCGTCGCCTGTCCTCTTTCTTTCATCCCATTCCTCCTCTCATCTTTAAATCTCATCCTCTTTGTGCCGTTTTAGAGATTGTCGCACATTTTCCATGTGTCCTTTACCATCAGTGTGATTAAAGCACATTTGATGAAATCTCCTCTCCCACCTCGTGAGATGTTATATTTTGATTACATGATCTTTTCTATCTTCTATCTATTTCTAGCTTTATACTTTTATGATCTAATTTCTCATCTTTTCTCATTGATTTATTTTATTTCATTTTGTGTGATAGTGTGACTTTGGCTATTTGGTTTGAATGGTAGTAATAATAATAATAATAATGATGAAACATCTTAGAATAATGGGGGCTCTATATCATTTATTCTATTAATTTGATGCAGAGTTAAGAGTTACCCATCAATTCCAAAAATATTTAAGTAGGAAAATTACAATACATTGTTTAAACAAACAGTTTTTTGCCATGGACAGGGATTTTATAGTTTTATAATTATAATTTGAATGTTTTGTGCACTAGAACTTTCCCTTTTTCCCTTCTGTCACACACACACACACACACACACACACGCACACACACACACACACACACACACACACACACTAATGCGCACACAGAGCTGATGGATTAAGTGGGACAATGCGTCTGTAATCATAACTGTACTCTGCAAAGAGCCTAGTGATAATACCTCTGTGCGTTACCACCTAATCCCCCCCCACATGCTAAATTTGCAGTGTGCCACATGCTAATCCTTCCCTCTAGCACTCACAACTTCTATTGTGATTAACAACTGCACAGCTCCACTGAATCACTGAGAGATGGCAAAAGTTTGTCGGAGTTGAACTGAAGGGATGGTAGATGTGAGATTGCTGTGTGTTTATCAAAGATTAGTTTTACCTGTTCAAGACCTTGTCATGAACATACTGCCTTGGTTTGTTGTGTCACTGTGACTGAAAAGGTTGCATTGAATTACAGGTGTGTACTGGGCATCTCTGAGTACACATTGGCAGTATGGGCTCTGGTGTCATGGTGTTGTTGATTCATATGTAAAATATAAATATTCACTTGCGGATGCAAGTTGGACATAGCACCTTCATGCTGAATGTCTTTGTGTGATGTGCCATTTCCATAAAAACACAGTATTCAGGCGCTGTCTTCACTTCTTGAGGAATTACTCTCTTAAACACTATCAACACCATCTTACAGTCAATATAAAGTGTGTTGAAAAACAAAATACTGCTGGATAATATGCAACCCTGAAGAGGTTTTCTATTATTATTTTTTTTTAATATTTAGTCTTCCAACAGAATAGAAAAAGCTAGTTACGGTATAAATAATTTTCAAAGGAAATGTGTAATTTGAATAATCGTGAATATCCAGTGAGTCTAGGAGGGATGAGTCAGTATGAAAGAATGCTGTATAAATCCTGTACACATTATATGTTGCTATTCACTTCTTTCAGTTTCTTTCTCAGTTGTTTTTGCATTCTTTACCCCTCCCTCCCTTTTCCTTACAATCACGTCTCCTAACTGTTTTTAAAACCAGTGACCCATATTTTCTCTCTTTGACTCTGTCCCCTCTCGCTTCTGATTTTTTTCTGCTGCATTTGTTTGAATGTCCTCTCAGGTTATACGAAGGGAAAGAGCAGGGGGAGTTCGAGGAGTCGCTGAGGAGGCTGTTTGAGTCCATCAATAACCTGATGAGAACTGACTACACCACCACTCTGCTGCTCAGGGTAATCACACACACACACACACACACACACACGCACACACACACACACACACACACACACACACACACACACACACACACCTAACCTGTTTCTACATTACTGTTCTCCTGCCTGATGTTTTCATTTATTTTCACACTAGAAGTCACACAGTCCGATGAATAATAAAAAAAAGTTTCACTCAGTTGTAATAACAAGCTCTTTTCGCCATTAAAAAAACAATATCTGTTTTCTTTGTTGTGTGTGTTTGGCATCAGGTTGCTGCTCTGAAGTATCTGCCTACAGTCCTGCATGATGTTGAGAAAGTGTTTGATGCCAAGCTCCTCAGGTAAGCACAGCAACAGAAAGAAATGTACACACACACACACACCATACCCCAGCACTTATCAACATCATTTGTCGTTTTCTGTGTCCGTGTGTGTTTGAGGATTACCAGTTCAAAGTGGCTCCATGTCAACATGATGACACAAAGTCTGTACATGTAACACCTGTAACACCTGTCGCAATCACGATCAAGGAGAAGTATGACGAGGGGCAGAATTAAAAAAAAAAAAATTGCAACACACTCTTGATTTCACCTAACCTTAACATCTGCCCTCTGTATGTCTTTCTGTGCTGTGACTACACAAACACTGACATGCCCATATAGCATTCCTGACCAGAGTTTTCAAAAGCAAGCTGTTTGAATCATAAATGCAGTATATAAAATGGACACAAATGTTTAGTCCTATCTCCTCCGCTATCATAATTTTCACGCACATAAAAACTCCCACGGTGTGATCCACAGATGTGTTGCTATGCAAGTGTCATTTACATGTCCTTGGGGTACCAGATGACATTTGGGGTTTTAATTAGAGTTGGCTGAGATGATTAGAGGGTCTGATTGTTTTGGAGTAGAGGTGGTGCATTTTATTTATTTTTTTATTTGTTTGTTTATTTCTACCGCAGCATATGCGTAATAATTCGAGGAGACAGAGACATGTTCTGACTGTGGCATCATGGATTACAACCAGCCAGTTTTAATTATTCTGAAATTGAATGTAGGAGCAGTTGATGAGGCAAACATGTTTCTTCATTAAAGCACGTTGAGGATCATTTGTTTTCATGTCTGTGGTGGACTCTCATACAGTCACCAGGTTTTGCGGTTTCGTACTTACTATTCGGTAAGGTTGTGTTTTCAGCAGTTAAATCTGTTCCGTGGTGACAACAGTCAGACAGATTTTTTTTTATACAAATGTATCAGTGGGAAATTATTTGTGAATATTCATTGTTCTCCGTTATGAAAAAGACACCTGTTGCTCTTCTCATGTAATCATCAGGCTGATTATTTATGCTCTCGCCCTCCTTTTGTTTTCTCTCCCCAGTCAACTGCTGCATGACTTTTATTCCTGCATCCCCCCTGAGAAACTCCAGAAACAGAAGGTGACCTCAATGACTGAGATTGTGAGCAGCCAGCTCTTCCAGAAACAAGGTGTGCACATGTGGTTTTCCACAGTTAAACACTGAACTAATGGGAGACTCAACAGTTGTGTGAGGAACTGATAGCAGTCGTGCACGGCGTCAGACGACAGCTGATCCGTTCAATGGGAAATCTTACAGCGCATTAGTTGCTTCTCACTGAAATATTGATATCGCAGTAAAAGGTCTGTCATACAGTGGGTAATTCTAATCGGGCAGACAGCTGCTCTCACTGTACCACATAACTGCTACAGGGTGTTCTTCGCTCCAAGGGATTTGTCTTGATACGGCACAGTGGATAAAAGAGTGCTGTTAATACGAAACACATCATGTTCCATTCCCCGTGGGGTGATACAGTAAAGCACTTTAGATAAAAGCATCAGCCAAATAGACGAAGGACAATGTGGTGTTTATGCTTTTAATTTTTTTTTTCATTTCGACAACTGAAATGAATACACAAATTCAGATTAGGTCAAATCTATTTATTTATTTATTTATTTAGCCTTACCATCACTATGTTTGCAGCTAGCATCGACTAAAAGAGACATGAATGTTTGTGTTTTAGTTTGCCGAAGAATTTTCTCATGCGCTACTTTCTGCCGGGCCTCAAATGAATTCATTCATATTTGAGTTTAATCCTGTAACACATAATTGCAGTGTTGCTATGTTCAGCTCCACTGACATTACAATCACTGCAATGGACCCAGCCATCTCATTGCAATCAGGGGAGGTGAGACCTATTAATGTGCCCCTCGCTTCACTGATGGTGAAGGTCACGTCCAGTCGCTCTTGTTGAGATCAAGAAAATATCGATGTTTGCTAGCAATCTGACGTGTTTGTTGTCAACAGCCACAGTGAAAACATTCATCTGCCTTAACTCCAAAAAGAAAACGCGTACACTCCTCACACTGTGTTAAATGGAGACGCAGATACATTTCATCCATCTTAATGTCGCAGGTGATACTCGCTGTCTACCGACAGAGAAAATGTAACGTCCTCCTCTGTTTGCGGTCGATAAGACAGGAAGTGTTTTCTGTCCGCTGCCGTCTCGCTGTCATTAATGTGTCACTTTTTACACTACACCTACTCTACCTTAAGGTGATTTCCACTAGATGTGGTCAGGGAGACATTATTCAGTCTGTATCAAAGCTTTAACGAGCACTTCACATCAATCTTTACACACTGTTCGCCAAAATGTCTTCACCCTCTGCCTCTACTGAGACCTGTAATCTCTGTCTAATTTTCTTGTAGTGGGCTGATAAGTGCTGGATTCTCCCTGCAGAGGGGCACAGAGTGATGGATAGCGTGGGCTAATGTTGTGATACTGTATAATACTGACTCAATGAAGAGTCTCATAACTAAACTTGCGAGGAGAAGAATGGGTTCGAGCAAATTTGGGTGTGAGGCCACACGAGACAAACTCTCTCGCGTCATTGATGACGCTCCATGGGCTCATGAATACAATCTCATGCAAAACATGCAAACACATTTGCATGTAAGTGCATTTGCATTTCTTTCAAAATGACAGATGAGACCGTGTCTGGTTGCGACTGTGTTAGTGCATTCCAGTGATTGTGCACTGGTGCATGCTTTAGCGGTGTGTGCAATTGCGGGAGTGTTATTTTTGCCTGGTGTAGTGGGCTCGCTCATCAGTCAGTTGCTGCCAGCCGAGTCAGTTGCCGGCCCAGGATGTGGTCCTTCGGTATTGATTGTGGCTCCACTGATTGATTCCCCGGGGGCAGAGACGACAGGCTCGGTCATTTAGCTGACTGTCAACACACACAGAGTTGCACTCTGTCACCGGGAACGGAGGGTGAGGAGGGAAGAAAGCAATGGAAGTAACAAGAAAAGGAGTAATGGGAACAACAGTGGAAAAAGAGAGGCCGCAAAATATAGCAAAGAATCCATATAGGAACAGACCAACAGATGACTGTTCAAACAATTTCGGAAGCAAAAAGCTGGAAATTGCAGGCTACGACTGATTGAGGAAAGACGGACAGGGCAGAGGGGAGAGGTAAATGGATGGAGAAGATGGAGAAGTGAGGAAGGGGGAAGAGACAAAAGACAGCTGAGAGGATCTGAGAAGAATTTGCGAGTGAACAGGAGATACTGTTCTATTAAACTGTTAAAGTTTTAGGGCCTACTCTAAATCTATCAACACACCTGTACACTGTGGAGCAGTAACCCCCCCTCGCCCCTCCCGCCCTCAGGGCCTATTTATTTATTTGTGCTCATTCATTTATTTGTTCATCCATACCTGGATTCATTCCATCTCCAGCCATGGCTCACCAAATGAGGGCTGACACTCAGACTAATTGAGATGCATTTTAGCACCGAGATGCTAATCAAAGGTTCTTGTATGCCGGGTTGCCATTCGTCCAGCAGGCTGAAATATGCAGCAGAGCCAGATTACATATTTATAATGGCTAATGGCCCCCGGTGCCCTATCACTGCATTGCAATACATATTTAATAAGCCTGCCTGTCTGTCTGACTCTCGAGGGGAAAAATGTCAACCACTGACACTGTAGCAGAGGTTAGATGATGGACGGGGACAGCTATATGTGTGTGTGTGTGCGTGTGCGTGTGTGTCACTGTGAGACAGGGGATCACATGTTTCCCCATGTTGAACACAGTGAAAATGACCAGTCACACAGATCATTAGTTTTGTTTTTAGTGTCTTCATGAACAAAAAAACACATTGTTTAATCAGCAAATGCACATAGACATGTTGTTCTGGTATTGTAGTTACAAAACATATATCACAAAAGTAATCTTTTACTGAAAACACCAGTGAAACATATATTCAGCCCTTCTCCCCTACAACCAACCTCTGTTGTGTCTCAGTCAATGAACCTGCAGATTGTTTCATTTCCAATAACTAAAATGTCACTGACACCATCACAGCCACAAGAGTGAAGATGGTCTCTGGTAAGAAAAGGAATGTGAAAGGTGATTGTTGAAAAGCTGCGTCACAGGTGGAGACAAAACAAATAAAAACAGGTCTATATGTCATCAGTGAAGAAAGATTTTGCATCAATAGGCAGGAATCACCAGAAACAAAAATAAATCCTTGTCTGTGGTTATTGACAGGTAAACAAAGCGTTTATGTTTTAGTAGTCACTGAACCTCTATCCTCTGGGGCCTGAAATGAATTTACCTTCTTATTTACTGAGGAAATGTAGTGAGGAGAAAATCAGCCTCCATCTTTCCTCTTTTTTAAGTGGACACATGTCTATTTAAGTAGCATCACACAGTTGGATCCAGAAAAACATCATCTAAAAAACATCCTCCTGCTGCCTTTATATTCTCAGGACAGGTATCAGTGTTTCTTGTTTCTAATTGACACTTCTCGTTTACACACAGACCCTGAAAACTGCTGTCATCAAGCCAATTATAAGCCAATATCATATATTTCCCACTTTTAAATACAATCATTAAAATGCAGACTGTGGCGGAATCTCAGTCTTGCCATTAATAGTTCTCAGTGGTGCATTCGACACAGTCAATGAAAACTAATTACTAGACTGAAAAAGTGTGTGACTCTCACACACCGTATTAAACTGGTTTAAATCTCACTTAAAGGATATGGACTACTGGTTATCTGCACCATATATATGCAGTACACAGCCATTTTACAGTACTTTAATCAGTCCGATAAAATCAGGATAATTATTTCAAGAAATATGTTTGAGACTATGTGTTTTATGGATTTCTCATAACTGGCTGCTTCCACTGGTAGTTTTGACAGACTTGTTTTCTTTCACTTAGAAATACTCTGATTTAATCAGCACACTACTCCTGGGATTACCGGTTTGGCAAGGGCATGCTGTATACACGCACAGTCATATACAAAGCACACGTGCACAAATGCTGGCACACATGCACTGAAACACATGTGCATCCGGTCACGTGGCATAATCTGGTATTGAGAGAAAATTAAATTTAGGAGGCGATTAAGGCTTAATTTAGGCAAATTATAATGCCATCGGGCAATCGCTGTGACAGATTGAACGCATCAATCTCGGATAAAGGAGGAAAAACGAACGGGAGGTCAGGGAGCGCATGGAGAGCATGGAGCAGAGGGATATTTTGTTTGCCCACTCATGTCCCAAAGCTGGTCAAAGTCCCTGATTCAATCTGCTAACCCTCTATGTCTTCTCTGCCATGTAACCATTTCCCCTGGTCCATCTGTACAGCAGGAGAAAAGGCTGCTGTTAAGTTACCCAACTTGCATTTCCCAATAAACAGGAGACTACATGTTTTGGTGTAATGCTGTTGTAAGATTGTTACAGTAGAAGTAACACGACAAAGAAATAACTTCTAATGCAGGAAATCAAAACCACTACTTGTGCCAGTGCAAGTGTAATTTTTTTCCCCCTTTTAATTTATCGCACCAATCTATATACACAGAAATTTCATTACATAAATTGCTTGCATTTTACTGCAATGCATTATACATTTTTATTGACATTGTTCACACCCGTTTTGATATTTCTCCTTGCTGTGATTACTTCACAGAAGCATGCCGTTGCTCGATCATTATGGATGAGTGATGTGCCATACAGTTATTATCGTCAGGATTTAATCAGAGCTGAGTGATCCTGGTTGTCCGCACACTACCAATCAGCATTAGTGACAGGTTATGTCACAGACCCAGTTACAATTATACTTCCACATCTGGCTTTGAATAGAGCTCTAAACAATAGAGTGTGCTCTGAAGTAAAATTAAGACATGTTATTATCTTACCTTAACAACATTTTTTTTCGAAAGCAGATGTTTCATTAAGTATTATGCAGATTGTATCTGATATATATAGATATATATATAGATATAGATATAGATATATAGATATATATATATAGATATATATATATACGTCTGAGTGATACTCTGGGGGTAAACAAGTATTTGCATACGCCACAAGTGACCAGGATTTATTGTTATGTATTCCTTCAGGTCATTCTCAAAACAGCTGGTTGGGTGATAATGTCAAAGCTGTCAGCTTTATGGCTGCTCAGGGTGTGTGGCGGTCTGTGAGTGTGTTGGTGATCCAATAAGTGTCCATGTGCTGATAGTTATACAGACATATTAAAATAGGGAATTGTGAATAATAAAAAAAAAAAAAAAACATAATGGCTGTCGTGTGTCCTCGAGCTTTGCCCTGCTTTACTTTGCTCTTTGGAAATGTAAGTATATTTGTTTTTATCTTTTCTCTGTATTATTCTATATGATGCGTTTCATTGCATTAGCTTATGTTATGTGGCACCGAGGTAAGAGTCACACCCACAGCCAAGCTTTACTCTTAATGAGATCATGCTCACAAACATGTGACAAAAACTACTTGCTATACCTGTATTTAATTTAAGCTGGGCACAGACATGGTGTGTGGGTGTGTGTGCACAAGTGTGCATGCTTGTGTGTTTATTTTTTGTGCTGTCAGACACCTTCACCCCCATTTGGTTGTTTGGTGGCGGCGAGGAGCCATCTGCCACAAATTATTTTTGATTGTTGTGGTACAGGCTGATCCAAAATAGCTGTGCTGACTAGAGGGCCCTGATTTGATGGTTTCAAAAGGTTAATGAGAGAGAGAGAGAGAGAGAGTGGAGGGCGGCGGCGGGACGGTTGTTGTTGTCAGTCAGTGTGGCAGATGGTAGTTTGGGAGGCTGTGGATGAAACGGTGGAAGAAAGGAGGGACGGATGAGAGTAATGGAGCAAAGTGAGTGGAGTTCTCTGCCGCATTCATATTCTAATCTATGCTTGTGTCTAAGTGATCCCATTGGAAAATGGATGCGGACTCAGACACGGAGACAGTGGTCAATATATGAACACACTTTGCCATTAATTTGTTTGGTCCAGATGCTTCAAAGTTACTGAGCTCCAGAGCAAAGTGCCAGAGCAGCTTGGTGCTGTCAATATCCGACTCCACTGTGCAGCTCTGTGGGCCTGGCTCTCAGGTTGCAGTCAAATAACATCTGTGGGACTGCTTAAATCTTAACGATCCCCTTTGGGACTCCAAGAGCTACCAATATAGTCGAGACGCATGTCATGGGTGGCGTGATGACAAATTGCTGCATCGGCAGAGCAGACTGGGGATAATATTATGATATGATATGCATAAAGATTCACAACGACTCGCTTTAAACAAAACAAACTGAGCAAACTGTAAACTCAGATATAGAACAGATATACGTTCAACCAGATGTCATGTGGTGTATTATTGTCCTATTAGAGGAGGCTGGCCATCAGTAAGAGCACTGAGATGGTTCACCGCAAGGGATTCACCTACTATTGATCTGCCTTGGTTGATTGATCCAAACACTGTACCAACTAATTCTAACAACAGACTAATGAGTCAGTCAATCTAACCATCAGTTTAAAAAGCGAACAGAGGAGGAAGGCGGATATGGGTTGTGATGGTTCGTGTGTGGCTGAGAAAATAAATATATGTTTTTTTTTTAAGTGTTGGTTAAATTGTGGGTTTGTGCACATTGCGAAGCACCTTTTGACTGCGAGTGTGTTTACTCTGATTTTGCTGACAGTATTTGTTCTGTGCCAGATCCTGTTAGAGTCACAGCAAAACCCACGGTGAAAAATGCACTTTAAGACCTTGTCGTATTACCGTCATTCACCACTCGCCGCTATCATCTACGACTTATCGGCCTGTACTTTCAGCCGAGCACTCATCTGCCCCCCGCAGGACAGATTTAGACCTTTCTGTGAAAAGTAATATCATCCCACTAATTCATTTTGAGACAGCTTTTGTCGCCTTTACAAATCATCCCCGTCAAAGATATTTTAACGGCACACAAACTGAACCTGTGGGGGAAAAAAAACAAACAGGCACAAGCAAAATACAGGATATGGGGCTTTAAATCTCATGCGGGGTCTAAAGAGGAAGAGAGGGGACAAGCAAACAAGTGGGGAAGAAGATAAATGAAAGATGGAGGGAGAGGGGATGAGAGGGGACGCCCACAGTGACATGGACAAATGAAAAACCTGCTGAGAGAGACATTTAGTCGTCACCAGGCAGGGAAACAGTTGGCTTGGTCCCAACACCACCCCCCCACCCCCCCAAACGCAGGAGATTTACTCGTCTGTGCGCCTCCAGACGTCCTCATTATCATCTTTTCTCTCACTCCAACTCCCCCAAAGCGAGGGACCACGATGCAGGGGAGGTGGGAGGGAGGACCGAGAGAAAGAAAGATGAGGAAGCTTACCATGAGTGCAGTTCGTTATCGTGTGCTATCGCTGACTGTGTTTGGCTGTCGAATGAAAAGCGATGGAGTAGAGGAGGGGACGAGCTGCGTGCTGAGCCATCAGAGCTGGTTTCCATGGTGGCCTGCCAGCGCTGGTGGCTGTTTACTCTCACAACACATAACCGCACTCTCACTCACACAGCATCAAATACCTGCGAGGCGCCAAACCAGGAAGGAAACGAACAATTCACCATGACACTCGCACACATGAACCCATACTGACGAGTCCTCGCAACTCTGTTGGTATGGGTTTTTGCAAATGTTGTGTTTGTGACAATATGTGCGTTTCTATGAACGTGTGTGTGTTTGTGTGTGTGTGTGAAGGCCAGATGAGAGAAAGTTAAACTGCATCCTGATGTTTGCCCCAAGACCTTGATTTCCATTCGTCCGTCAGTGCCTGCTGGCAAAGCTTTCCTTCCTCAGCATGGCAGAGCTGATTTAGTGCATTGGTGCACCGCAGGCTGTTGGACACAAAGTGCAACAAGGCGAGGCAAGTGAAACCTAGAAACACGAGTGTGCACAGGAGACTATGATTTAATTCAGGTCAACGCAAAAGAAATAGCTGTAGATTCAAGGGCAGTGTTCTGCATCATTGACTGGAGACCCTCATGCAGAGTGTTTGTATCCAGGTCTTCCAGAGGTGATTTGAAGGGTGTGGGAAGAAGATCGTAGCAACAAAGATGCTTTACCCTGAAGACAAAGACTCCCTGAAGAGCATCGCTTAAAATTGGTGAAAAAAAAATAAATCGTTTTCCAGTATGAGCCTGTTGTGGAGCTAATGGAAAGAGCCGAGCACTGAGCAGAGCCAGGCAGATTGTCACTGTGGACAGTAAAATCACAGCGTTGTACACAGCACTCGTTCAAAGTGTGAGTGGGACCGCAATCAGACTGTCGCTGAAAGTTTTTTTTTTATTTAATAGAAAATACCCCCACGAAGAATAGGAGCATAGATTGAAGTTTCAATCTCTGCTTCACGGGTTTCTCTTGACAAATAGTGCTTGACCACAGACGTGTGCAGCAAAACATATAACCATAAATATAAAGTAACGTCTGTCTGACATGTTTCTTTACACTCCACAAAGGAAGGCGAGATGCCTGTCGAGCCTTTGTTGTTAAATAATAGTTTTCTATATGTGACAAATACCATGTAAGAAACCATTTCAACCCGCTATCTGCTCTGCGTTTCTCTCTCTCTCGCTCTACCCAGTACGTGTTGCTACTCACAGTATCAGCGGGGTTTATTTCTCAGATCAATAGAAACCAAAAAGGGGCCTATGGGGTCATTTCACCAGGGGATGAAGCTCTTCTCAGCTTTAATGGTGCTTCCAGCACAAAAATGCCTCTATAAAACTAAACCCACTGTTTTCTTCTATATAAAAAGACAAACGATGACGAGTTCCTGTTTTGATGGATTCAACAGGTGTAGCAGGGCTTCCACAGAAATACACTGCTGGTAGTGTCTGAACCACCATCAGGGGGACGCTTTCATCCATTTAAATTTGTGTTTTGAAATTTCACATCAGAAACTTTGTTGTCTTTTTTTGTCATTACTCCTCCACAGTGTCTCATTTAAACCTCCTTCTACTCCTGTTAGATTTGTTCTACCTGGCCAGGCCCCTCCTATGTCTCCATGCCCCCCCCCCTCTTATTTCTCTGAGTCATCGAAGGACGTTTAGTGACTCATGTGTTTCTCTCTCTCTCTCTCTCTTTTCCACCCTCGCCCCACCCTTGTCGTCTCGTACTTGTGATGGAGTGAGTGCTGGGATGAAGGTCCACTCGGCAGGCGTGTAGGCTCAGATCAGTTAATAATGGAACTAATGAGCATCCGTCCAAATGAGCTTTTAATGGGCTCTGTCTACCTGCGGCTACGAGAGAAGGATGGAGTGAAGGAGGTGGGGGAGGCGTGTTTTGATGGAAAACAAGAGGTCAAGCAGGCCGTTAAAATAAATACTATCAGTTAATTTATCTGGACATGGTGATCCAAGGCATCGTATTGGATGAATGTGTTAATATGGGATTTATAGTCTGAAGTCAACATGGACAAACAGTGGTACAGGAGCCCTTTGGACAAAAATCTAAAATACTGGTGCAACCTTCGTTAAAAGTGTTGAATCAGTTCATCCTGGACTGTAACTGTGTCCCGTATTTTGGCCACAACTCTGCTGACTTTTAAACAACAGCATATGATAGTCTTAGAAAGTAAAAATCAATAATATACATTTTTGCTGACATCGTGCCGAGTCATGTTGTGATTAAATTATGAAAGGACAAAACCAAAGTTCAGTTTCCAAAGTCCTGTTTCTTTTATTCGCCCAAAACTTAACTTGCACTATATATATTGTGGGACAGTAAATAAACACATGCATCAAGCTAATATTTTATTAAAACTCAGACATTCTTTTGAATTGATGAGGTACATCTGTTATTTATTTCTTTAGTTTTTTCTACATTCATTCTCTAATTGCTGGATTATACATTTGTAGTATCAACCTAGGTGTTTTTAGAAAAATGTATTAGAATGAATCACTAGCTGGGACCCTGCTCATGAACCACATTGTTTCGTCAGATCTGTGATCTGGATGGCGCTCTTCCAATCTGATCTTTAGAACTGAATAGGATATAATATTTGAAAAGATGAATTACTCTATAAAAAGGCTTATTAAGGTGTGGAGAAAAAAAGTCACTCTTGAATAATTAGAGGAGCAGATTTCAGAAATTTGAAAGGAGCTGAAATCGCACATCCTTTTTTCTGGTCTGCTTTTACTCCACTTTCCACCACAGTCCATTTGCCACTATAGTCTGTCAGTGATGGCCTGTAATCCCATTATTACTTTGAGCAACCCCCAGAGAAATGGTGTGAACATTTAACAATTTATAAAGGAGTTATAGAAACCACCAGCTCTTCAAGACTGCAAACTGACACTTTGGAAGAATTGAACTTTGCTGGACGTGAGCAGCTCTGCAGCTGCAGCAAGGCTCTGTCACAAAGTCTCCATCTAAATGAGGTTTCACCCTCACTCAACTCAGAATATGGTCCTGGCATAAAACTCCACCTAAGTGTGTTCACTTTATCCAAGTTTATTTATCCTTGCAACTGGAGTTCAGGTGTAGCTGCATGTTTGCCACTGTGATGAGGCTCAGTAGGTGTTTTCAATCACTCTAAGTGCATCCCAGCAAACCTGGCACACTGTGTTGCCTTTATCGTTTCTGCATTTCCCTTGGAAAGTACAAACTTCTATATTTTTCCTTTTTTTCTCTCTCTGTCTTTACGGTTGCCTTCGCCCCAACTGTTGCTGACAGGCAGCCTGCCAGAGAGGATTAGCCTAAAACCATTCTAATTCAGGGTGACTTCATTTCAGTTGGGCATACAGTACATGCCCCAAGCAGCAGGGCCCTGCTTCGACGCAATGGCGAGACCATTGAATACACGCCACTCTCCGATTCTCTCCACGTCCAAAGACATGTTTCTCCTGCTTTTGGATTTTCTTTTATCGCAGACTAGAAAAAAATCATTTCTTTGTTCTTGTATTCCTGCAAACAGGCCTTTCTCTAAAAGACGTAAATAAAACATCACAGTCTCCGACAATCCAGCTTCTACACAGACTGGGAAGTTTTCTTTCTCTTGAAAAAAACATCGGACTGCTTCTTTAATACTGTGTGTTTTCTTTCCAACGTAGATTGCCGTGATGTGTTGTTGCCCATGATGCTGCGGGAGTTGAGCGGGGCACTGGTCGAAATGGCAGATGGGCCTCATGATGGGAGGAGAAACAGTCTGGAGCTGCTCAGCAACATCCTGGAGGTCCTCAGCAGGGACAACGTGGTGAGACACACACATTAAAGAACATAGAGCACCTGTTGGCACCACTGTGTCAGTTATGTTCTGTCTCAATACAATCTGAAACAATTTTATATGAGAACACAGTAAGATCTGCCTGCTGAGGCAGCGTTTGTCATTCACTCCACACTGCCACCTCATATCTTATTCTACATTTTACTGGTGTGGTTATTGTGGCCATTATGCAAACAATAATTGTCCATCATTCACTCTGTTTGGCTCTTGCTTGTGCTAGTAACCCATGCAGTTTGCTCTGTTGCTAAAGGCAACCAAAAGAATACACAGGAATAAAAACAGCCAAACCACTGAGATAATAATGAAGACTGAGCTTCCAGTTGGGGCAAACCAATTCACAGAAAAGTGACTGTGACTGAACTTCTTACAAAAAACATTATGATTGGGAAAATACTGTCTGGGTTAGAAATGAGCCGGGTCACAAATTAGAAGTCACTTCCTGTACCCTTTCAACATTGCAAATGGATTCGGGCTACCGCTGAGCTGTGTGCCACCCTCAGAGGAGCTCTCTCAGGAAACAAGGTTGGACGTAGCCTGAAGCGGTTTCATTTCCCGTCACACGGTCGTGCAGTGATGCAGACCTTGATCAGTTACCACTTCGTTTACCCTTTTTCAAGCATGTTGCTGCACGTTAGTCCTGTTGCACAAAATACACTTCGCTTTCGAACTAAAACATCTGTATTATGTGCTCACATGAGAAATGCATCACCAGCATGCAGCTGGGTTTTTTAAAAATTGCTACTGGAAGTTGTTGACAGCCTGCTGGGTCTTTTGAAGTGAAGGTATGGGCTTTTTTTCCGCGACTAATGAAGCATGAGCATAGAGATGCATGGCGGTGGGGGAGAGATGAGGGAAAAGTAATGAATGGAGAAGTAATGAATATGATGAGGTGAGTTTACATCATTTGAGATGTAAAACCAGAGCAGGCAGTTGCAGTCTCCAGAGTGAAATGACAGGTTGAGGAAAACATAACCGGTTTTCTATCAAACTATATGAGCACTGATGTCTGCGAGTATTACTCACCACATTCACATGTGGCAGCCTTATTGGTCAAAAATGGCAACTTTGGCTTTGAAGACATTGTACTGTTTGGGCCTTATCAACACAGCTCCTGTTATTTATAATGCGACACAGACACAACTGTTTGCCAGTGACAAGCCCTTCACAGACACTGGTGTGTTACCTGGTCATAAACGCAAACTGTGTAGGATCAGGTTTCAAATTTGTGCGATGAGAAATGAAAAGAGCAGAAACGGTCAAAGAAATAGAAACCAATCAGCTGTGTAGGGATGATAAAAAAAAAAAAGTGATTGTCCTGAGAGTTAACTGCCAAATGGAGAGAAGGGCAAGAGTTTATTTCAAAAGCAATACGATGCATGGGTTTTACTAAAACCAGAACAGGGAGCGAGAGGTGAAAACTTAGCATGGAACACATGAGAAAAGCAACTTAAGTGGAGGAAGAGGTGGCAGGAGGCGTCTCACCTCCTCACCTGCTGTCTCTCTGGGTGGTGTCTGATTAATCTGTCGCCCCGCAGATGTAGCCGAGTTCGAGAAAGAGATTCACAAAGGCAAACAGAGATGGGAGAAGAGACGAGGCATCAGATAGATGCACGTGTCAGTGGGACGGTTTGTGTTGAATTCATAAGTGCGTTTTGTGATGCAGCTCTGAGTGCAAGTGATACAGGGAGGATACTAATGGTGTAAAACAGAGGCAAGACTTGCCAGTGCTTTCATGTTGTTTTTTTTTTTTCGCCCAACCCCCAAAACATTGTAACAGCGTTTTCTGCTCCTATTTTTTGTTGGATGCAAGTAAATACAAAAAAAGCACAGTTAAGGTTGGAAATAAATGAACGGACTATTGAACGGACTTGTGTGTGTTGCTGTTGTGCAGAAGAGAGACCGGGCTTTTCATCCTGCTGTTCTTAGACGACTGTCCGAGAAACTATCATACCTACAGCCAGAAACACTTCTACAGAAACAAACAGCAACACAGTTACACACGTGTGTGTGTGTGTGTGTGTGTGTGTGTGTGTGCGTGCTTAAACTTTGAATTTGTTTCATTTTTACCTACTGTTGTTATTTTTCAACCTTCACTCCTCTTTATGCTTGGTACACAAGGACATACACACATGCGTCATGCAGACCCATACACATGTAATTGGGTTAGATTATGCTAACGAGAATGCACAGGGGAAAAAAAAGCACAAGTCCACACAAGCAACGGGACTAATGCTAATTTGTGTTTGGATGCAGCTGATGCTCCGCTGGAGAGTTACTACCCTCCGGCAAGTCTGAGTCAGCTTCTGTTGACCTCCTTCATGATAGTATTGTGTGTGTGTGGGCGTGTGTGTGTGTGTTAAAAGAGCCTTGTTACCATAAACGTGCATATTATACTTCATATTTCTGTGTCATTATACAGGTTGCAGTAGTAACAGGTCATCAGTCAAACTGTGATTTTCTAGTATTTGGTAAAAACTATAAATATGGTTGATGTTTATCATTCGCTGCTGGGCGAGTGCTCAGTTAATGCAGAAACCTCCATGGCTGTGGTGTGGTGTGATTATGCAGCTGCAAAGCAATTTATAAGATCTTAATTTAATTATTTAAGAAATGCAGTTATGCTGTAAAATTAGATGCACAAAATGCAAATTAAATGCAGTATAAAATAAACTCACATTTCCATGTCAGCAGCCTTCTCATGGTTCACTGTGAAGACGACGAACCAAAATGTTCTGTTTTACCAGAAGGCTGCAAATTTTAGCTCGAGAAAACTTTATTCTTTCTCCTCTTTCATCTGATCAGCCATCCGTCCATTCAGCGCCCAAGAGAAACTTTGCACCGTGCAGAGCAATTTATCTCGAAGATGAGGAGAGTTCTGGTTGAGGGTGGTTACACAAACAGTCTGATGAGTTCCCAAAGTTTTGTGGGGAAATATTTATGTCATATCTCTGAAAGCAGCATCCAGGTGTTTCCATTTGCGTTCATATATGAGGACTTCTTACAACCTGTGTCTTTTTTTTTTCCCACCTGCATCCCTCTTCTCTGTCTCTGTTTCTCTCAGGGGGAAACATTTCGACACATCCAGGACATTGTGGTGTCCCTGCTGAGGATCATCAACCGGACAGTCATCACAATGGGTCGTGAGCATCCTCTCATTGTAAGTACATGCACATTTGCATATGCACAAGTTACAGTATACTTGACTGCCTGTAAGCAAAAGGGTCAGGTGTTGCGGGATCCTTCTTTATGTCTCAACTTTTGTTTAACGTGGATTAACTCTCCACTTTTAAGTCTGTTTCGTTCTGAAACACAAAATATGTCGACAACGTGGAGCCTTGTTTAAAATACTCACTTTTATTGTACACACAAGAGGACGACCAGGAAAAGAGGGGCGTAATTCAAGCTGACATACTGTTCTGGGACAGTTCAGAAAAATGCAGGGGTGTTTTGGATATTGATTTGTTAAGTAGTAAGTCTGATGTTATCCAGTATTCTAATGGGTAGCTACTGGTAAGCAAGAAGCAGCACTGTGAAGTAAGCACTGGTGTGTGTGTATGTTTAAAATAAAGACACAGATGTATGTTTGCAACAGGGATTCAGATTCCTGCTGAAAATCATACTTCTTGTGATGTTATTTTAAACCAAATCGTTTGTTAATTAATTAGACTCCACACAATGAGCAAAGCGTAATTAAGAAAACATTTTTTTTTCACTGTTATTCAAACTTGTTGTATGTTTGTTTTTGTTTTTTTGAAAGTGGGTGATACATCAATACATCGTTGGATACAGGCCAATAATCGTTGTCATTAACAGAGAGAACTAATAAATGGTTTTGCTACGTGTATATGTGATTTTACCATACGCGCAAACCAGTTCCCGGCGACTGTCGGCCTCTGTGCATGTGCGCACACCGCGATGTGAAAATCCTCGAAACAAGATTTAGATGACAGCAAAACACTTTGATTTTGAACGGTAGTAAAGGAGAAAAATCAATCAACTCTGTCAGACAGCTCTGACGGAAGTTTGAATGCTCTGACACAGCTAGTCAGTCTTTTATCAGCTGCCTATCACATTTCCTCTTAATGTCGCCCTAAATAGTGCTCGCTAAACCCTGATGTCCATCCAGAGAGCCATCTGTTCCCAGAGGGCTCAGCGGGTTCTTTCCCGCTCGTATCCTCTTAGCGCTGTAGTTGCTGCTACATTCGAGATCGGCTGTGAGGCCGTTCGAAGACACAGATTCCAAATTGTTCAGATTCTCCTCTTTATTGCTGCAATTTAGCCCAAATTGTTTTGTGAAGATTGATTCCCAGCTGCAGGTGTGTGAGTCAGAGTCGGCGTAAATCCAGCCTTCCATCGGTGCATCTGTCCTGACAGGAAGTTACAGTCAGTTCCCATCTGTCATCCAACGTGTCCGCACTCGTCCTCTTTACGACGCACGAACACTGCGTCCTCACCTTTAGCTCCTCGACCTCACAGACAAGTTGCTAACGTCCGGCTCCCACAGAGAGCTAATGTGTCGAACTCTTTTAAATCCCGCTCAGACAGAAAGTTCTGCTCCTTTGGCCTTGGTTTCGTTCTTTAGTCCGTTTCCACTTGTTGAGGATCATTGTGGGAAAAAGTGCCTTTTACAGGGACGTCTCCTCCCCGAATCTAACGACACACTACACACCGAATGACCACGAGAGAAACACTCCACTCTAACGCTCTCCTGGTTAATCCACACCTCCATGCACCTGCGTTCCAGCCAGGATGTCCGGATTTTAATCACAGCTTAAAGCCACCAGAAACACTTTTTTCTGAGTTTTTTGACACGGGCCTTGGCGCCGGGCCGGGTAGAAGTGGCTGGTGCAGGCTTGGTCAGCGTGGGCGCAGGCACATCGTAGTCCCCCTCCAGGGCCTCCATAACAACCTGGAAGCGTCCCTCCTGCTGTCGGAAATCGTGCTCCACACTGGAGAGGAATGACAGAAAGAGCAGCTCATAGGGACGAGGTCAAGAGCGTGGCAGGAAGAGACAGCTGGCGCGTGATCGCCAGGTTGGGACGGCATCAAGTCAAGTCAAGATTGTTTATGTAGCTGAAGAGATTATATGTGGGGATGGAGAGATGGAGAGAGAGAGAAGAAGAGCAGATGGATGCAGGTTCAGCTGGAGGTTTACGAAGCAGAGAGATCAGAGAGAGTGACACTGAGAGAAAGACGAACAAAAACCTCCTGGTGACATTAATATGCAGTGACAGGGCTGACGGCTCCTTAAAGAGACGTTTGACTGGAATGTATGTGTATGTTTATATGGAGGTGTAAAGCACAGCATCAGTGGAGTACAGGGTTGTTGGGGGCAGGGAGGGAGAGGGGCACTGACAAAATGGAGGCACTGAGAGAAGAAGCAAGGAGGAACTTCTTCTGATGTTCAAAGCAGACCCTCTTAGCTTTCTTTTCCTGTGCTCGTCTCACTCGTACCCCCCCGGACCCCCCCCACCCCCCCCCCCCCGCCATTTTTTCATACATCTCTCTGAAGTGTCCATTGCTGCAGGTCATAGTAAAGGAGGCTTTGAGTTTCTTTCTCCTTTTTTGTGTTTGTGTGCGTTTGTGTGTGTGTGTGTGTGTGTGTGTGTGCGCGTGTGCGTGTGTGTATTGAGTTAGATCATAGGGGTGGAGCTGCAAAGGGCTCGGCTTCTCGGGTTAATTAACCACATGATGAGGTAATGAGAGCGGAGGCAGCTAACCTAACTACCATCCTCCTGCATCCCTACATCCCAGCACACACACACACTACACACACACACATACTATACAAACACACACACACACACGTCCACGCACACACACGCTATACAAACACACACACACACATTCTCCCCTGACGCCCACGTGTGCATCTTCTGCAGCAAACCCAAGGCTGACTGAGGGATAAAGGCAACGCACAGGGGCTTATGGAGAGAGAAAGGGAAGGAGCTACATCTCCTCTGTGAAATGGAAGGATGGATAAATGAAAAAAAAAATACAGGCGTTAATAAATGAGGGCAGCGAGGCCGCTGCAGAATAAAGGTAGGGAGAGGGAGGTAAAGGAGGAGAGGACGGCTGTCACCAGAGACGTGGTGGGAGGAGGGCAGAAAGTTCTCCTTTCCCTTAAAAAAATATACAGGAATGGAGGGAGTGAGTGAAAGGAGGGAGTGAGTGAAAGGAGGAAGGAAGGAAACCCCTCCAGTGGGCATAGAGAAGGCGAATGGCTGTCATGAATAAATGATGATGTACTATGACTACACGTACACAAACACCGGCATACGCTGATAACCCGGTGCATCTGTCCCTCATTTAGTCAGTGTTGTTCTGTAAACTGCCTCCTGTGTGGGCATCATGCAGTTTCATTATGAGACACTTCATTTGTATAGAGCAAGGTTTATGTTTGCATACTGAATGCATGTATGTGTGAGTACATGCATAAGTGAGATAGTACGTTTAGGTATACGTATATCTGTGTACTGTGTGTACCTCTGTATGCTGTTGAGCTGTGGAAGCTTTGGAAAAACAAAGGGGCCGTCAAACGTACCTCTCCCCTCTGTCTCTCATCATACAAATTAATTAGGGCTGACAATGGCAAAATATCTTCAGGCGGCCAGCCCACATTAAAACCTCTTTGTTCACCACTAATCATTTAGATGGATGTTTGAGTCCCACGCATAATTGATTCTCTGCTTGTGGGTTTCCTCCCCGATCTCCTCGTTAACCGTAGGCTGGTTTGATAAGGTTGTTACTGTCCAGTCAAACAAATCGAGCTCTTGCACTTTTTGTCTGTGCATATCATTATGGGCTGCTGAAAGCTGACTGCAACAGAGAGGAGCTATAGTCAGGAAGCGGATTCTGCACATCTTTCCTCGTTGCATAAAATATACTCCTTACTTTGTCAACATGCATGGATGTGAAACATGTAATGTATGTTTATTTACTGTGTATGTTCATTTGTTAATTCAGGGCGTGTTGTACTTATCTGCAAAGCATCAGAAATGAAAGGATGAGGAACAGAGGAGAGGATGAAGGGAGGAAAGATGCAGATGTGGAGCTGCTGGGGATGCGAGAGTCTTTGGGAGTCGGGGAGTTGGGGGGTGGGGGAGTGGGGGGGTAGTGGAATAAAGGTCTTTATAGCTAATTGCCTGAAAGGGGAACTGAATTTCGAACTGAAAGTTTTCTTTTTTAAGACAAATGATTCCAGTTTCAGCAAGTAAATATCTCTGCTCTTCTCTGTGTCCGTGCTGTTTGTGTGAGCAAGACGGGAAGGCCAGTGTTGGTTGATCAGTAGGAGTTGGGCACTTGTGATTAATCGTTTTGACAAGTGACACATAAGATGAGTCATTTATGAGCTGTGGAAACAAGTTAGAGCAAAAACATATCAGAACGAGCCCGAGGGTGCATGGCGTGAAAAGATGAAATGACTCACGAAAAGAAAAGATGAGAATAAGAGGAGGATGGAATAAAGTAGTGGCAGCGATGGAAATACAGTACACTTATTATGTTGTGGTGGTGAAGCTTTGTAAGTTGTACAGGATCTAAGAATGGAATCGCAATTTAGGTCACACACACACACAAGGGATGAAGGAAACAGCAAACACACATCATTTGCTTATTGTAAACAGTAAATGCATAATTAATTTCATTTTTGGCATGTAAACTATTTCCCTATAACATTTTGTTTATTGCTTCACATGAGACATATAGTTGGACCATATTCCTTTTGTTGTACAACTATTATTAGTACAGGAAATAAGAAAAAAGCAGAGAAGCAGGAAAAACAAGTAATGAAAAATATTAAAGAAGGGTATATATTCTATACATGTGATAAAACCAGGAACACATATGGAAAAACAATAGAAATGTAATTCTTTTGATCCCTCATTGGAAGGTTATGTAACACAGTAAGCTCATTATGTTGATCAGGTTACCTGTAGATGATGCAGGCTGTCTTTTGGCAGGTGGAGCAGTTGTTAATGTCCTGACCAGTTCTGTATGAGCTGCGGCTGGAGACACAAAGCAATGTACAGTTTCACTTTCACACACTGAGGCAACAGGTGCTCATTTGAAGCATGTATATTAGCAAAAGCCCACATATTTGTAACATTATTTAACCATTTAACCACAAATCAGTGTCTCTCTAAATTCAACACTGTGCATTGAATAAAATCGTCCATACACTAATCTTGCAGTAGCAGCAGACTGAGCTTTTCCTGACCAGACACACTCTCACTCTCTCGACTGCTGATATCGTCTCAGTGTGGCGACATCAGCTGTGTTCTCTGGGTTTGTCAGAGGGCACAGAGGAGATTGTGATGGACCAGTCCCAAAGACCTGCCTGTTTAGCATTTCAGCCAGGTGAACACAGGTAATAGGCCTCGTCAGTCTGCAGCGACACTATGCGTTTGTCTAATGAGAGCTGGTATGTGGAGGCAGATGGTTCAGTGGAAAGAGTTTTGTTGCAAATTGATGTGCATTTAAATAAAAACTACACACATTTATATCAAGACAGAAAAGTTGGGAAATAAATTTGGATATTAAAAGAAAACGTCTGACAAGCTCATGCTGACTGCCATGCGATTACAATACGTTATTGTTGCCAAGATAATTTGGCTGTCCCCTTACTGAACTATGTAAATGAGAGAATATCTGATTCATGATGATAAAGGAGACGTTTTTAATTACACTATTAAAAA
This sequence comes from Trinectes maculatus, assembly GCA_016785345.1. Taxonomy (NCBI): domain Eukaryota; kingdom Metazoa; phylum Chordata; class Actinopteri; order Pleuronectiformes; family Achiridae; genus Trinectes; species Trinectes maculatus. The sequence continues at coordinate 241,161 of JAFBJQ010001505.1, forward strand.
AAAAAAAGCCCCTGTGCCTTGCATCACTCTTCTCTCCTTTACCAGTCTTTATCAAAGACAGTGAACGCAGGAGGAACGAAACTTTGTTCCGACAGAGGAGAGGAAATGAGGAGCTGAGCACTACAACAACCCTTCAGCTCAGCTGGGACTTTTATCACAGTGGCCCACTTAGATGACTTTCATTCACAGCATCAGCCACATCACATACCTGCAGCCCCGCTCACTTCCTGGTTCTCCTAATTCTCTCTTACTCTCTCTCTTTCTCTCTCTCTAATTAAAAAACCTCAAACGGTGACACACACAGACCTGAACAACACGTACACTGACTGTCGGAGACTTCTTATTGTGCGTCTTAAACATTAATTGTGTTCCTCGAAGGTGATCTGATGGGGATTGGTGTGTAGCCAGAGGCATCTGTTAACCCTGAACACAGAGAGATGACGCTGTGAGAGGAAGAGAGGTTGTGAAAACATGGAGAGAGAGAGAGAGAGAGAAATTATGGAGACATTGTTGTGTTGACAGAGATGAGATACGAGGTCAAGAGATGCATTTTACGTTTTTGGAAGAAGGATAGGAAATGTCTGGCCGTGTGAATAAACTGCCTGCAATGGAGGGCAGGCCAAAGACATGGGGTTGAAACTGGGGTTGAGTGAAGAGTGCAGAGTGATGATGTGCAGGATGACGGGGTGAAGAATGGAGAGCAACAAGAGGGAAAGGAAAAGTAAATCGAGTGAAGGCCAGAGCATAACAGCAGGAGAGTGAGATAAACATGCGGTCAGAGCAGGCAGGGCAGAGAGCAGAAGAAGAAGAAGAAGGGTGATCCTCACTATATACAATGAGGAGAGAGAGAGAGAGAGAGAGAGGCATTAATTATGAATGGAGAGAAGACAGGTGAGAGGGTGGAGGTGGAGAGAAGGAGGAACAGCTTAAGGCGAGTTTAAAAGCCTGGGTGATGGGGTGGGGGGGGTGGGGGGGGGGCATCAGTGTGAAATGAAGTGAGCATGTAATGCTGGGGAGATGTTTGTAGATAAGAGGAGGGAGATATGGGCCAAGACGCACAACCAGTTAGCAGAAGTAAACAATTTGTGAAGTTGCCTTGCTGAGCTGAACTGAACCACTGCTACCTGCTAAATGCTACAGGAGCTGTATGAAATAATACATGGATAAAGAAGATACCATAGTGACATCTATGACATCATCTGTGTCACAGTCTGTGATGTCATAGGTGACTCGGTATGGTAGTGTATGTTATGGCAAAAGTTTAAAAAACTCCTTTTTTTAATGTGGCAGCAGAAGCACCACATTAATATCTCATTTTAGCAAGTATTCAATTGCAGGCACCAGCCAGTGGAATTCCATGAATGCAAATTCCCATTCTGCCTCAAACTTAATGTTACATGAGCCTGGAGAGAGGCAGTGGGTGAAATGTGTTCATCTGGTTCCTCCCTGGTTCCTCCCTGTTCCTCGCTGCATGGACAGCCAACATGCCATGGAAGCACCAGAGAGTGTGAAGACACACACGCACACACACAGTATTTCTCCACAGGCCCCACATTTCAAATCTATTAGCCAGACTTGAAAGCGAGTCAGTTTATACTGTATATTAAAATTCAAAGAAACTCTCCTCTTAATCTCGTTGACTTCCTTCACACTTCCTCTTCCCCATCGCTTGCTTTTCTCTGTCGCTTCCCTCCCTGAGCACGTGTCCCTGCAGTTAGCACCTCTACCTCGACTTTAGCCTCGTTTCTAGGACAAGACCCACATATGGAACGGTCTCAATTTCTCCAGTCACATAGGCGTCAACCTAATCTTATTTCTTCATCTGTTTATATTTTCTATTCCCCCATCTCCCATTTGTTTCACCCTCCCTACCTCCCTTCTCTCACCCTTCACTGAGGGCCTTGCTCTTTTCCAGGTCTTGAATGACATTGAGCAGCACCTTGATCTTCTCCTGGTTGGACACTAGGTTTTCCTCCACACTCTGCAGCTGCCCCTTGAGCCCACGTGGCGCCTTCCCTGCGTGTCCAGCCAGCAGTCCTCCAGGAGCCCCGTTACATTGTGCTTTCACATGAGTCGTACAAGGCAGTGTGTTGTCGTCGAGCGATTTGCTCTTCTGTTTTGTGTAGTCCTTGTGTTTGATCCGCTCTGAGGATGTCTGTCTGGGAACATTTGTCGTCTCCTGGGTGTTTTTGGGTTGTGCTACAGGCGTGGATACTTTGGAAGCGGGGGTTTTGGGGGAGTGTTTTGTTGGGAGAGTGGGCGTGTCGCAGGATTTGGACTCGCTGTGAACCGTGGAAGCTGCAGGTTTAGAAGTGACGTGGGCCATTGTGTGTTGGTGTGTGTGTTCATCAGCTTGCTGGATTTCAGTCCCGCTCTGCTTGTGTTCGTCAGCTAGGTGTGGTGTTGTCGCCTCCGCAGGTGGCGTGTGTTCTTGCTGTGTAGGTGTGGCTGCAGTGTTCCTGTTTGTGCTGTTTGCGTGTGCGTTTGTGTCTGTTGTTTGTGTTGCGCTGTCCTTGTAATGAGTGAGGTCAGCCGAATGCGGCCGTGTCTGCTGCTTTGGATCTCTGGTTTTGTTCTGACTCTGTGATGTATGGTTGGGATGCGAGCTGTGTGTTTTCGGCATAGTGTGCGACAGCTGTGGTATCTGAGATGTTTTGACTGATGTGTGTGTGGAGGTGTTTGATGTTTCCAGCTTTTTGGTGGAAGACTGAGAGTCCACAACGCAGTCCTTTTTCGACTGGCTGGGGGCCACTGATGGTTTCCTTGGCGGATTCGGTAAAGTCTGGCTGGCTGTAATTTGACCAACAACCCTCCGGCGACATGCGCCTGTGCACGGCGTAATCTGTGATCGTCTCCGCCCACAAGTCCCACACAGGCGAGCTGGGGAATTCGTCATCATGCGACAGGGTCGAGGTGGAGTGGCGTGCATGGCCGGACATGCGCTCCCTGTCTTTAATACTGAGCGATGGCCCTCACTGCGCAGTGATTGGACCCTCCTCCTCTCACAGGCCGGCTCCTTGTTCTCCGTGGCCTCAGTGCAAACCCCTCCCACCATATCAGATGCTACGACGCTGCCGTTTATATACCGAGCTGTCTTTTTACCGCTCGAGTCCTTGGGAGTTGTCCGAATACTTTTGATCTGGCAGTAAACTCCGCTGCCTGACCCCTGTGACCCCATGTCGTCCTGCGTCACGGTGTTGATTTCGTTCTGAGATGTCTCCTTGGACACTGGAACGCTGCTGCTGTCACTTTTGATAAGTCCCCCTGTCTCTGCTGTGGTTGTTTTGGCTGTTGCCACCGCGAGCGGGTGATGTGTGTTGGTTGGTTGACTGCTCTGTCTTTTGATGGAGGAGAGAATCCGCAGTCCAGGAGATGTCTGCACCCCGACACTGCACAGCGGACCCCATCGCCCCCCTGCCAGGGGTACCCCTAGTGCAGGCACAGGATTGGTTGGGTCAGCCGCCCTCCTGCCCATACTCCTCTGCAGGTTTGCTCAGCCCCCTGAGGAGCTGAACGGGATGGAGACAATCATTGACACCAGCCAACGTCTGCAGGATTATATCCAGAAGAAAGGAGAGATCTTTTACAGCTGTTTTTTGTGAGGTGGTGTGAGAAAATTTGTATGTGGAAGGTGGAGACAGAAATTCAATATCCCACGAGGCTGTAAACTCCCAATATCCTTCTGTTAACGGCCTCCTCGCCAGTTCACTTCTTACTGAGCTATAGTTTCACACCAGTTGCCAGTGGACGATGAGTTTTCCTGGTTTGCTGCATTGCTGATTTGCTCTGGAGAGAGAGAGAGAGAGAGGGGGAAAAGAGAGAGGTAATGAATGACAGAAAAAAGTAGGGGGGACGGGAATAAATAATGAGCGGTAGAAGAAAACGCACACATTAGGCACGTAAGTGCCGTATAAAAGCTTCAGCCTTGACTGAAGGCGCACACTGACCACATCAATAAAACTCCATCAAACTCCTGTCAGAGCTGCAGGTGGAGCGGGAGGCGCAGGGACCAAACTTTAAATCTTATCAAGTTGTCCTCTTACAGGAAAAGAGAGAGAGAGGGCGGTGTCCGAGAGGTAAAAGCGTCTGTGTCTCTGAAGTTGCAAATTGCACACTGTCTCCAGAGTGAGAGTCATAAATACATTTTATGAAAATAGGACTTTGGATGTTTTTGCTGTCAGACGTTAAGTGATGGGGTTTGGAATCAGTTGAACAGGTTCAGGATATTGTCAAGGTCTGCATAGATAGCTTATGTATAAGCTACTGTATGTATACGTTTAGGATATAGGAAGTGCAGGATTTAATGGCATCCAGCTCATATTGCATATTGCAACTAAGTTAAAAACCCATTAACCCCTTAACTGTTGCAGGAGACATAATAATAATACTACAAAAGGCCAACTCTAGGGCCAGTGTTTTTACAGAATGTTATGAATAATGAAAACATGAATTAAGAAATTATTTTTTTTACTGAACCTTTATGGTGTCATCTGGTTTTTATTTTCATGCAACCAGAGTGCCCTTAAAAATCTTTGAATAACAACATAAAGGATACGTGGCTCTTGATATCACAATATTGATTGTGAGTTTGGTTCAAGGACTGCTACAGTGCCTGGAGGAAGGGCACCAATAATTTACAGCCCAGAGTGTTTATGATTGGTTACCACAGCAACCACGGTAACCATTTTCTGTGAGTGGACCAAAGAGGTCTTGACCCTGGGTGCATTCTTCCACATGGGTGTGTGTGTGTGTGTTAGAGAGAGGGAAAGAAATCAGTTTGAGACTCGGGCCAGCAGGTGGATGGGAAATAACCAGAGATGTGTTGTTTGCAAACAGAAATTGCAGGCGATGATAATGTTTTTCCTGTGATAGACGGATAAACAGAGGGTGAGGGAAAGCCTGTGTGTGTGTGTGTGTGTGCGCGTGCAGCAAAGAGGGTAAGGAGTGTGGTGCATACTGTTTGCATTACTGCGTGTGTGTCTGTGTGTGTCTGTGTGTGTGTGTGTGTGTCTGCAAGTCATCGAGCAATCTGCCCTGGGATTCAGACTAAGTAAATTTAAGGTCATTTCACTGCAGCTCATTTCCAGACATTCCTCTTTCTACCAGCATCTACACCTGACACCACAGCACCTGCTGCAGCAAGCTTTCTCTCCCCGTCCCCTCGCTCTCACCATCCTATTTATATGCCTGTGTGTGTGTGTGTGTGTGCGTGGGTGCCAACCATTTCAGGTCTCAGCCTTCACCCCTGACCTGCGGGCTGTCAGGCAGAAAGTGACACCACAGCCTCAGAAGTCACTTGATCCACTCTGCTGATTTTCCGTCTTTTGCTCGCTCTCTAAATCACATCCAATATCTCTCTCCTTACCTCGTCCCTCTTGTCTTTTATCGTTACCCGTGTTTGTTGTCACACTTTCCCCACACACCAGTCCCCCTTTCAATCTCTGCCGTGCTGTCTTTGATTTGCTGTGTGTTTCTGCCTCCTCTTCTCCTGCCTCTACATTTCATCCGAGTCGCTCACCCGGATCACACTCCAGGCTGTGCTAAACGAACGGGGAGGAGAAGGGGGAGGCAACGCTGCTATGTGGGCGACGAAGGGGAGGCAACCGGAGAGGGTGGGGTGGGGGGGGGGGGGGTCGGGGGGGATAAGACGGAGAGAGATAAAGGAGAAGGATCACAGAAAAGATGAAAGTGATATATGAGCGTGTGTGTGCATTTCAGAAGAAGCGACGTAAAGTCCCATTTTCTGAAGGTGAAATCTCGGAAGGAGTCAGATAGAGTTTGTTAAAGAAGAGAGAGAGAGAGAAAGAGAGAGAGAGAGAGAGAGAGAGGGAGAGAGAGGGGGGCTGCAAAGAGGAATATGTGCCTGCAAAGAAAAATAAATATGTGGGAAGCTGCATGCACTGCTTGCCAGTAATCAATATGCACTACAAGTGTGGTGGAGCATCTGTCACTACACACACACACACACACACACACACACACACACACACACACACACACACACACAGCCTTTAAATGCTACAGGGAGTGTCTTGACAGGGTGCAGTGTTTTATGGAAGCTGTGTATAAATGCAATGAGTTTAATTTACCAGTTGATGGTTTGGGCTATTCACCAACTGTCTAGACAAATAAACAGTCTCAGTGAAGCCTTTTTGTGTGTGCATGTGTGTGTGCATGTGTGTGTATACATGTGTATATGTATGTTTAAATAAATGCACTGATTTGCCTTTGCAGTAGTAACGGAGCAGTGGAGGCTCCCGCTAATCGATGTGTGTGTGTGTGTGTGTGTGTGTGTGTGTGTGTGTTAGGGTGAATGAGACTGCTCTGTAATCACACAGCTTCTCTCACTCATTTTGTCTCATCCTCTCGCCCCCAGAATAGAACAAATGCAACATGTTATTAGCCCCTTGAGACAGGCCGCACGCTGTATTCAGGGTATTGTCGTCATTTTTTTAAAAATAAAAAATAAAAATCCTTTGTCGTTATGGCTCAGTGCAACAGAAAAAAAGTCATTTTCGATTTTAGCATTGCTTTTCTTTATTCTTTTTTTTTCTTTTTATTTTAAGATGCAGCCTTTAGAAACTGTTTGGTTTCTAACTGTCACTTTCAATCCAGCGCTTTAGGAAAGAGCTGTGTGTCAGACAACTTGGGACAGTGGCCTCCATTTCTTGCACTTCAAGAGAAAGAGCTTGTCTCTTGAAGTTGCCTCTTAAATCACTCTGAACAAAGTTGCGTGAGTTTTTGTAAAGGACACACGGTGAAAATATGTACTTTGCATGATAGTAAGTCAAACTAGATGGCTTGTACTGGAATTTGTATGAAGACGTTGGCTTGATGCAGTTGGAGTTGCAGCCTTGGTAAAACCCTAAGTCCATGTGAAATATAAACCCAACAATGCATCACCATTGTTATTACTATTATTGTTATTTTATTTTATGCGACTATGTCAAATTAGGCAATTGCCCACATCACCTCTGCCGAAATCCATGTCTGGATTGGTGTCAGACACAATATATTTTCAGTAAACTGTAGGAGACGCTAAATTATTAAAACCTCTTCTCAGATATTTTTTTAATGTGCAGAAAATCAGCAGGGAAGCTGGCAGACAGGCCGTCACACAGCATCAGTGTTGTCCTGATCAGCTGACTACAGGTATGACTCTGCATCACCAGATGCCACCAGATCAGAAGAGGCAGAATTAAGTATCCTCCTCTCATGTGTGTGTGTGTGTACAGACGTCTGATATTTACATGCGGCATTGCAGATACACAACATTATCTGCCTTTTCTGCGTTTCTATAATTAGCCCTTGGTTTTATTTTGTTTCCCTCTGTGTCTTGCTCTAACATTTGTCCCTGCACCTAAGACAGAGGGAATAATTCAGTAATGAACATCAAAACAGCCGGGGAACTGTAGCTCAGCTGGTCCCGCAGTGTGTTTTGTTGTGCATTTTAATTGGGTGCGAGTGCATTTTTCAGGGACGGTGCACTTTAATAAGCGTTTCAGCCGAAGAGCCAAAAGCCACAAAGGCTAATGCTGAAATGAGAAAAGCCAAGTATCTCATCTGACCCAGCATCATTCAAGATGGGTTCACATTTTCTTGTATATTTGTTTCACACTGATAGAAAAAGGCTGATGTGTCTCTTTAAGGCAACTTGTTAAAATGTGGAGAGGAACTTGCAACCAAGACTGTGATGTTTTTTTTTTTTTTCCAACACATTGACAACTCATGAGAAACAGAACAGAACAATGGCACTTTTAGTACAGTGTGATAGCAATAAATTCACTGAGTCATCAGTTCTATTATCGGCCTTTTTCACAGCAAACATCCTGACGAGTCACTGTGCGAAAAGCACAGATGTTGCCGGTGTCATTGACAGCGGCTGTGTAAGTCATGACAGTGTGTCAGTGAGTCAGCACGCACAATAGCTGGAATCTGCTGAATGGTATTCGCCCATCTTTCATTCGCTCCATTTGCAAAACACATTAGTAAGATTCATTTGGAAATGTTTGGTCCCTCAGAGTGAGTTAGCCAGTGAGGAATTACATTCCTGGGTTAGAGATGCACAAAATCAGCTGGTGAGAAAACACTGCCCATGTGCTTTGTGCGTCTGTATATAGGCGACTGTGTGTGCGACTGTGTGTGTGTGTGTGCCTGTTCACAATCAGTGATGCATTAATTGGACTAAAGGAGAAAATGACTTCAGCCTGGGATTACTTTTCTCCATTAGACCTGTGAGGTGGACTCGCCTGAACTTGTCAGCTTTAATGACGCCCTAAGCCCCACTCTTCATAATTATATTAATTTAAAGTAAATTTTAAAGGGCCCCCGTCCTTCCAGCTGGATTTAGCACTCACCACGCACAGACGCTTCAAGTTGTAGCAAGTTTCCTTTTTTTCAAGCCGTAACATGATTGTAGAGGACCAAAGGCTTTTAAAGGAAATAGGGGCATTCATGCTCATTTGCACGTTCACACATGTGAAATCATTAAATTTTTTTTTTTTTAAAAAAGCAGTAAAAAAAAAAACGACATGTTTTTTGTGTTAACCCTATTCAGCTTCTTCTTCCCGTCCTCCTGTGGCCCCAGAGAGAAACAGAGAGAACTCTATTCTAAAATTATTATTTACAGTCAGTTATCTGTAAGATGGAAAATGGTGGAGTACAGAAAGGGTCTATTGTTTTCTAATGTTCATCTTCCAGCTGTATTTGATTATATTTGATTATATTAGATAATAATCAGAGATGAAACCTGTAGAAGAGTAGAGCCTGTAATATAAACAGGAGAAGTCTGAGTGTGCAGCCACATCACTGTGATAACAGTCTGCATTATTAGAGTTCTGCCCAAACTGCACACTCTTCCCTGTCACCTCATCTTTTTATCCCTCCTTTTCACCCGTCCCTGTCCTCTGATTATCACCTCCCCTCTCCAACCTCTCCATCCTCTCCATCCTCGTCCATCATCTCATCTTTTTGTCTTCGCTGCGACATCACTCATCCTGTCCACACATCCCGGCAAATCTCTCCATCATTAACCCACAATCTACTGCTCCTCCTCTCATCTCTCCATCCCGTCGCCCTCGCTGCCCTCTCTCCCTCCTTCCTCATCCATCTTCATGCCCTTCTGTCCATGTAGTCCTTTTTCTGTTTCACCACATCCCATCTCTATCTCATCACTTGTTCACAGTCTGGGTAGAAGAGCAGCTAAAGTGTCATTGACACTCACACACACACACACACACACACACACACAAATGCCTTTGCAATGCCTTTTGACCCAGACCCGTCTTCCTGTCTATCTCCGTTAAACCCATCTTCTCTATCTCTCCATCATCAGTCGCTCCCTGTGGAGCAGGGGTGTAATTAGAGTCAACGCAGGATGATGCCATAACCTATTGATTTAATTTCCCTGCTCCAGAATTTGCACAAAATCTGCATTACACACCTCCAGATGATCTAGTTCAGTGATGCAGATCTGGCATTGTGTGTTTTGCATTAAACAAATGACCAGGGTTCATACATACAATTACAATTCAAACAAAGTCAAATTTCTCCAAGCATATATTGTGTGTGTATCATTCTGTCATCTGTGGAGGAAAACAGGGAACTTGGCAATATCCTTGTGTGTGACTTATAACCTCATAACCACATAATGTATTCAGTCGCTGTGACATCTTTTCAGTCATTCAGCCAATGTAGGTCCAATATTTATTGACGTTTTATTCTCAGCTCTTCATCATTTAAACGATCATTTGTTAAGTCTTTAAAAGAAGTGGTGGTGTGTTGACGCAGAAGTGTTTACACACTCGTCTGACTCGCTGGTGTGTCCATTCACCAAGATCCTAACACATATGCCCACAAGATGACGTTTTAAATTATGCTTTTAACTGACTGTTAGTGCACAGGACTGATAAATCTACACGGTCTCAGATGTAGATCACTGTGCACACATCTTTTGGTGCTCTCTCTCTCTCACACACACACACAGACACACACACACACAATCGCACACACTCAAAACCCCACAGACAGATGCACCGGGGCAGCTTTGGTGTATAAGAGAAGGGTTATTGCAATATAATCCCATATTAAACCTACACTCGCTGTCCCGGTGACTCAGGCTCAGACGCTTTTAATAGCAATCAACACACACACACAGACGCACACGTACACAAAAACTGACAGAAAAAATTTGGAATCCACGATGAAAGGCAAATGAAACGCGTCACAATATCATTGTTAAACAAACACAAGAAAATGCACCTTTGTGCATAGTGCATAGTGCTCAGTGTCCAGATCAATGAAATGATTACTCACACTTTTGTCAAAGCTGTTTTGAGTCTGTAGCCAATAAGATGTCAGTTGTCTGGTGGTGTTTACAGGTTTAGATTATGGATTTTCTCCTCTTACTCACAGTCACAATCACCTCCACACAAGATCCTGCCCAGTGTCTTAAATCTTGAATGAGCTGCTTTGAAACAGAAGTACAGGCTGTGTGTGTGTGTGTGTGTGTGTGTGCGTGTGTGTGTGTGTGTGTGTGTGCTCTCAGACTGACAACGTTACTCACAGATTCATAACAGAGCATCTTTACCATGAAGAAAACGTTGTAACTCACACACACACACGCACAATAATCTTTGAATTTTAATCAACTCTCCTTAATTGCTTTTTCTGTCACTTACCTTTTCTCATCCTTTGTTCTTTATTCTTCTCCTCTCCCTTGTTCTCGGTGTCTCTCTCTCATCTCATCTCTATAGTCCTTCAGTCCTCAGTGGTGCTCTCCGCCGACACTTTACCGCTCTCTCTCTCTGTCTCTCTCTCTCGCTCACACTCTCTCGCTCGCTCTCTCTCCCTCTCTCTCCCTCTCTCTCCGTCTCATTCTGTTGCTGCTGATCCTCGCATGCTCACGGAGCCCAATGATCCTCCCTCCTCTCTCTCTCTCTCTCTCTCTCTCTCTCACACACACACACACACACACACACACACTCTGTCTCCCTCTCTCTCAACCTCTTTCTGTTTCCCTCCATAATTCTCACTCTCTCTGCTTTGCACTCATCTGTAGCTCAGATGCTGTCATTCTGTTATTCATCCCTCCACATCTCACAATTTCACTCTATTTCCTCACGTCTTTGTCTTTACTGCTGGCCAATTCAATGCGTCGTCCTAGTATGTGTGTGTGCGCACGTGTGTGTGCGTGTGCATGTGTGTGTGTGTGTGTGTGTGTGCATCTGCATTGACCCTGGCATTGGGGTAGACCCAGTGAAACTTTGGCAGCACAACACGGGCTGCTGTCCGGGAGTTGAGCCAGGACACAAACAAACAAACATACACACATGGCGGCGCATTCAGAAACACACACCCCATCCTTGGGTTTATCAGTTATTTTATTTGTATCTTTATTTTTCAGTGTAAACATGAATTGGTAATCTCTCTCTCTCTCTCTCTCTCTCTCTCCCTCTCTCTCTCTCCCTCTTGTAGCTGTGCTGTCTCAGTCCTCCATTTTCACCATTCTTTTCTCGCCTTTCCTTATCCTTCCTAATCTCTTTCTTTCCCTTCCACACAGCCAGAAATTCATCCCTTATTTCATTTGCTTTTGGTCTTGGGGCCAACAAGACGAAAACACGATCATTTGATTTGGCTCCATTTAATGAAAGAGATTAAGACTTTGAACTTGAGTTCGGTCTGGGATCAGAACATGATGAGCGTTAGCTGTTTTATCATATATATTCTAATGTAGATAACAGTTGATCATAGAGAATATTTGCATTGCTAAACAGTGGAATAGTAGAGGTTCTCGCAAAGACAATGATACAGTTGTGTCCTTTATGTAACAGTGGTTTGTGTTATCCCTGTCAGACAAGTGTGAGCATCTGAACAGTATGTATGCATTTGTGTGTGTGTGTGTGTGTGTTCCCTGAGCAATCCCTGATGCAGCATTCAGGTGAAAACCCCCCAGCAGCTGAAATGAATGCAATAAAGTATGTTGCAGTGCTAAGTGTGACAGTGCAGTGCAGCAAAACTAATGTACCTGTGCAAAATATACAAGGTTGACATATCAGAAGACAGTTGTGCCGAGGCTCTCAGGGCTCAGTAATGACTTTGACTTTGTAGTGGAGAGGGCACAGAGCAGCATGTCGATGTCAAGAAATTAGAGGAAGAAGAGGAAGTGTTATGGCTGAGAAGTGTTTCACTCAGCCGGACCCCTCACCCTTTGTTTTGTCATCAACCGATTGTGTCTCTTTGTATTTGACTGTAAAATGGGAGTCTGTAAGACGGTGATCCAAACAATGAGCAGGCATTCACGTTCCCATGCACACCAACGTGCAAACAAGCATGCACACACCTCAAATACACCAGCACCTCATCCTGACACACACACACTGCAACTCTAATTAAACCACAACACAATCCATCTTTCTTTCATCCCCCTCACACACACACAACTGTGGATCTCAGCCCTGCAGGTGTTGGAAAAACGTGTAAAGAGGGGGGGTCAGAGATGACAGCATGTGTCGGTGATGCTACTTTGAGGAGTGCTGCAGGCTGTGAGTGAGACAGTGTTTTCTAGATGTTCTATTTTAATACGCGATGTAAAAAAAATGTGAGAAATCACAGTTGAGAGCACAGTAATAACTTTACACCTGGGGGGGGACGCCATAAAAGAAATGGCAGAGGAGGGAAGATGAGAGAAGAAGAGGAAGGGGTGATGAGGAAAGTATAAGATGGATAGTGGCGTAAATGAAATGCTGTTAACTTCTTAAATAGATGCTTGTTAGCCTGTCCTCATGGGTGTTACATTGAAAAAAACATCTGTTCTCACTTTGCTCGTCCTCATAATCGGTTGAATATCTTCTTATCTCAGTGTGGCAATTTAATGTGAGGACAAATAGATACCACAATTAGCCACATTTATCTTGTTGATTATTGACTAACAGGCAAAAACATTTGTTTTCCCTTAATAGATGTGACGTGAATAACCAGTATAGAAACTAGGTATGTAAGACTTTGGTGCAGCTTTATATAACATTTGGGTTTTGTGAGTTTCAGGTGGATATGTTACCAATGGCATCTCACAAGTATAAGGAACAGTATGTAGAAAATTGTAACTCAGTATACAGTCCAATATGGTGCTGTACTATAATATGAACAGGACTACTAATTCTGCAGGTGAAGAACATGCAGAAAGTGATAGGACAGAAGAGGAGGGAGATATAAGAATACACAAAACTTAAGGAGTGGGTATAAGCCAAGCAAGTGCCATGCATTATTGGTTATGAATGCACATAGTGTAGATGAAGAGATAGAGGAGGTTGGTGCATCACAGGGTGGGCCCAGAGTATGCCTAAAGCAGCAAAGCCAGGGGGTGGTGAGTAATACGGTCTCTGTCTGCAGCATATTGGATTAACTGCAGGGTCTTTAGAGACTAGTTAGATCCACCTGATACCAGGGATCTATCTATCTATCTATCTATCTATCTATCTATCTATCTATCTATCTATCTATCTATCTATCTATCTATCCATCTATCCATCTATCCATCTATCCATCTATCCATCTATCCATCCATCCATCCATCCATCCACATCATGAAACTGTTTGTGTTTGTTAGGACAAAAAGAAAATAACCTCAGTTTGCTTCTTTGAAAAATAGAATTTAGTTTCATCTCACAACAATGTAAGTTTCATAATAGAATTGGTAGAATTTTATCAGTAAGTCTTGGTAGCACTGGGAAATACATGTCCTCTCCCTGGCTTGTGTTGTTGGCAAATGCTGGAGAACGTGGAACTGTTGTATTACTGAGACTGTGCCCTGCATATACAGTACCTGAAGATGAATCCATGTTGAGAGTGAAAGTAAACACAACACAGCTGCAGTGGCACTGCAGAAATGACATCTTTGATAACACTGTGTGTGACTGCTTGCCATGGCGTGTGTCCTGAGAGATCCTGTTGAAAACGTGGCCTTTGAAATTCCCGTAGTTTTCAACCAAATTGATTAGAGTTTTAATTGAAAGTTAGACATTTTATAGCCACAATGACCAAATCCACATCAGCCACTTCTTCAGGAATTGACAGAACTTGAATCCTTCCAATTGCATCCTGAGCAGCTGAAGATTGGGAAAGGCTTGAATGCTGTTTTTTTCTGATTGACATTGAATAATAAAATCTGCTGGAGCTCATTGGCAGCTATGATCTCCTCAAATATCTCTATCTTTTTTCGTCATTAAAAAATATTCAATTTGTTTATGACACCTCTGTAATGGCAGCATTAAAGAAACTATGTTAAACCTGCTGGAGGCAGTTTTACTTCCAGGGTAATAAAAATAAACCAGTAGCTAACCAATCAGTATGTGGTCTGTTTAATTTGTGGCAATTTATTGTGGCAATTTAATTTGTGGCAATTAATTTTGGCATTTTCCTAGCACGGCTCAGATATGGTTCCATTCATGTTACGCATCTTTTGTCATTTTGAATAAAGAGTGAATTAAATAGCCTTTCATACTTTATTAATGTGAGTGGCCTGAGTGACAGAACGGATAGATAAATTGTGGTAAAGTGTAGGAGGGAGGAGTAGATGGAGGAGGCGGAGGCGGAGCGGGGTGGAAATCCCAGACCTCTCTGGCATCTGTGTCCTGTTTTGTCAGTAATCTCCTCACTGTTGCGTAAGCCCTTCAGCTCTACATGCCCCGAACTCTCTGCCCCGCCTGTCACATACACGCTGTCGCACACTAATTCATACAAGCCAGTCAAGTGGGCCACTGATTTCCCTTCGCATGTCACAACATATGGACATGATGTGTTGATGAAACATATTCATGTGTGAGGACACCAGCAGCTGATAGCCTGATGTTTGGCCCTTTGGGCTTTGTGTTTCAGACGGTGTAAAAGGAGTTTGAGAGCCACGTCCTCAGAGAAGATCAGTTAGACTGAAGTAGGGCAGTATGAGACAAGACCTGCACACACACACACACACACATACACACACTGCAGAGGTGTTTTGTGTGTGTGGGAGATGGAGTGCAAATGTGTGTGTTTTAATCCTATTACTGATCAGAGAAAAGTGAGGAATGAGAAAAAAAACTGGAGTTTGCTACTTGTTCCTACTTATTTCTGTTTTTTTTTTTTTTTGGTGTCTGTTACCTGTGAAAGTTGATCAGATGAAAGTTGTCACCACAGTGTCTCATTCATCTTCAATTAACAATCCACAAAAATACATTTTTTGTGGTGTATATGTTTTTTATTTTTCATTTGTATTCCTCTGTAATGCTGTGTAGGAAACCTTGGCAACTGAACTACAGCAAGTTAGATAAAGACGTTTCGATATCTTAGTCTTAAGATGTGTGTTTGCTGCGCAGTGCCCAAAGTTAATGGTGTGTTTTTTTTTTCCCCCACCCTGTGTCTCACACTATGCCTTTGTAGTCCAGGGTAGTCGCCTCCATGACAGCCATCCTTAGTCAGATGGATGATCGTCATTATGCTACATACATAGAAACCTTCACTGGAACCACTGATTTAGTGGTAAGTCGACGCAGACACTCGCAACACTTGGCAAAATGGTCCGACACAAAAATCCAATATATTATAAAAAGTTAATGCCACCAATACAATAACAATTTGTTTCCAAAAACTTTAACCATATATTGTGTTATCATGTATCTATTTACACACAATTTGACCTCTTTTCTGCTTGACTGCAGGACTTCCTGATGGAGTCCTTCCTGCTTTTCATGGACCTGACTGGAAAACATGTGTACCCCTCTGACTGGATGACCATGATCATGGTACAGAACAGGTACCACTGTTCCAGCCCGCACACAGGCCCCCAGATGTTGACCACCAGCCTACTAATCTCATTTCTCCTTTTGGAACCAGTAAAGGCCACAGTTGGCACATTGCATTTTTTTTTAGGATTGTTTACATCTACAGTGACAGTGACACACAAACACACACTGGGATAAATCAGAACTAGTAAAGTTAGGATCAAGGCTGAAATGATTAAACAGCTGATGTGACAAATGTGTCAGCGCGTTTGAACCGATGGAGGGGAGCAGTGTGTGTGTGGTTTCTGATGTTAGGTAGACAAGAGGCTAGAGATGTGTCAGGGAAGGAGTAAAAGCGGAGATGTGACAGTGAGAGTGAGGGAGAGGAGATGTTGATAAGGAGTCTGCACACTGGTGTTTGGGAGGTGATGTCTTACAGACAGACAGACAGAGAGTGAGACAGACAGAGAGTGAGGGGGGGTAGATAACAATGATAGATCCATCATGCTGGAGCAGAAATGTATGAAGTCACAAGTCACTGTTAACTTTGTTCTTTCATGATCTGTCACTTTTGAATGTGAAGCATCATGACAGTCTTATCAAAAATAACAGCATGAACCCATAATTTCATTACCCAACAAATCACGTCACATTCAGATGACACCCTGTCGTGTACTAATACTTTGATGACAACCTTTAAAGCCCCTTTATTCAATTATTTATTTATCAATCGCCAACAGTGGAACAACTGGACAAGGAATTTATTTTCGCAGCAGCCTTTTTTCATCTCACTTTATCCAGGGTTACATTGATACACTGGCATATAATATATTTGTGTGTGTTTTCTCCCAATTAGGGTGTTCCTCAGAGCCATCAACACCTACGCTGACACCATGAACCAAAAGTTCCTCAATAACGATGACTTTGAAGTGCAGGTACGCGTTTGTTTGGATGTCCTGTACAAACTGTGTCGTGTTCTGACAGCATCTCAGTTTGATCTGTGCTCTTCTTAATAAGAATCTCTGTTGGCTTTTCTCTCCTTCCCATTCAGCTGTGGAATAACTATTTCCACTTAGCGGTGGCGTTTATTACCCAGGAGTCCCTGCAGCTTCAACATTTCTCGTCAACAAAGAGGAACAAGATTCTTGCCAAGTGCGAGAAGGCCATATAATTTCCTTATTTACTACACCTACCCTCCTCACGCTAATGGAACGCTCAGTGATTTGTGATCTGTTTTGGAGCCTGTGTTTATGCTCTCACGCTACTTAAAACAATGTGCTGCCCGTAGATAGAGATTCAATTTAGCTCATGTCGGGGTCACATTAGTGCAAGGTTAGCTTAACCTATGGGCTGTTAAATTTTGGAGCTAATGAACAACACCGTGTTCTGATTTCTCTCTCTGTCTCATGTTTCTGTGTATTTGCTCTCTATCTATATACTGATACTAGATATGGAGATATGAGGAGGCTCATTGGTTTTGCTATACGTGACATGTGGTACAAACTAGGTAAGGAAATCTAGTGTGGTTGTAGTGTGGTGTTTACTGTGCCTCCATACCAAGATAATACCACTTTGTGTGTGTGTGTGTGACTTCTGTCTGTCAGGCAGTCATAAGATCTGTTTCATCCCGGGCATGGTGGGCCGCATCCTGGAGATGACTTTGATCCCAGAGGAGGAGCTGAGAAGAGCCACTATTCCCATCTTCTTTGACATGATCACCTGTGAACACGCGCACTATGGCAACTTCCAAAAGGTACTGACACACACATGCAGACAGAGACAGAGACAGAGACAACAGAGACATGGGGATTCATGCATAAATGCAAAAAAAAAAAAAGAAAGACACTAAGGCAAATTCCAAACAGAAACGCTGTCACACGCATTGTGCCCCGCCATCGATTCCGCCATCGGAAAAGTAAAAGAGACAACTTAATTATGCTTGCATAATTGATTTTTCTTCCCTTCTCTTCCTCCTCTCGTTTGCTTTGTTCTCTTCGTTTTGTCTCCTGCTTTGGCCTGTCTCTGTTTGTCTCCTCCACAGTTTGAGAACGAGATCATTCTGAAGCTGGACCATGAGGTCGAGGGTGGAGGAGGCGACGAGCGATACATGCAACTGCTGGAGACCATGTAGGTTTGAAACAAAGCAAATGATGTAACATGGCAGAAAAAAAAATTCACATTTAAACAAAATTCATATACCAAGTAATGATTTTGTGATTATGCCATACCTCTTACGCCGTCTGCCATCCCTCATGTCGTTAACTTTTCCTCACAGGTCTCTCAGCAGCGCGTTAATTATCAAGACCCAATGCTCTTAGACATTTCTAATAATAAACTTGTGGATGCCTGTCTCTCAGCCTCCTGGACTGTGCTGCCGAGAGACCCACACTGAGGCCACAGGTGCAGCACTTTGTCTCCTTGGTGAAGGGACTCCTAATCCGTCTCCTTGACTACCGCACGGTGATGACCGACGACAGCCGCAACAACCGTATGAGCTGCACCGTCAATCTGCTGGTAAGTCTCGCCCTCTTTGAAGTGAACCCCTCGCGTGGCTGAGTCGCCTTCACCGTGTCTTTTTAATTCCTTGCGGCTCGCTCGTCTTTGCAAATGCTTTTCTCACAACAAATTTTCAAGTGGGGTCTGTTTAAAGGCCGGCAGCCTACGTGTATGGAATAGTAAGCCCTAAGCTGATTCCTAGAATTGTTATGAGCCTTTCCACAGAACAAAAAAAAATAATTCTCTGTAAAATCTTGACGTTTTTAGTATGAAACTCTGCAGCAAACAGCAGCTGATGCACAAACTAACACACATTTACGCACATCAGTTACACTTTTTATGAATTGAAAGGCACACGTCTGAGGGGGCGTGTGAGCTTGTTGTCTACATTTGTCATTCATTGTTGTCTTACTTAACAAAAAACACAATGATTTAGGAGTCTGTCGTGAAACACAGATTTGATGTCTTTATATATTTTTTTTCCATATTGCATTTGTGTGCCGATGGCGTCTGTCCTCTGACGCCCCTGACGTTTGCAAAGGTTTGCATCAGCTGCTGTCTGTTCCACATCCTTTCTCTTATGTGATATTTTAATCAGCCCCCCCAACAGTATTTCCAGGTTTAGAAATGGATCCCATCCACCCACCATCCGATGTTCCCTACAGGAGATTAAATCATATAATCCTCCTGCAAACCAAATATATGCATCTCATCTTTTTTATTTGTTTCTCAGCGTTGGGATCCCTTGATGGTTAAATGAATCTGAGTCTTTCTATAACTTTACTATATTCTTTTCTGCCTGTGCATGGCAGAGGTGTTGAGGTGATAGCTGTCCACCAGCTGTTTTCTTTTATTGGTTTGACCGACTATAAAATCCTATCTGCAGTGTAATCTCCATCTGTAAGATCTGCACATGGAGCCCTGCTGCAAACACCCAGATCATGTCAGGTAGCAAAGGGTGACTGAGCTCTTGCTATTAGAGCCCTCACACAATGTAATGCCCATCAAAAGAATATTTAAGGTCTCTGCTGTTTTACCCATATTTATTTTGTTATGCTGCTACGTAGATAATAACAATAATAACAATAATAATAATAATGATGATGATAATGACGATGATGATAATAATAATAATAATACTTGTTATTGTTATTCTTATTATTCTTACTGTTATTATTGTAGGGAGAACATACTAATTGACGCTTAAGCACATTAAGATATATACACACTGCTGAGGTTAAAGTAAGATAATAAGGTGCCAGCACCATGTTGCCTTTCGAATGACACCTTTGGTTGTCCTTCTTTTATTTTGAACAGCGGTCACGTGGTGTAGTGACACTGTGTCCTCCCACATACCGGCTTGGTGTATATTCTATAAATTGGTCAAAGGTGACCGCTGAGATTAAAACTCCTGACCTTCATCTATATGGGCGGGCTCCAGCAGGAAATTGACTTTCAAATGTTCAAATGCATCTCTGCCAATAATGATGTATCTGACCTTTTCAAAACAAAGCACGCTGGTATAAATAAGAACGCTTTGGCTTCACAGTGAACCATACAGATATTTAGACTTTTTTTCAATATAGGGTCACTGTGTCTGTGTGTATCACTGTGTCTACTGTCTGCTGTCTTAATGCTAGTTAGAGGGGGTTGGGGCAGTTACTTCCACTTCACTGATCTCTGGTGGGCGTCATTAAACTTCATCAAGCAGGAGTTTGTTCCGTGTAAAACAATCTCCCACACAGTAACACACACTCTATGTTGTATATATGTAATGTATATTGTTTGAGACACATACAGACCCCTCCCACGATCTGCACGCGGAATGAGTTAATTCAAACTGAAAAACCCAATTTGTTGTTTTGATTTCGCAGAACTTTTACAAGGACATCAACCGCGAGGGGATGTATATCAGGTATTTATGTGCTGAATCTGACTTCTGTATACATTATGTGTACATTTAAGTGGTGTCTGTCTGTTTCGTATTTGCACGCGTGTATTTGTCTGTACTCTGTGTACATGTGTTTGGCTACATAATCTGACAAGGGATTATAGGAGTCCCACTGAATTAATGTCAGAATCCAGGGGATCAGCTCTTAGTCTGACTGAAGGCAGAGCAGAGAGAAAGACACGAGGGGCGTGAGGAATAGAGAGGTGAGGAGACTGGATGATGGGGGGGGGGGGGGGGGGGGGGGGGTACAGATGCTGTCAGCTGCTATGGAGCATTTCCACCAACAGACATAATTAGTTTTCTGAATGTGTGAATGTTGATCAGCTGCCTCCATCTACACTGTGGAGAGTATGATATACATTTGGGAGGCTCACTGGTTAATGCTGGCAAACAAACGCGGTTTAATCAACGCCTATCTGTTATGTAATCCAGTGTTTCTTGCACTTGTACTAAGATCCAGCTACATGACCTCCAGCCAGGCAACAGAACCCAAAGCTAATTATGTTATGTCTCAGTGTGTTAATCATAGAATTTGTAATTTGCATTTTAATCGCTCACCTCTACTGCGGGGACCTTCCTGTATACTGAACACGACACTTAACAGTTCATGCTAATGTGGCCTCTGTGTATTACCTCATCTTGGATGTTACCTCAAGTTCCAGTGCCTTAAAATAAACCTAATGTTGACTGAGAAGTGCTAGTGTTCCTGGTAAATTAATTTAGAGTACCCCTTGTGCTTCCATCCGCAACAGAATCTGTTTAATCACGTACAATGAACTGCACGATGTAAGATATCATGTGACGGTCCAGAGTCTTCCATTATCTGTCATTATTATATAATGCAACACAACTGTCATTCATCGCTGACAGTCACTGCACTGAACTCACTCAGCCCTGTTGGTTCTCACCATTAGCTCCGTTTTAGCACATCAGCAGGTCTTTTCCACAAATTGATTTTGAACACACGGTTATGTAAACACGGGAAAGAAAAACAGATGCAGTGTCCCAGTTAAATAACACTACATACTCATTTAACCTTTATAATTTACTATTTCCTCCCAGTTTATACAGATAATAATAGAAGAAATGTCAAGTGTCAATAAATATAAACCATTAAAAATTCCACTAAACATTTAACTGAAAAAGTTGGAGCCAACGGAGTGTACGGCTGACTGCATCCACACTAGCCAAGCATTCCAGAAACACCTCATTTGCCTGAACTCCAGCATCTGGCCCTGTAGCAGGATGTTTACTCCAGACAGACAGAGAAAGATGAGCATAGAGATTAACATGGAAAAGCACAGCACAGTAGTCTGGTTCACTAGGAACCTAATGTTCCCATTTTCCTCTTTGTCAGGCTTGTAAACACACTCAGGCTGTGAACATCTGTTGGACCATTAAAAACACATAGGTTGTATTGCACTGTATGTGTGTGTGTACAGGCTGTCTGTGTGTGCTCTTCAATGACCTTTCCATGTTGTGTTTATGTATACGTGAAGGTGTCTGTGTGTGTCTATGTGTCTTCATGTTGCACAACAGTGGCATCTTGTGGTATAATGTATGTAATGCACAGTATATATGTTGCATGTTAAACTAATTGCACCTCTGTGATTTTGTGTGTGTGTGTGTGTGTGTGTGTGTGTGTGTGTGTGTGTGTGTGTGTGTGTGTGTGTGTGTGTGTGTGTGTGTGTGTGTGTGTGTGTGTTTGTGTTTGTGTTTGTTTGCGCCTGTGTGCACTCAGGTATCTGTACAAGTTGAGAGACCTTCACCTGGAGACTGTGAACTACACAGAGGCAGCATACACACTGCTGCTCCACTCTCGTCTGCTCAAGGTAGCACGCACACACACACACACACACACACGCACGCACACACACACACACACACACAAATTGCTGCATTGTTTAATGCAGGAATCAGTGTTTTGAATAACCCAATCACTGGTCTCTCTGCCACATATGAGACTGTTTTATTTATTAGATGATAAATGGTTGTTACATTGTTACTGTGCAAATGATAAAGCTCCAAGGTCACTTAATAGCGTGACATTGGCCACTGCTGCTTCACTAAAGTGATATGCAGTGTGTGTATGTGTGTGTGTGTCTGTTTGACCTCTGTTCTCTTTTATGGAGCACTTAGAGAGAAAGAGATAAAAGGTCTATCTTTCTCCTCCCATCTCCCTCTTGTAGCCTTCCATCACCTCTGTAATGTTTTTTACAATGTCCATTCATCCCCAGTGTCAGTCGTGTCATGCCCCTGTCGCATTTGGGCAAAGAGCAGGCTGAAACACACAGCTCTCCACTACACTCGTTACTATTCTAAGCCGACAGGACACTTTTGGAGATCCCTATGTATTTTTTTGTTGTTGTTTTGTCTTGTTCATCTTATATAATGGAAGAAGAATTATTGTCTCATTTATATAACAAATGATCATTGTGTGGCCGTTTGTGCGAGCTTCATTTAGGGCTAATATTGATTTATTACAACAAAGAAGCTCGAAGTTGTTCCCTTCCAGTGATAATGATAAATGGGACAGCAACAATCACTCTGTTTGTTTTTTTAGTTTTGGTTGAAAAAAACACCACACTGGACCAATTCTCACTTTCTGTCTTTGACCTTCCTCTCACGTCTGTCTTCTTTCCCGTCTCCACTCCAGTGGTCAGATGAGATGTGTAGCCCGCAGTTTGAGTTTCACGGCTCCCAAACCCAGCGCCAGCTCAAAGAAACACTCTACGACACCATCATTGACTACTTTGACAAGGGCAAGGTCAGACTCATCACATCAGCATTGCAACCACGCGGACTTTTATTTTGAAAACTATTATTACCTTGCATCATATATCCAGTCTCTTTTAAGGATAAGATTGTGTCTTTATGTGTTGTGTTGGTGCTATATCCACTTTGTATTCTGCCCGAGAGTCTTATGTTCTCTAAAGCAGTGATGGAGACTATTTAAATGTCTCCCCAGAGCACTGGAAACAGACTTTCACAAGATGAAATCCCACCGCAACAGCTGCCGCCGATTTATTGGCAGGCGGTGTAATGAAGGACACTCGTGTTTCTTCTCCATGTTTGTGTATGTATGTGTTTAGATGTGGGAAGAGGCCATCACGCTGTGTAAGGAACTGGCCGAACAGTATGAAAATGAGATCTTTGACTACGAGTTACTCAGCAAGAGACTGGTAATGCATGACTTTATACCATTAGTACAATTATCATGTTCTCACTTTCTCTTTCTGTATCATTTGTCACTCAACTGTTTGGCTCTGAATTTCATGCATTTCACGTAAATGAACCATAGTTATAGTAAAACTAATTCAGTGTTCACTCTGAATTGCACAGTCATTTGTTCCCTTAACCTCAATGCATATTGTTTCCACACCAAATGAGTCATCTGCTCCCCCAGACATTATCAACAATTCAGCACAGTCAATCATCCATTTGTAGAAATTAATAATTACTTAACAGTTATCTTCATTTTTTTCTGTAAAACTTTGGTGCGAGCTCGCACATGACCTTGACTGGGATTCCTCCTTGCCAATCATCCGTGACATCAAACCCCTCCTGACTCTTCTCCCCATTTCCTCTGTCCCATTTTTGTTTCTTTCACGTCTCCTTTTTTAGCATCACAGAAAAAGCGTTCCCAAAAGTAGTTCTGCACCAGCCCAGAGAGAATTCCCATTCCCAACAATGGAAAAATTTTCCTCTCTTTATGACTATATGACTGCAGCAGTGGCTCCCCCAGCTACTGACTTTATGTGATTATATAAATGACAAACATTACTCTTGGATGGTGCATACAATGACAAAACCCAATGACAAAGCTGAGTGGAGCTTTGTCATTGGCACAAGCTGAAGCCCACTACGACGGCACACCGCGTACGTCTGACGGCCCCTCCTGAACAGATCATCTGCTTCTCTCTTCATCTCTGCAGGAGAAACAAGCCAAGTTCTATGAGAACATTATGAAGATCTTGAGGCCTAAGCCCGACTACTTTGCAGTGGGCTACTATGGACAGGGCTACCCTCCATTCCTCAGGGTTTGTATGCGTTAGTATTACAAAGAATATTTTTATGTTTAATAGACTGTATTCACAAACCTGTGCTCAGTACATTTATTAAAGTACTGCACTTAAGTACAGCTTAAGGTGCTAACTTTTAAAGGAGTGTTTGTATATTGCAATTTTGCTGCTTTAACTTCAGTTGGAGATCTGAACACTTTGCCAGTCACTGGAAGTGACACCGATTTCCTTTCTAACAGGGTGAAACAAACTATTTTTCTCTATCAGCAGAGGCTGGAGCGGAACTATTTAAATTTGCAGCAGTTGGCAAGTTTCTAAACACTTTGTGCAGCAGATAGTTAGCAGAATGGGACATTAAGTGCCTTATGGAAGCACTGAGCATCTGTGGATTTTGGAAGACTGGAGAATTTCCACTTGTATTCAGATGCTGTGGAAATCTGCTCTATTTAGGGTGTGACAGTGTTAGAGAAGAAAAGAATGTTATTATCATTAATATTGTGAACACCTATTAATTTCCCATGGCTCTTCAGAACAAGGTGTTTATCCACCGGGGTAAGGAGTATGAGCGAAGAGAAGACTTCCAGAACCAGCTGATGAGCCAGTTCCCCAGCGCCGTGCGCCTCAACACCACCACTATGCCAGGAGATGATGTCAGGAACTCTCAGCTTCAGTGTATCCCTCAGGCAGCATGGCACACAAATGTACCGTATCATGAAATGTATGTGAAAACAGAAATGCATTTAAATGCATTCTATTTGGGATCGGCAGTATTTTGTCATCACATCTATGTGTATCAGACTCCTTTGGTCTGGATAGAAACTTTAGCTGCTGGAGGTCATACACGTCCCTCAGCTGTTAGACTGCACAGTGTGACACAAGACATATGGAGATGGTCGTCATCATGTTGTGTTGTTTTAGTCCTGACTGATCTGAACCAGATATCCAGTGTTTCACAGTGCAGCCGGTCCTCGAGATTCCACCGCGCCTGAAGAACAAACCCGTTCCTGACCAGATCATCAAGTCAGTGCAGTAAAATGTGAACGTCTGTGATGAGCTGCCACTGACAAGGAACCAGTCATTCTGATAATGTCACATCTCCCTCCTATGTAATTAAGTTGTTTTGATTTGCTTTGTTTGACACAATGCAGCTTCTACAAGTCCAACTACGTGCAGCGTTTTCACTATTCCAGACCTGTGAGAAAAGGACCCGTGGACCCCAACAATGAGTTTGCTGTGAGTTATTGTCTTAAAATGGGAAGATTTATAACCACGGGAACTCATTTCAGAAGCTGTTTCATGCCTGTTATCAATCTGAAAGCCATACGTTTATGTTTTAAGGTTTTTGATGTGAATCGCAACAGATTCATGAATTACCACAACGTAAGATCCGATATGAGGCTGTGCAGCAGGAACCCCCTGTTTTATTTTTATTTTTTTGCTTCTTTTCCATATTTTTGTTTCTAGTCTATGTGGATTGAGCGCACAACATTCACCACTGTGTATAAGCTGCCGGGGATCCTGCGCTGGTTTGAGGTCACGGACCTAAAGCATGTGAGTGTGTAGGAGCGGGTCGGTGTGAAGTTTGTCACTTGTATGCTCGCTGTGGGTTCATTCCTTTATTTACTTCTCTGCCTCAGACCACCTTGTCTCCGCTGGAGAACGCCATAGAGACTATGGAGTCCACCAATGAGAAGATTCTGACCATGATTAACCAGTACCAGGCGGACTGTAGCCTTCCCATCAACCCCCTCTCCATGCTGCTCAATGGTATTGTGGACCCGGCTGTCATGGGTGGCTTCGCCAAGTATGAAAAGGTGAACTACAATCTGGATTTGACCATTTTTCTATCTTTTATAAGACGCTTTTCCTCATCATATCACGACACTGAAAAGCAGCGATAACGTAGCTCACTGCTAACTGTTATTAACTATAAAGGGCTTCATGTGAGTTATATGGAGACAACTGATCATAGGTTTAAACACGGATTGTTTATGCTGGTTTGACTGGTCTTCTGTAGAACATGTGGACCTTTGACGTTTTTGCTAGTGTGTTTTTTAGAAGTACAAGAACAGTGACTTTCAAATTATTCATATTTTGAAATGCACTTATCACAGGATGAAATTGACTGACTATGTTTCTTACTACTTTCATTTTGCTCAGCAAGGACTGCTTTCACTTAAACTGTGAAGACTTTTTTTTCTAATTTTTCTTAATGCACTCTGATGAAAGATTCATGATTGCAGTGCTGATTTCGACACCCTAATGAGTCTGAGCTCAAGATAAGTTTTTTCTTTTCACTGCAGTGACTCATCCCTGCCAATGAATGGATTTAAATTAATTCAGTCAAAACTCTGTCGCATCCTCAGGCTCTGATTGTTAGAGCAGAATAATTCTGCAATCCCTCTGACATTATATGCACATCTAACATGTTGTAGGATTTGACGGGGTTTTCATTTATTTTATTTTATTTTATTTTATTTTATGATTATATGATATGTACAGGGAGATCAGTGTCCTCGGGAAAGTGCACATGTGAGCGGAAAAAATAGCTATGGATTTAAAACCTGTCTGTATAGGTGAAATAGATATACTATTCCTAACATAAGGGGTTTTTTTTATATTTGCCTTGTATCAGGCCTTTTTTACAGAAGAGTACACTCAGCAGCATCCAGAGGACAGAGATAAACTGCAACTCCTCAAAGACCTCATTGCGTGGCAGGTACTTTCATCAGTATATGTACACACAATATTTAGTTGTGTTATTTAACCTTTACTGTTGATGCAGTAACATTTGTATTCACAGATCCCATTACTGGGTGGAGGCATCTCCCTCCATGGGAAAAGAGTGACTGATGATCTGCGGCCGTTCCACGAGCGCATGGAGGAGTGTTTCAAACAGCTGAAGAAGAAAGTGGAGAAAGAGTATGGAGTGAGGGAACTGGTAAGAAAGGAAAAACAGATCCACAGTTTGTTTCTGCAGGACTGGACACAGAGTAACGATGGTAGAGCTGCACTAAAGCTGCTGTAAATGGGCTGAACCCAGTGAACTGTAATGATCAAACTTCTCACAAAAGTAGCAGAGTAGTGTGTTGATGCAGGGATTTGTACCTTTTTAGAGTTCCCTACAACGAGAACCTAATTTAGGGAATTTAGGTTTAAATGCTGTAAATGGGGCGAATAGAGTCATTAACTTGTAAACTGACTCTGCCTTTCAGAACGGCTGAAACTTCATCTTCATCTAACTTCATCTTCTTTTTGCTCTTGCAACTTCTAATGATTAACTCCTGCTCTGCTGCTCTGTCACGATCTGTGGAAACCCTGTATGAGGCTTTGCTACTATTTCCTATTTTATATGGATATAAAAAGAGACTTTATATGGATGGTTCCTCTTCCCAGCCTGAATTAGATTCCAGAAAGTCGTCTCGTCCACGCTCCATGCTGCGCTCCTTTCGGCAGTCCATCATCTCCATCTCGTCACTGCAGGGATCTGAATCTGGGACTTTGACCAAGACTCATACAGACAGGTAGCATACACGTATTCTGTATGTGACACATGTTGTGATGAAGGGTCAAGAGCAATTGTAAAAAAGGATCTCAAAATATAAAGATCTAATTCTTAACATTAAAAGAAGCATTTAATTTCTGCACTTCCTGCTTCTGTCCAGGGACTACCCCCCCGAGTCCCCTGTCTCCTGGACCTCCACTCTGCAGCACTCCAGTGGCAGCGTGAGTATAAGCCCAGTGGAGGAGGGGGTGGTGACAGTGGGCGATGCAGAGGTCAAACTGAGGAGAAGTAAAAAGAAGAAGAAGAGGAGCAGCATGATCTTCATCACAGAGGAGAGAGAGAGGACAAACACGATGGACTGCAAAAGGGTGAGAAGGAGTTGTATGGGCAGAGAGCAGGGGAGATGTATCACGTGGAGGAATGTATAAGTAATACAATGTTTGTCGAGTAGCTGTGGAGACGTTGCTGTGATCTCTGTCGCCCTCTAGCTGTCAAAGAAACAGGAGTTCCACAGTGACACCAATTTATGTGAGCCAAATGAAGGAAAGGAGTCGTTAACCAGCGCCAACTCCAGATCTCTTCCAGCCATCACAGGTGACAAACACACACAAGTCCACCCGCTGCCCCTGCAACTGATTTACTGTGCAGCTACAAGCCCTTAGACCCATAGAGTGGAAATACAAAGTTACACATACACACTGTGCCACTGGTGTTGCCAGAACCAACAGTTCATCAGCAAAAATAAATCACAGAGGCGACAGGAAGAGGCAGAGGTGATGTAAACAGTGGTACGCAAATGCAAAAGTCTCGGTTGTGTCCATCGACAGGTCTGTCCCTGGCAGTGGTGGGAGGCACAGAAGAGGTGGACAGCACCAGAGCCCGCAGGGACAGTAAGAGCGCGTCTGTCTGTGTGGTCTCCGACCGAACAGCAGACAGACGCTCAAAGGGCGTCATCAACCTCTTCTTCAAGTCCAAGGTAGATTAATACATATACTGAATACGTTACGTTACATATAAAGCTACATATAAAGCTATATATATATATATATATATATATATACACACACACACACACACACACACACACACACACACAGTATATATATGCACATATTTTACGAATTTGTACCCACAAAATCTTGTGTTTATGTTATATATTTATATATTTGTTTTACAGAGCTCCAAGTCAGAGGACTCGAAGCCCAGTGATCCAGCCAAAGACAAAAACAGTCACTTTTGAAATCCATTATTTTAATTTCACATTTCTTTTTACTGTTTATATGCGTTTGTTTCATAAACTCACTTATGCTCAGCCTGCAGCCAAAAGCGAAACTATGCACCGACTAATTCAGTCAGCCTGTCAGTCTCAGTATTGATGTTGCCTTAATATGATTGATTTTTACCTATCAATAAAAGCTATTTTTCCACAGTGACCTTTTTCCTGGTAATTCAAATGAATCCCAGTGAAGCTAAAGGCCATCAGACAGCTTTTCAATCAATTCTGCTTCTACAAGGATGAGCAAACACAAACCATTTAGCCAACGTGCTTGATTTAAGCTTCTTATTATACAGTTTCATCACTGTTGACTGAGGGTAATGGGAAAATAATCATTTGATAAAGCACAAAGGTTACCGTGTCCTACCAGAGGCTTTTAAACAGAAATGTGCTGCCAAAAATCTTTGGCACTGGTTAAACAAACATGAAAGTCTAATAAATTCAACCAAATAGAACAAACTAATATATTACAGCAAACTGAGGAGCCTGTGATGCATACTTTTACACTATGGTGTTCAGTTATGGTGTTCAGAGATGTTCATAATGCAGTTTTACTATGTTTTTTGTCATGACTGTTTTTCATTTTTCAAAAAGAAACAAAACAAACTTATGTTTGCAGTCGCACTAAACAACATCCGTGATACTAAACCCATGTCTGTCCATTAAAGCTGCAGTCGGGGGCGGATTAGCTTTGCTTAGCTGCTGGAAATAATTGAAACACAGGGGATGTAACCGGAGTTCAATAACGAGTTTAATAGGTGTTATACAGAGTGAGGTTAGCAGCTTCCACATCACATCATTCGTTTTATAATCAGTTATCTGGCTGATACACACTTTGAGTATTTGTTTGTAATGTAAGTGTAATTTTGTGAATGCATGCAAATTAACTGAAGTAGATATTTCTCTCAAAATGCAGCAAGAGTAAATTACTACAGAAAATTCTTGAACTGTTCCTTTAGACCTTACATATAACAACACGTTTGCTTCTCAAGATTTACTGAGGATTCAGACAGCATCTTTTCTTTCATTCACCGTGTCGTGCTGTAGATGCTGGTTAGTCTTTGCAGTGGTTGCAGTCACTACAGAATAGGAAGTTGTTGTGTGCGAGAGCTGCAGGCGCCGCCGTTGGGAAGGTTTCAAAGTTACAGAGATTGTTGAATTTTCAATCTGTGCTTATCTTTTCCGACACCAGGTGAGTTTTCCCCCTGAAGAGTCTGTTGTCTGAGAGCTGAGTAAGATGTAGTGTGAATAATGCAGCTTCGGACAGACTGGTTAGTGTGGACAGTGTCTCCACAGCTCCCTGGATCAGAAGAACGCATGAGGGCCAGAAGGAAAAACCAAACTCCTCCTGGGATGGTGAGCAAATTCATTTATTTGTTTCCCACAGCAGAAGAAAATCCTGAAAGCAGTTAAGCACAGCAGCCCTCAGGTCAGTTGTAGAGCTTTGTTTGTTGTCGAGTTTTATATATACCCTCGGTCAGTGTGTGTGTAGACAAGTGAGTACAAGTGAGACAGTGAGAAGCTTAAGAACTTCTTTCTTTGTTGACTTTAGTGACATTTTAATAAAGATGTTAAGATTAGTTTTAAAAAGAGCAGACAGGCTGCAGAATATGATGAATATAAATGAGTAGCCCGTGGAGTCAATGACAGAGGTAACGCGTCACCCACGCTGGTAAAAGGTCATTACGTCCGAAAATAAAACTGAAAATGAGACTGTTTCAGTGATTCAGATGTGGATGAATGTCTCTCCTTTGCTGTGAGGTGGTTTGATTTCATCGTGGTTTTCTCTGAGCTCTGCGCAGTGGGAGTGCAGGAGGTGATTAAAAAAAATGGACACATAAATCCTCTCCCTTATTAATACTGTCATTATCTGGTGCCATATAACCCGTCTGGTTTCTCCACAGCCAATTTAAAGTCAGAGACGACTATTTTACAGTCCACGCACTGTCCTGCACTTCTCCACTGCTCTGTGACCACTGAGATATTTCAGCCAGTAGACGCCTGTGTAACGTCTGCAAAAAAAGGACATATTATGCTCGTTAAATGCTCAATGCAAGTTAAAGGGCAAGTTAAATGGTGTGTGTGTGTGTGTGTGGGGGGGGGGGGGTATATTCTCACAGGGTGCTGCATTGCTTGAGTGATCAGCAGATTCATTCCAATCGAAAATACTGGACTCATTATGCTGGAAAGTGTAAAAATGTAACCATATGCTGATCGATAAAATCTGTGGTGTGTAAGGAGGGACGCTTAGGAAAAAAAAATCATTTTATATCAAGATGCATGCTCTCAACTTATTTTGAAGTACGACCCTTTATTAATGGCTTGCAGTGGCTCTGGTATTCATCACATCCACACCATTAATGATCCCGCTCTGCTGCAGCTTTTGGTTTGCTGATGGAGAACCGGTCAACATTCACTCCTCCTGTGGTCTTAGTGTTGCTTTTAGCCTGTGAAGGGACATCAGATGCTTTTCATTAAGTTTGAAGCTGTTATTGCTGCTGCTGCAGTAGTGTGTGTGTGTGTGTGTGTGTGTGTGCTCTTTTTTCACATGTCATATCACATGGCTATCTTGCTAACTTCAGGATTAATACTTAAATGCGATCCAACAGATCCCACTGAGATTCATTTTTCATTAAAACCAATAAAGGCAAACACACACACACACACACACACACACACACACACACACACACACACACACACACACATATATTTAATAGTCCCTGGTTTCATCAAGCAGGTAATTCAAAGTGCTTTGGGTAAGCAGGTCTAAAAAGAAAATATGAAGAGGTGAATATAAATAAGATTTGTATAAAAAAAGAGAAAGATTATAGAGAAGAAGAGAAATGACAGTGCACTACAGCTTGTGAACAGATAATAAGATAAATAATTCAATTCAAATTCACAGTATTGTCGCGGACGACAGATCATTTCCGGAAGCTGCTTTCAGTGACAGCTCGCTGACTGGCTCTCTCTCTCCAAAGTGCCAAGGTGCTCAACCAATCAGAGCGCAATACCCCCCCCTCCCTCTCTCTCTGCTGGCCCCGCCCTCATTCCCTCATTAACACCACCGTCTCCTCCTGCTGTGTTTACTGTGTCGTATGTTTCATTAATGGGAATGAGCGCATCGGTCACGTGCCAGTCGGTCAGACACTGTCAGTGTCTGACACGGCTTTTTAAGCCAAAGTAAGTGGGCTCAGTTCAGTTGATGTCGATGGTGAAGGTTTGTAACACTGAACATGAAGAATGTCGATGTAAACATGGCCACAGCTGTTTCAGATGATTATTAGATAATGACGTGCAGCAGAACGCTAACAGGCTGCTAACTGCTAATCACCGCCTTGTTTATAATATATGCAAAGGACTGGGTGTTGCAAAGGAGAGATGATCACGTGACCTGTCCACAAACAAAACCACCACATCATAGGTCCGAGTACAAATGTACATGGGGCCTTTTTTTGGACTGCATCGTGTGTGAGGGTTTGTGTGTTTGGTGTGTGTGCCCATGTTTTTGTTTGTGTGCGCTAGTGTTACCATGTGTCTGGTCATAAGTTTGCATTGGACGCAGAACATTTAGGAAGTAGAATATGGTTCATATCTGCACTGTAAGGACGACAGTGTCTTGAAATGACAAAAAAAAAGATACATTACATAGATTTGTCACTTGTTCCGTTTCCCAAAAAATAAAGCCAATGCAATTATTTGTGCCATTTTCCCCAACCTGTCAAATCCCACTTTAACCTGCAACAGCACAAGTTGTTATTGTATGTGTCCACTAGGGGGCAGTAAAACATTGGTCTAGTTCTCAAACAGGGAGTGACCACACAGACCACTGCCCTGCATGTGGAGAGTCCTATGTGGAAACTATAAATGAATATGTTGAATTTTGTGAAAGGAGTCACAGCAGTTATTTTATGTATTTTTTTTTTCTTGCGCCTTGAATTAAACGTGACTGAATGAAATGTGTTGTGATCTTCTGTTGGAGTAAGAGATGTTAGGAGGTTGATTTCTTCTGTCCACACAGTTGAAGTATGTTCTCTCATTGGCTTCACTTTTCTGTTTGTGATTATAGGGACTTTCTGTTCATCCCTCGCTCCAACCCGGAGTCCTCTTCCTCCAGGGGGCAGAAAATTAGCAACTTCCCAAAAGGTAATTCCTAACTTTGGAAATGATCATATGGTTACTGTTGTTTACAGGGTTCATGCTCATTTCTTCCTTGTCAGCAAAGATTGTAGCTTACGCTGGAGGTCTGACTAAACGCAGCCTATGTGACTGTCTCTTTATTCTCAAAGCGATTTGGGTCAATAAGGTCTCGGGCTCTAAAAGGCTTTGCGCTGCTCAAAGTTAAACTGATGCACAAGGCCAGTTTCCCCCATTTCAGCTGTTTCCCTTTGCTCAGCACTGTTTTTGATCTATGCTTCAATTTTCCAGTCAAGGTCTTCTAAAAATCCAATCTGCTCGACTTCAGTATATGTTTGTGCAACTAAACGATAACTGGTTCTAGGGGCAAAACTATGAATATTTGTCACTGTGTGTCCTTGGTGTCTGGTAATATTATGCGAGAGAGTCAGCAAGTTTTGTGCTAAGTGAAGTAATGCAGTCTCTGCTTTGGGATCTGCACATTCCAAACGACCTCTATTGTTTGTTTTTGTTTTTTGCTGAAGACTCACTTAAAGTTTCTGATACGGTCTGATGACTTTTGCAAAGTTGGTCTCAGACAAGCCGGGTGAGAAATTTCCCATGCCACCTGTAGAGAGCAGTGTTGAAATGTGCCACTGGTGAAGTGAGCTCTTTCAGCCTGTTAGAAACCAACGCTCTGGAACAGAGGTCTTCAACAGGGGGTCCGCGACCCCTAGGGGGTCCGCAGAGGTACTGCAGGGGGGTCGCGAAAGTTTTGCACTATAGGACCAGTTTAATATAAAACACAATGGGTGAGAAATTTCCCATGCCACCTGTAGAGAGCAGTGTTGAAATGTGCCACTGGTGAAGTGAGCTCTTTCAGCCTGTTAGAAACCAATGCTGTGGAATATACTATACTTCTCCAGAAATACACTGTTCTGTCCTCTGACCCTCTGACCCTCTGACCCTCTGACCCTCTGACCCTGCACTGTGACCCCACTTCTCTCCCTCTGCCTCCTTGTATCTGTCTTGTTCTAACTTGCTTACACCTCCTTCGTCTCCTATTTTCTTCCAGCCCCCCTCCTTCCCCTCCCTCTGACACTCGCTCCCCTCGCTGACAGGTTTTTGCAAACAGCTGATGGGGGAGCAGAGAGTGGAACATTGTGGCTGTAAGTTTTAATGGGGCTCCTTGGTAATCCTTAATCTGACAGCATCAACATGAAAGCAGGCCGTGCTGCTCGTGTTTCCCTTTTCCGGCAGTGTTCACAAAGACACACGTGAGTGTAATGTGCACTATGTGCTGCAGTGTGGTCTGTGTACCTGCATAATGTAGCACGTTTCATACAACATCATTGGTAGATGTCTAGAACTGGTAAATTGCAAATGACAGGGTGCTGGAGTGTGTCCCTGGATAATGGACAGGAACAAGTATTGGCCAAACTACTGAAGGATTCCAGTTTAATTGCAGAATTACTGTAATGACAGTTGACAAGAGTGAAATCCACGTGCCTGACAACTCACTGTGCTATTTCACTGTAGCCTGATTCTGTTCAAAAGTTAAAAAACAAACACCTTAACAGCACAACTAAAACTTACAAATGAAAAAGTTGTATTAAACATCTGGTAATCTGTGACTCAAAAGCTTTGCCATCCAACATTTGCCTCAGTGACAGTCAATTATATTTTATAAGATGTGAACAAAACAATGTTATCTGTAAATTACCTAATAATGTTTCATAAACCTATTGATAAAAAAACAAATCAATGATTCTGTTTTATGGGATTTGATATATCTTGGCAGGGTGCAGTGATTTCCTGGAGCCTTCACCGGTTGCCAGGCAACATCATTGTCCTGACGCTAATTATAATGAATTACGAAAGTTAATTGATTATTTATAATAATTAATGTGTTAAATAGTGAACTAAAAATGTGGCAATAGTCAGATGTTATTTTTTGTTCCTCTGGAGAGAACCGCTAAACTGAGCTAGTTGCCACTAACACTAACAATAGACAAGAAAATATTTCAAAACTTCAAATAAAAGCTATCACTCTGCATACTTTGCAATCAGTAGTCAGTGCCGGTAAATACATCTGCAAAAGTGTATTTACTGATGTATAGCTGATGTATAGC
The DNA here is from genome assembly GCA_016785345.1 of Trinectes maculatus. NCBI lineage: Eukaryota > Metazoa > Chordata > Actinopteri > Pleuronectiformes > Achiridae > Trinectes > Trinectes maculatus. The sequence continues at coordinate 276,420 of JAFBJQ010001505.1, forward strand.
TGATGTATATCAGGTGGTGGCGCAGTGCTGTATTAAGACATATGTCCATGAATAAGATCATAAAATGTAAAAGATCCAATGGTTGTGGCTCTCAGAGCTGGGAACCTGCAGACCACCAGTCAGCTCCTCCTCAGTGACATTAGATGGATTATGGATGAGCGGTAATAACATTTGGGAAGCGGGATCTGGGATGACACGGATATAAAAGTGAGACTAACAGGCGTGACATTTACAAGTCGGGGCAGAGACTGATGGGCGAGTTTGACCACTTACATCGACCACCTGACTGATGACGGCCGTACTGTGCGTCAGGGTCATGTGCGCTGCCACATGAGTTGTGTGCGGCTGTGCAGTGTGTGAATACGCTATCAGACACAGTATCTGTTTGGTGTAATGATCTGTAGTCTGTGTGCCAGAGATACAGTGGCTGCAGAGAGGAGGAAATGGACCAGGAGCAAGATGGAAGCAGACTGAAAGGAAAGGATATTATCTCTGGTAGAAGAGCGACGTAGCCACTGAGGGGCTTTGTGTTTAAAAACTTATAATTCTCTTCTGGACAGACAGGAAAAGCTCATTGGATCAAAATGTTCTTCCCCCTTTAAAACCTTGCTCCCTTGGTGGTTTTTTTTTTCTTATGGAGGCACACACACATACTCACTCATGCAAAACAGTATTGTTTTCCATTGATGGATGGAGCTAGAAGCAGCTTATCAGTGACCTCTGGAATGAAACCTGATTGATGCTTTTGTGGGTCAATTGCCTGTTACTCAGGGCTGTGACCTCTGATCTGCCCTCTATCAGGGAGATAGCCACTGCAGCGACATCGCCACCAAAGGCTGAGTCAAACAGGGCCGAGTCCAGATTAAATATACTGTATATATAGCAAAAAAACAGAATGTATATATGGCGGGGTGAGGTTTCAGAGTAATTGCTATACTCTCTGTCATAACTGTGGTCAAGGTTTAAGTTTTCTTAGAAGAAAACAAAATTGGATGCTTAAACACACTTGGGAAACCTCAAACTGCAGTGGATTAAATTTCTCTGCAATGAATGTGGGCTCAGAGCCACTTATGCAAATTGCCAGACTATGTTAGATTTAAGCTTGTGTTAAACAAAGTGTGAATAAATTAGCAGCCCCTGACATCCCTGTGTGAAAAGTCCGATTTCATCGGTGATGTAAAGGAGCTCCAGTGATGCACGGGGGAAATGAACATACATCTCTGGGGAATCACCCTGGGTATGTGACTGTCCGCCCACTGATTAGGCAGTTGTCACCAGGGGCCTGGTTGCCAAGGTAACTGCCCTCTGTCACCCCCCCGTTCTCATTCACTTCCTGCTGCTCTTCACTCTCTGCTGCACTCTCCCTCTCCTACACACTCCTTGTGTTTTTCTCTTTAAAGGGCAGGAGCTTAGAAACTTATTGTACACAAATCTTTCTGCACAATTTACATGCACATAGTTGTCTGCAGAGGTTGTGTGTGTATGTGTGCGTGAGTGTGTGTGTGTATTCATAACAGCATGTTTTTTGTCAGTCATGCAGAGTGGCCACTGTCTCCCCTGGTGATGGACTGTGATGTCAATCTGTTGCAGCAGCTCAGAAGACTGTCAGCTGAGAGCTGGAGAGACAGAGAGAAAGAGAGAAAGAGTCGTTCTCATTCCATCCTTCCCTTTCCCCCGCTTCCTCCTTCCTTTCCTCTGTCTTCATTTCCCCCTCTTTCCCGGTTCCCAGTTTTCCCACACACTTTCTCCTTCATTAACTCTGAACTTCACTGCTTTCGGTTTTTCCCATTGTGTCATTTTTCTTCTTCTTCCTTTGTTACCTCTTCACATCTTTCTTTCCTTTGTTACGTCCAAAAGTCCACCCTTGTTTCGTGTCCTTCGTCTTTGCCGTCCTACTTTCTTCTTTCATTTTCCTCCTTTCATCTTTCCTATTTCTCATTTGTCAAACCAAAAAGTATAAGGGAAAAAAAAATCCAGCTCAGAGGTATGAGAGGAATGAGATAGAATTGTTGTAATGGAGAAGGTATAGCCACACCTGGACTGTGGTAATGGCCAAAGCCAAGAATGGGGGGTGGGGGGTGTGGGGGTGTGGGGGTGGGGGGTGGCGGTAATAATAGAAGAATGCATTTTTGTGGGGAAAGTGTGTGCAAGACTTACTTTCAGTCAGTTCTCTCTCTCATTCAGCTGTCATTTTATCCCTTCACACAATGTGTGACTCGCCCCCACTCCTGCCCCACCTCAGCTCCTGATGTCCGGTCATCTCCCTTCTCATGAGACTTCCTCTCCCCATGCTCACGTCCTCATTACCGCCAGTGTCAAGACTCTAGATGTTGCATTTAATTCATAATGAGGCTTCCCTAGTTGCTCTACTGTATCCCAACGTCCCAGCTCCAAAATCTATTACCTGACTGAATTTTATTTCTGATTTTCTCAGCTCCCCTTTTTTATCATTCCCAATAAATGATAAAAAAACAAAAACATAGGAGATGGGAATGTAATTGAAAAAAACATAGATGCAGCAATGTGAATGACAATGTATGTGAAGAAATGATCAGCAAGTGGACATTAGATTTTGTGAGTATTGAGACACACTGATGAGAGTGAGAGCAACCTGGTCAGAGAGAGAGAGAGGGAGAAAGAGAGAAAAATCTATGTCATGGTGTAAATTCACACCTTTCGGAAAAGCTCCAGGACATTGAGATCCAGAAGTGACGTACTCTGAGCCCTGGAGACAAACCACTCCATCTGTGAGCACTTGGCTGCTGTTGACTTGGCTGAGCTCTTCCTGGCCCAAGGCAGAGATACACAAACCTGTACACAAGTCTGAGCACTGGAAACAATATGTGTCCAGCCATCTACCTACCTACCTGTCTTATTTATCATTTGTGAAGGACAGTTCATTCTATGAGTCCGATTAAACACAGCTTTTTAATTTGCATCCCTCCTTTTTCATCCCTTCCTGCCGCACATCCCTGTGATGCACAGTGGGTTCATTAATTACTCTGCAGTTTACCGATCAGCATGCTCCCTCTCTCACTGTCACCCAGTGCAAGAACATACAAGCACATGTTTCGTGCACACAGTATCACTAATCGCCCTGTTTGCATATATCGTCCCTTCATGTTAGCTGTGTGTACTGTATACGTCATTATGAAGCGTGTAGCACAATGACACAGTGACCGTTCCCTTAGATGGAGACAGAAGTGCAGCCATCTTTCATCTCCCACACTGATAGCAATCAGCCACATACAGTAGATAAAAGGATGAGGAGAGCAGAGTAAAGAAAGAACAAAGACTCTAATGAAAGAGATGGACAGTCGTTTAAGAGATGTGCTTTCAGATGTTGCATAAAAGAGGCAACAATAACCACATTGTTTCATTTTTTGTGTAAAAATACATCTTGAAAAAAGATTTTTTGAAAAAACAGTTAAAAATATTTGGCCCCTGCTTGAATGGAGCCACAGACATTGATAATTAAAGACTCTATATCTGTGTCACTTTGTTATGACATTCAACCTGTCACGCATCTAACCACTCTATTTAACCCAGTTGATTTTTACTTCAGTCACTTCCTGAACATGAATGGTCGTCATCCGTGAACCCGACCTGCACTGCCAGTGTGAAATAGCAAATCATCTCTAAGTCAAGGTGATGATGGACCAAAGAGAAACTCTTAACACTTGCTGGTCTGTGCAGTTCATTCTGTTCATGTCTCACAGTCCTGTCAGCTCTGTGTTGTTGTCTGACCTCAGTGACCTCAGCTAATATCTGTGACCCACTATAAATTGCCAGTGTTGTGCATCAAGAACGTCTTCTGATGGATGATATGGACAACAAACTGTCTTTCACTTACTCCACTTGCTTGAGCAGCTGGGACTCGAGCTGAGCTCACTCACAGTCCCAGCCAGGTGCTGTGTTGTCGGCACCTGAGGTATTAACTATTAAGGTAAAGCCTTGAAATGTGGTGTGTTCATCCTACATATTTTCAAGTAGGTCAGCTGAAGTTTCCTTGTCAGATGAAGATTTGCTGTTTTCTTTACTACAGAATATGCCCCCCCCCCCCCCCCCCCCCCCCCCCCCCCCCCCCCATGTCTTCCCAGGCACATTCCATCATTTTGCATATTAGCTATATTATATGAATTAAGTTACTATTGGGAGTAACAAGAATCTTTTCTGTGCAAAAACTCCCTTTACAGGTGCGTAATAAAAATAATCTGTTCACATTGTCAAACTACTCCGATCTTTAAACAAATCTCCCACTGAGAGAAAATGTAGTACTCAACAGAAACTGCCTTGTAAAAATGTATATTAATACTGTAAGGTAAAGCAGATGGTTGTTAAAACGGGATGGAAGGAAGCCTCAGTGGGAGCCTGAGAGGCACAATACCTCAGAGGAGCTGGCTCATGTTGGGATCAGCAGGGATCTTCACAAGAGACCCTATCAGATTTCCTCAGGCATCACACTAAATATGTCGCTGTGTGGAGCTCAGTGGAGCATCTGAAAGGTCCCGCTGTGTGATGTTGTAATAGCAGATCAGAGGGCGGGCTTTACACTAATGCAGCAGACAGGGATCAGATGATTAGGATGAATCAGTCAAGTCAAATTTTACATCCCACCATTATCTGCTGTTAAATTAACTAATAACATTAATAACATTGTGCAGTTAATTTACAATGAGCGACACTGTTTTTGTAACGTTTTCTCGTAGTGTTATGTGCCAGGTGTGTTTCTTCTGTAACATGGCACAAGGTTTGCTGTGGAGAAGGTCTATAATATACAGCTGCAGCAAACGTCCCCTGGCCACTGGCACAGAGGTCTGAGGCTGCGAGACACAGATGGAAATGTGCGGCTTAAAGAGAGGAGGTGGGTGGTAGGGTGTGATCAGAGAACAATACGGAGGTGAACATAGAATGTAGAAGGCTGTGACAGGGCAGGTGTGATGGAGAAAATGTGAACGAAAAGTTTCGGTGTGGTGGTCGAGTGTCATTGGACCTGTGAGTCAGTGAGAGACAGGCTGTGCCAGTTATCCTTCAGGCGAAATAGGCTTTTGCTGGTTTGTTTGCTTTGTTGAGAATGTTTAATACAAATTTGTAATTTGTGCTTTGAATTGAATGAGAATTGTTTTTGAAAATTGCCATGATGAGAAACTTATACCTACAGTAGTTTTGTTTATATATATATATATGTATATATATATATATATATATATACCCCCACATTCTTTGCTTTGGCCATTATCGAACCATATCAAGTACAGTATATTTTTTGTCTGAAAACTGATGATGTCATTTTACTAAGTATTTCGCTTTTAGTGTGTTATTAATGTAAAATGTACAAAATGTGTTCCTCTGAGATAGGGGCAATCAATAATTAAAAAGTGGTTGAAGCCGTTGGCATAACTCAAGATCAATAACTCATTAGGTCTTGGAGTGCACATCTCCACCACTGGATGCAAATGTTGTGTCAGGAACATGACTACAGTGATAATAAGAGTGGGGAAAAGCCTTTTCAGTTTGACTTGGTTTCAGGCACCTAGACGAATCAAAGTCGAACAAAGTTAATCAATTCATACCTTTAATCTAAGTTAAAAGCTAAATGGAAACATTTGACCTGTTAAATACCTGGAAGAGATTCATTGACCACCATCACTTTGAGCATCATCACCAACTCCATCTTTTATTGTGAGAAAGCCACAGGTGAATCCAAGCCAAGGGAATAACCATAGGTACCAGCAGTGCTGTACTGTATATCAGTAGAGGTGATGTTCACATCCACTGATAAATTACAACTGCTATGACAGTTTGAGGTGATGGAAAGGACCCCCCCACCCACCCACCCCAGGTCTTTATCACACAACTGCAGCCACACTTATCTTCTCCTACTGTAGTCGTCTGATGTGATTAGAAAACCTGTGTGAGTGGCAGCAAGAGAGACAAATCCCAGACAGGGTGAAACTCCTGACTACACGCTGGATAGATTTTTGTGCCAAACGCATGAATCAGGGATTAATCCTGATTACAGTGAGGGAATACAGCAGACAAGTGTTACTATAAATAAAACAGGTGCTGGGTATTATTCTCAACCCGTTTGTCAAATAAATCAACGGAGGAGACAGGAGTGGGATAGTACTGTCCTCCCCATCAGCATGACACAGTGATAGCAATTACCAGGGGAAGTGTTTTTAGCTGTGGCATGACCCAGGTTTTGCCCTTGGTCTGACCCTGTATTTCCCTCTTCTCTAACAGTGGATTATTCCTAACAGAAATAATTAATGGCGTTACGTTCAAGTACATTTGCGACACAATAATTTGAGCTGACTACACTCAGTCATCGCTGTGGTTGATTGATTCATTGATTTTAGTTGTGGAGCTTTCCACACTGTTAACTAAAAGCACTGTTTGTTGCTTCCCGGTGATTAGCCACAGATAGAACCTCACAGACGACGACGGGCAGGACACTTTGTTTATCCCAGTGTTGGTGTGAAAATGGTGGATAAGACATAATAATTGTAATCACTGTACATGTGTACATGGACACGTTCAACACTGTGGATGAGTATAGTTGGTCCTAGTTACCCATAATAGCAGAGTTAGAATGTACTGGATTGTGCACAGATGTTTACAAAGACTCTTGTGCGCTCTCATCCTTGCTGACCTACTCATAGAAGCACAACAGCAGCAAAACAATAGCTCAGTACCTCTCCATGGTTTAACAGTAGGAGTAATCATCGATACATGCAACAGATTTCAGGAGTGTTGCTTTATCACTCAGGTACTTACACCTTTGTGAGGTGAGAGGGTCCTTTGCACAAAACTTACCTCTAGTTGCAGCCAATTTCAGGGCTGAGGACTGACGGTGTAATTTAAATGCATGCGTGTCTATAGGAGAATGACAGAGACAGGCAGGTCGCATTTTTCCATCTGCTACACTACACCGTTTCAGCCAAATGACTTGATAGAAACCAAATACTGTGACAACAGTGTTTATTTTCTTTGATGGTTTGGACGTCGCAGTGAGCGATTCTGTTATAGTGTACTGCTGACTGCTGGTCCGGCAGAGAATTGTTTTCTTTTGTGTCACAAAACACGCACAATTTCAGCAGTGGCAGCAACATGCGAGTCTTTATGTTGAAAATAAGCAAAATTGCAGAGGGCCGTCCCTGTTGCAGTAGCGTCTATGTGTGGATTAAATATGTGTGCACCTGAGGACTGTGTGGGATTTGAATTGCTGCATTCCTGTTTATGCCGGGGGGTTATCAGTTATATGCCAAGTGGCACACAACAGAGTAGTATGTTCATTTTTCTCACTGTCATGTTGTGGGAAGGTTGTAACAATGGAGGGTTCATCAATCTAACAAAAGCCGCCCCCCACTTTACAATATCTCATTCATTCCCACAAAATGTTGTCACACAAAGGACACAATTCATTTTGTGCTGAGGGGGTGTTTTGTGTTTTTGTCCTTGTGAAGGTCATGAGGGGTTGTAAAAACAGGGAGAAACCTGCAAGGGGCGACAAACATGATGCTGGTGTTTACATTTTTGTGTAGTAATTTATACATTTTAATTGGGACTAGATGTAAAACGTCTGTACAGGAGAATTCTAATATAATCTCGACACCCTCACACAGCCATCCTGTTTAATGTACAGTATGAATGGTTGTGCATCGTCACAGCAGCAGGTGTTATACATTAAGTTGATGCTTTGGCAAAGTATAGACCCTCAGGATGTTTTTACTGAGTTCGACGTACTCCTGGTCAAGTATGAAGTATTACTTCAAAAACCATTGCAGAAGTATAGAGAAATGTTACATGAAAAGAATATCTCAGACAATACAATGTTGTGTTTGTGTTGGATACGGTTCAACAAACCAGTATAAATAACCTGGAAACCTGAAATGATTTGCCTCATAAATCTTATTCTGTAATGTCTTTACGTACAGTCGAACACTTACAGGCAGGCTTTTATGTGAGTGTTTGTGCGTATGTGTGAGTGTGCATGTGCGTGTTGTCCACCTAATGGTGATTATGGTCATAAATTAGCTGTAGGTCTTTGTAGGGTCTGATAGCTGGTTAATCAGCTGTTATATTCTTCCCCCAGGGGCTTTATGAGCACTTGCAAATGATTATTACTGGGGTGTGTTTGGTCACGTTTGTGTTCATGCATTCTATATAGCTTTTTCATTATACATGGTAATGACTTAAATGTGTTTCTAAGTAAGTCTGCATTACCTGTTAATTGTTCTATCCTGCATGCAGAAGCTTGTGTGATGCCTCCCTTCCATAACGCTTTCATGTTTACCTCTCCTTAGATTTCGTCCCTTTCCCTCCATTTTCCTGCGAGTGAATAATGAGGTTATCAACCAACTCGTACCGACTGGCTGCTTTGACGTTATTTATTTATAGAAAACCATCCAGAGCACGTAAACAAGCTGTAAAACATCACTTTTTTCAAAATTTCAATCATTGGCTGTTGTGTAATACGATTCATGCTCAGTTGTTCACATCCAACAACCTGGTGTTTGTCAAACCAATTATCCTCCTCTCGCTTCTTAGTTTTACACATCAGGACTCTACATACAGTATGTGGCATTCATACCATATACTGTTCATGTGTACTATATAATGATGTATTGCCCTGTGTCTCATACTCATGCATGTGATTTGTTTCCTCTTTGCCATGCCTAGTAACTGTATGATTGTGGGTTTGTGGTGTTCGCTCATTAGAAAAACATTTATAATGCGTGTATGTGTGTGTGTGTGTGTGTGTGTGTGTGTGTGTGTGTGTGTGTGTGTGTGTTACCTGTAAAAGCATCTCTTCACTTTTTTTTTGCATTTTCCATTTATTGTCCGTTTTGACTTATAAACGCACAAACACAAAGAAAGCATGATGCAGCACGACACTTAATGGCAATGGAGACAACCAACCGATACACAAGCTACAAACTAGTCCAACAACAACTCGGCTGAACACAAACACACCTGAGGGACACACACGTATTCAAAGAGAGAACAAAAGCAGAACAGAACACTAATAAATATGGAGAAAAGGAAAACAGCTGACAAAGTTGAGAAATCGCACATACTTTTTATTGTGTATTTTATTTCTTTATGTGTGAGTCAAAATCTTTAAATGTTTAAATATGTGTACACATTGTGCACACAGCAGTAAACTACTGAGCAATGTACCTTGCCCCAGCAGTGGCTTAATTGACATTTAGCAGTTAATGTTGTCCAATCAGCTGATGGCTTAACAATGCTTCTCTTTCATTTGTCTCCCTCAGGGTTAATAAATCATGATGGTATGGGTGTTACCCAGAGAATGTGCAGCTGGTAGTTAACAATAAATACTGCTTCCTTATACAGAAAGGCTACATCTGTACGCACCTTGACAGTTAAACATTGAGTGACGTGTTCACAGATTGATTGTGCGGTAAAAGCGGCACAGCATTCTGGTGCCTGTTGAAGACGCTGATAAATAGAAGCAGTCATATGCTTAATTGTATTCTTTATACACACACACACACACACACAACCATTCTGGTGATTTATCTTCATTGGGGCTGTGATTAGGAAATTAGATCTGGGGGTGTTATTGGTCATATTGATGCTGCTCTGTTATGTCTTCCGCTCTGTCTCTTTCAAACCAGGCGCCATGCCCCTTTCATCTTCGCTGCTAAACTATGTCTGTTTCTTTGTGTCTCGTGTCTCGGTAAAACCGAAATCACATTAAAGCTGCGCTGACATCAGACCAGACAGGACACGGTTCCACTGTTGAGAGTTGTGTGCAGCTTATGCACAGGAAAACATACTGCATGCTCCATGCTGCTTCTGATGTACTGCTGACGTCTGAAGCCTTCACGTCACAATAGTTAATGTTATTGTCAAAGGTGGTTGTCGGGCGGATTGTGAGAAATGAAACTGACGTACAGCTCTAAACATCACTAATCATTTGTTTGATCCGGTTAAACCTTAAGTGTAAAAACAACAATTGACTATATAATGAAACCTACAGTAAATATTGTCTGAATGAGAGTCAACAGGCTTGTTTGACTGGTGGATATTAACGTAAGACACATTGTAAGTCATTGTGTTGGCCTGTATGCTTCCTCCGCTGACAGGGTTATATAACTCATGCCAGTAACAAGTGGCAAGCGCATGTGTGTGTGTTATTAGGTTATGGACAATCCCACACAGAGACACACACATGTGTAAACACATAGAAACACAGGGTAACTATGGCCACTGGTTTTAGAGTACACAGAGATGTTCCGCTCAGTAATCTCTCTCTGTCTCTCTCTCTCTCCCTCGCAGTGCGTCGTCTTTCCTTCTACAAACATATTTTTAATATAAGCACTCTCTTGATTTGTTTGTACAACCCCGCCCTAATCCCCATTCATATTTAATGACTCCTCATGCCTAAAAGATAAATGCAATTAGAACTGCCAGCAGTACCACTAAAGTCACTTGCAGTCAACCGGTCAGTGATTTTGTTTTTCTGTTGGGGATTTGCTTCATCAAATGATTTTATTTAGCATTAAGCAGGGTTTTTACCAGAGTTCACAGATAAAGCTAATTGCTGAAGAATAGAGCCAATAGGGAGAAGTGTGTCATATTGCTGAGAGACAGAACATATTTGGTCCTGTAGCTGTACTGCTAAAGACGCCATTTGTGTTCATCCCCTCCTGGGAGGGTTTGTACTTTTTCTGCTTAATTGAATTTGGCTGTGAAATTTAAAAGAAATGAAGGGAAGGAGGGGTATATGATATACAGATTGTCTGTGTGTCTGTGTGTGTGTTTGGTTGTGCGTGTTGAGATGATGAAGAAACAATGATTTGTGTATTTGACTGGCGAAGAGGAAAGGACAGGTTGTAGGCGGCTGTGAATTATAAGTCTGTGATGAACACTAATGAAAAATGATTCAAGCTGAAAATGAGATTGGATCAGAGACAAGACACCGCAAGTGCTCGCTTCATCCTTTCCCCCTTTACTCCTTCCTCCTGCATCCATCCCCCTCCTCTCCCAACTTCCTCCCCTACATTACCATGAAGTCCCCCCATTGAACTCCCTCTCTCTCTCTCTCTCTTCTTCTCACTCTCTGAAGGCCACAACCAGATAAGAGGGAGAGCAAGAAATGAGGAAATCCAAATTCCTCTCAATGTGCTAATATATTTATTAGGTCTGGAGACCAAGCTTGACAAATTTAATTAGCGGCAAGGAAAGACACTCCCATTAGTCAGCATAAATACCATGAATGTTATTGTACTCTTTGCACAGAGGAGGTGAACTACACACTACCTGCTTCAGTATGGTTTCAAATACTCTGCCTTTCTCAATTGGTTGATTTCTATTGATGCATAAGAGAATAGTGGTAAATGGAAATGAATGGAACAATACTGATATTGACACTAAAATACTGACAAAAACATTAGAATTTATAGACTACTTTAGAATATGTTTGTAAAGCTAACGTTGAGAACATTATAATGACATATCATGATGTCATCACATGCCAACCAGCTACTAAATTGACTGACGTTAGTAGCTGAGCTCATTTTCCCTTTAACCTCGTGATCCTCATCATTCACATATAATTACACAGGTGTTATCTCATGAACAAACCTCCCGGTGAAAAACCAGCAAACGCTGTCTGATGATAAAAAATCCAGGCTCACTAGAGGCAGAGAGGTGGCGTAATACATAACACGCTATTTACAGTATTACCTTAAATAAACTTTTTAAGCAAACACAATTACAACACAAAATGTAGACACCGCATAACAGATGTTGCTGCCCAAATCATTTCCAGGGGAAGCTAATTTGGCAAGTCAGCTGTAGTTCCTGCTGCACAGCAGTTCATTATGTGCTCTTCTGGATGCTCTGGAGCTTTAATGTAAATGTTCTTTATGGTTAAGTTCTTTGTAGGTTGTGCACAGTGGGATAAAAGATATTGGGGATTATCTGTTCGGCATTCTGCGCGTTGAAAACATCGGAAACAGAGAAACATAATGTATGAGTTGAAGTAAGAGAAGACAAAAGTGAAATTTTCTAGCTCAACGGGGGGAAGCCTGAGTTAATTAAGCTTTGTGTCTTGTTTAACAGTGTTTAAATAATGTATTCAGGCTATTAGAGGGCGAGAAGGGGAGGAGGAGATAAGGGAAGAGAAGAAAAATTATCATCCGAGAGTCTTTTGTGTTCTTTTCGCTGCCTATACTCAAGAGCAAAGCGTGTACACCTAAAAAGGAGAATGCAGATGATCCTGTGAACTTACAGACATTTGTAGTGTTTGCATGTGATGTTGTGTTGGCTGTGTTGGTTTTGTGTGCTGTGGGGCAGAGCAGAGCGTTTGTCCCTGTAAAAGCCAACACGCTGTGAAGTGTGCAGGATTAAATCCTTACAGGAAAGACGCCCGGCATGTTTGAGTGTGTGAGGTTTTTTTTTTTACTGTGCGACAGAAAACATCAAAAAGCTTTCCTCTCTGAAAATGTCACAAGTGTGAAGTCCTACAGCGACAACCTCTCGTGTCACCATTGCTTGGATATTGCCGTTGTGTGTCAGTCAATACGGCCTTTAGAAATATCACATTATGTGTGTGTGTTTGGGGGGGTACTATAAAAAAGATACACAGTATGTTTTATAAACCAACAAACTCCATGTTTTATTTGTGCTTCCTGATTCAATGTAATTTGGTTTAATTGGTTGTGTAGTGTGTGTGTGTGTGTGTGATTGACTGGCTGCTACGTTAAATAAAATAAAATACTAAACCGAATCCCTCACAGCGTATGAGGGAACACTAATTCCCAAGCAGCTATCGTAGTTGTGAGAGCAGGGATGAGGTGGCGGGGCGATGGAGGCAAAGGCAACAGGACGGAGAGGATGAGTTTTGTGACTCACTGCAGAGTGATCTTCTCCCATTAGTAAGCCGGCGCAGTTTGCTCCTCCCCTATTGCTGTAGGGGGAAAAATAAGATTGAGGCGAGCAGATGAACTGAGAAAAGTAAATTAGATGTGATTCCACTGGGGAGTACATCTCCATGCTTCTATTACCTGAAAGAAAATGTTTAGTTACCATGTGTCAGGAGATTAGAGCCTACCAATGGAATCCATAAGGTTTTAATTCTATTCTCTCTCTATGCTTTCTCCTCTTTCACTGGTTTTGTTTTGGTCGACTGTCCACTTCTACCCCTCCCCTGCTTTTTCCTCCTGTGTTTGACCACCTCTGTGTTCCTGCCTCGTGCCTGGCTTTGTCTATCTATATACGTATATATAAATATATATAAGTGTGTGTGTGTGTGTTCAAAAGCAATTTGTTTGTTTTTTTTCAAATTCTGAAACCTTCTGAGACACATACTCTTTGTTGTTGATCCTATCAAAAGCGATGGCGCTGAGTCGATGGGGCGTTTTGACTGAATGAATGTACCAGGTAGCCGAAGCCGTGAGCTTTCCTGTGTATTTGTTGATCGGCCACTTAATTGTTGGCATCCAATGTTTTCTGAGCTCAACCCAGTGGATTTCAGAAAGCCTGTCACCATCCAACTCCACTTTTTATTTTATTTTCAGGAAACTGACAGCAGCAATTTGCTAGTTGGTGTCAGCCTTATGCTCTGTTGGTACACACAGTCTGGTTTAACGAGGAGGAACCTCGCCTGAGCAGTGTGAGCAGCTACCAGGAGAAACCAGTCCTGGTGTTTTATGAGGGAGATGTTTACGCTGGTAAAATACATTGAACACGCTGTGCTCTCGCTGCCTTAGACAGAGGATTCTTCATCATTAATTCTCACACTGTGCTCCTAAGACAAGTGCACAGGAAACAAGCTGTTGCATACATCATCTGGTACATGGACTGAATACCCTCCATCTCTCCTTGTCCTTTCTTGTCACTCATACTTTAGAAAAACGTCAAATCCCTGACAACTGTATGTCCCATGTGCCTTCTGTCCTAAAACCTGAAACACAAATACAGCTTATTCTAATGATTGAGTTTACATAGCCTGCATGCTCAACGTATGAGTGCAATAAGCACTGAGTCACCGAACAGGCAGACAACTTGAATATGGGTTATTTTATTTTTTAAGAGGTGTTAACGATGTGGCAATTGTGCATCCTTTTTTTCTCCTCTCATTGACATGGTAGGGTGGGGATACCAAATGGTGACCTCTCCGAGAGTATAAAGAGAACCCTGCTAAACGCAGACATGGTTATGATATAAGCGGCTAGCGTGGTCCATGGTCTCTGTGTTTGCATGTACCGTTTCATTATCAAGCATAGCCACTCGCACCCTTTCAATTAATGATCATGAGCTGACACTGCCAACTAATATTTCACCTCATTTAAATCCCAGGGGGAAAAAAAGTAGACGCCTCATTTGAAATTTCAGCGGCCACAGCAAACTGGTTTCTCACTCTGCAGGGCGGCAGAGCATTGGCCCATTCATTTTCTGTGTCAGTGATTATTATAGCTCAGCTTGAATACAGTGGTACAGTACAGTATTGATATATTCAGATTTAAGACTCCTTTAGGAATTGAATGATTAAGGTCGATTTGATTATGTATAATGTGAATAAATGACTTGCAAGACTGACTTAAATTCTACATTAACACATATGAAGTGTAATGAGAAAAATGCTAAATTAAGTTTCAGTCAAATCCATAGTCTCTGCATATCATAAACCAAATAGCTTGGAACTGTGAGTATAAAAAAAGTTGTGTCAATATACATATATTATTTATTATGGGCTATTGGCTGTATGCACATTGGAAATGAAGAGAAAGTCTATAATCTCATTTTGTTGAATGATACCTTTTCATAACCTTTGCTGAAGATATTCTACAAACCAGGAAGGGAGTTGGAAACAGCTGATGATATAGGGGATGCTGTTCCCTGACAGATGTACTGTATATGCAGCCTGTTTGCGGTTCACTAGACAGTTTGAAGGCTTTGCAGGAGTCCACCAGAGTAATCACAGACCAATTTCTCTTTTCTTTTTTTTCATTCCGAGTGCATCGCTTGCACTTTATTCACAAAGTGAAAATATTTGGTATTCCAATACAATATTTGCTTGTAGCAATCACAGCCTTTTTTAAAAACTTTTATTTATTTATTTATTTATTTATTGTTTCTCTTTTTTTTGCTTTTGTTTAGGAACTGCCAGCACTTGGTTGAGCTTTGGGAAAAATATTACAGAAAACATGTGTCAAGTTAACAACTGAGCCTTTGTGCTCCCCAGTTGTTTTGGTTTGTTTCATTTGTACGTGTTCTCCAGCTTTGTGCCTTTGTTCAGTTCAGTGCTGTTCATCTGCTCTGTTCACACTTGTGTCTTTTGTTCTACTTAATTCCTCATCTTTATTGGACTTTGACCTTAATCTCAACATCCTGCAGGTGGTAGGTTAGATTCAGCTTGCTTGTTGGTTAAAGGATAAGACTACATAAACATTATACTGTCTGTAGTGATTATTATTAACAAATCCCCTGTAGCAACATGAACAAATATCTAAAACCAGATCTGTGATCTGTGATCCATTGTGTGTAACCACAGCTTGGTGTAACTTTTGCTTCTGAATCTCCTTGCACCATATAATCCTTCATTAAAATCAGCATTGGTTACTTTGATCTGAAACAGTCTAACATAGTGAATATCTTAGATTACTGTGTGTATGGCAGACATCTAATGCAAGGTACAATATATTTGAAAATACATTAAAATGTCAAAAATCAGAGTTACATGTTGACTGATTTATCTGTGAACCACTACTAGATATTATATAATTAATTCTGATAGTGACACTGCTATCTTTTGTTAGCAGGGTATCTTTAACTTTTTTTTTTTCCAGCTGTGGGAAATTTAGTTAGCTACTTAATTCCCTCAGTGCCTCGTTTTAATTTACAGCCTGGATTTCCCAGGGCTGTCAAGGCTGGCTGAGACTGAGACGTAGGATTTTAGGTGAAGAAACATGAGGTACCACTATCGAAACTTCACCACAAGGCAAGGTGTGTGTGTGTGTGTGTGTTTTTGTGTGTGCGTGTGTGGAGACCTGTGTCTAGGGATCTGAAGGCCACTGCCTGAGCCATTTATACCTGCAGACAGGGGAATAGCCAGACGGTGCAGTCATTTCTCCTAGAAATGACTTTCCTACTTACATTGTACAACCATGATGTAACCATAATGCCACGCATTATTTTTTCATCTTAGTACTGATGTATTCCAATCTGAAAATGTTAGAGCGCAGTGTTTGCCTGTATAGCTGTTACATGGTATGAAAATTGTGTGTGTGTACAAGTGTAGTTTAAAACTAGAAAACATCAACATCTTTGTTCATAATGTGGAAGTCGCTGGTGACAGAGAGACAGCCTCAGTGCCACAGACAGTGCTGAGCCTCCCAGCATTGCCCACTGGTGAGGATAATTGATAGCAGGTATTACTCCAGTGATCCACTGTAAATCGAGGATTGAAACTGCATTCACCACTTGGCATGGACTGCTAGTGTGCTATAGTGTTTTCCACAAGTCTCATTTAGACTCAGTGCTTCATCAGTACAGTTCATTTTGATTGTAAAATCTTTGTAAATCCAGACTGGTGCTGGAATAGAGAATGATAAAGGGCTCTTGAAAATGAAATGCTCCTTGTCTTTTCACTGTCCCTAATGTCATTTTTCATCAGAAATGCATGTTTGAGATTTGAATAGATATATTGATTTCATCAAGGAAATGCAATAGTTGTCATTTTGTCCTTTTAGCCCTCTAGGGTCATATGTTAATGGACCACATTTAAATTCACCACAAGCAACAACAGCAAATGGACCATGAGAAGACTTAGTTTGTCTTATTGTTTCCTTTGAATTTTCTTGTCTGTCTGAATATGCTGTTTTTCCTAGCCCAGGTACTCAGAGCAGCAAAACACAACCAGGAGCACAAGTCATGTGTCAAGTGCTTTCAATGCATTGAAAGCACTAAGGCAAGAAGGGAGTAGAGTAAATTTTGATTTCCATACACATAAATGTAAAATATTAGTACGTATTGATATCTAATATATAATTATCATATCATACTATATGATATAGTAATACCCACTGGGCCATCAATAGATGTGTTCATCTGATAGATGTGCAGATTTGTGGGATTCATCCTAATAATACATTGTTGCCGTGAGTGTGTGTCATATGGGCACTGATGCATGCGAGTGTGCATATCATAGCATATGTGTGGCTTGTATGTTTGAGATGCCGACACAACTACACACACAAGTGTCAGATATTTGAATAAACGCCAGCTGGCAGAACACCTCATTAAAGGCTCTGTCACAAGTCATTCATCAAACCTCAGTAAGCAGCCATAATAAAAGTTTTAAACACTTCAGCGCCTCTCCCATTGCGCTGAACCAATAAAATATGCATAGAGTAAGTATTGACTCCAATATCTGGGCGTTATTACAATCGCAGCCGTAGACGCGTCTCACTGGTCGGATAGGAGAGAGTGAATGAATGAAGTAAACGAAAGAACTAATCTCTTGGGAAACATCACTTCCATCTGCTATCCTTTGGGGAGGGCTGCACCCATTGATGAGTTGAAATGTCATTGATCAAGTGACCAAGAAAATTATCATGAGGTTGATTGAGTATGTGCCCTTCCTTGTCTGAAACATTAACACTGATTGGGCTGTTAAAGTCAATAGGGTTTGAAGAAGATAGGTTGCAACGTGGCCTTGTTTACACATGGTAAACATTATCACTGTGCCACGTTTAGCTTCATTTAATTACTTAGACGTCCTGATCAAGATGTGTGATTCACTGTCTGCCCTAATCAGACAATTTCTGATCACTGTCCTTTTCAACTTTTACCCTGTGAAAGATACTTCCCGGCAGGAAACATGTCCACTCCTCCAAGATCTGGTTAAAACAAACACAAACGCTGAAGGTAAAAAAAATATAGTTACATCTCACTAAATACATGTGCTCCTTGTGTCACATAACAACAGTTTCTAAAATGCTTTTCACACACATCTAATTTGCATGAGCAAATTCATTTTATTTTATTAAATAAATCTCAGAGTTTGTTTTTAGTCAACAATAAACAGTTTACAGAAATCACATTAACCTAACAGCATGTAACACAAAGGATGGACTGCTCTCTCGACAGACAGTGGTGTGCAACTGCTCATTGCATGGCTAGTAAATTATGTTTATATACATGTTGTGCGAATCTTTATGCTGTAGGTGTGAATATATTTTGAGCTTGAGCATGCATGATAATTCATGATAATTCATCACTTCTTGCCTTCTGCCTGTGCAGAAACATACATTTAGACATGGAGCTTATATCTGACATCCTTCCATGTCCAAGTTTTTCTTTTGTGCCCATGCTTGTGCACTCTCATTTATGAATTTTCATAACTCGGATAACTTAGTATAAAGCAGTTGGTAGAAAGATAACAGATATAAAGCTATGTAAGAGACTGATTCGATGAATGGCTCCACTTAGCTACAGGGTCTGTCAGAGAGATGCTGGGTTTTCTACTAGATGCTGTGGGCAATTAGCTGGTGATGACACAGGTGTGGGGAGGACACTGAGCTCCCTCAGTTGATTGAAACAACTGAGTCCTTAGGCAAGGCTTCGTATTTGAATGGGCAGGGGATGTTTGTTTTCATTGTGTGGGTAGATGTTGAGATCAGAAGATCTCAAGATAAATGTAAAGGGAATCAGACATTGTCTCAGCAGACCACAGGATGTGCTCTTTTGTTAGATATGACATGTTCTGATTTATGGCGGTGTCATAAAGGGCGCTACGTAGTTTAATATGTAACATGAAAGAAGACTGGCTCCATGTTTGGGCTGCCAAAGCGGCGGTTGCTGTTTAGAGTGATGCAACTTGGCCTTTGTTCTGTTCTACAACATAATTCAATCAAACACCTGCCTGCCCTTCATCCCTATCTATCTTTGTCTGGCTTTCGTATACAAACTATAAATAAACAGGACGTAAATTGTGATATGGTACAAATTTCACGTAGGACAGAAAAATAGTGCTCACACACAACTTTCACAGCAGGTTCTGCCTGTGACCGACATTAAAGTACCTGAATATTAGCGTATAGACTCTACATCATCTACAACTGAATATCCTTTTGATTTGCCAATCATTTATTTCAAGTGTTCTAAATATTCTATTTTCAAATGCACTAAAGGGGCAAGTACTTGTTACATAGTAAGAAACAAGCTCCTGTTTATCCTCCTGAGTATTGTGCTTTTTGTGCGACCATCAAGAAGTTCTGTGGAGGGGTGGTGCAGAACCCATGAAACACATTTGGCTGTTTTAGTTAGTCTCATGTTCCTCTGCTTTACTGCCACCTACTGATCTGGAGTGTGGGCTCACATCAGGCTTTTCTCTGTTAACACTGTCACCCAGATGAGTTCTCTTAAGGTTTCATAAATGAATTTCAAGTACTATTGTACTCGGTGGTACCAATGCTATTGTGTTGGTACCCTTAAAGGTACACAACGTGGTATCTAACCCTACCTCTTGAAATGTAGGCTTTTTATTTAGTTGTTATAACATATTGTTAAGATAAGATACTGATCTCATTCTAGACAGTTTTATGATCTATTTTCTCACAAAATACAAACTCCAGTGAAATCAGTTTGTTATGTGAGTTGCCTTAATTAGATTATTTGTGATATGTGTGCCTGTGTTGGTTGCATAAATGCAAGGACAGATCAAAGGGCTGGTTTAGGACTGGTCATTGTCTGCATGGGGGTGCAGGAAGTCTCCACCATGACTAATGGGTCTCTGCCTCTAATTACAGGACGCAAACGCACAAACAAACCACGACAAACACTAACAGAGTTACATTCTGAAAGTCCGTTCTCTTCGTGTCCAAACACAGGATCAGTTTGTTGTGTTCAGGTGTGTGAACCTACAGTAAAGGTAAGCAAGGATGGGTTAGTGTACACAGTGCCCTCAAGTAAACCCAATACTGTAGATTAGATGTAGCCTAATATGAGTATCAATTGTTTGTTCTTGAAGGCAATAACAAGATTATGTCAGTACCACTAATTGGCCAACAACTGGTGGGCATGTTAACCCCCTCACTTCCTAAACTATCCTCCAAAGCTAATAGCCCAGCAGTATTATTGGTGTAATTCACTTACAGCAGGTGCCTTGGTGCTTTATCTCCTTTGCTTTCCTAAAGAGGAAAAACTGTATTTGTCTTGAGCGGAATCACACCTATTATTAAAATGCAATGCAAAAAAAGCAATTTCAAATACTGTACATCAAACAGTAACAAAAACGCTATAGATGAATGGATTTCTCTGTGATGAGTGTAAATGGAATGGTGTGATAATGTTTGGGGGTCAGTGCAGTGTGTCAGTTAGGCTGTTTTATGGCGTTGCTGCCTGACACTTGTTCATCTCCTTCCATTTTGGAGAGGGCTGGCTCCCTGCGCGCGCACCGTCTGCGCTCTCTAATTAGCGTGTGAGCACGCTCGCGTGAAGGTGGAGGCTCGACTCGTCGGGAGAAACTTGTTCGGCTGAAACTTTGACAGACGCCGTTAAATGTGAGTCACGTTAGAGATCAATAGATAGATAGGTAACTTTAAAGTACATGCTCTCTGTCGCGCCGTGACCATGTCTGACGAGGGAGAAGAGAGCGACAGCGGCGAGAGAGCGCGTCTCTCCGACTCTCCCTCCACGCCTCTGTCTGTCCGTCTTCCCCGCGGGTCTCCCTCCTCTCAGCGGCCCATAGACCTCTTCTCCTCCGCCTCTCCGCTGCTGGGTGACACGGATCACCCTTACCTCGCCACACCGGAGTGTCTTCACCCTTCTCCAGAGCACCGGCAACCCGAGGGCTCCCCGCGTTTCACGGCCCCAAAGTTTCGCCAGCGCACCGGCGGCGCCGCTTCTCCGTTTGGCTCGCGGCAGGATGTGCGTGTGGATGCCGCGTACGACCGTCACGATGACCCGTTCCCCAAGTGGAGAGGACGCGGCGCGGCGACCGCTGAGCGCTTTCAGCACCACGGACAGAGACTCCACCGGGCCCCGGAGCTCGCGCACGGGAACCACTGCGTTGTGGAGCAAATAGACACTGACCTCAACTCCGAGACCCGGCAAACGTGAGTCCTCCCTTTATGACCACCCCACAACTTTAATACAAGTGTAGTAGAGAGTGGCCTGTTTCTCGGATTCTGCTGTTTGGGTGGTACTTTGGAAAAGGTAGAACTATGATGGATAGAGAGAAATGAAAGCAGCTAATTCACCCTGAATGTCAACAATCACAGGTCAGTTTTGGTGAAAGTAAAATCAACCAGGATTCCACAGAGCCATTTGCATTTCTCTGACTCTCCTGCTGTGGACCAGTGATCCATGCTCGCCTGTGCTTTCCCCTAGGTCATTTATAGCACACCTATGTGCCAGGTTTATCATATGTGTTTAGTTTATAAAATAACATGATGATCTGTGACTTCCCCTCTCGAACCCTCCCACCTCAGTCTATTGAGGTTTGTGAGTCGGAATACATTAGCATGTCTCAGGGGGTTTGATTCTGCTCCAGCCCGTGTGTCGTCCTTGTGTTGTTAGACAGCTTCTTGATTGGGTCCAGTGCTTGAAGGCATAGAGTCAACAGAGTTTGTGCATTTGTGCGTGTGTTGTGTTTTAGAAGCGAGGCATCGGGGCAGTACCATGTGACACGGAGCTGGTGCAACAGAAATTGGTCTCGTGTAGTACATCCTCAACGTGTCACACTCATCACACACGAAACACACCACGCAGACACAATGTAATGTGTATGCAATTTTCTCATTTTCAGCTTCCTCACTGGGCCATGCTGTGGATGCACCTTATTCCATCTGTGCAGGAAACATGACACAGGGTACAGATTCTAACACTTCATGTAGCATTGCCAGGTTAGCTGTGAGGATCAGATACAGAGAATGGCAGGCCGCAGTGTCGGCTCTTTGATCTTCCCTAATTTACCTCTTTGAAACACCAGTGCTCGCCTTGCATGGTAAAGAGGCATGTGAGCCTTCACTGATGCCTGACCAGGCGAAATGTTGGGCATGTGTGAAACAGGGTATGCGAGCGTAACTACGCCTGTTTCTCATTACCACTGAAACGTGGTGAGCATCTCAACCTTTGATCTCAAAAATTGGCAATTAACTGCTTGAAAGTGTCTGTGTGTGTGTGGATTTGATAAAGAGACAGTGCGAGAAACAGAGGGAACTCAGTCTGTTTCTTTTCATGTGTTCTGATAAAGCACTAACTCATTAGTCAGCTCTGTAAATATTCCTGCCGTGGCAAAACATATTTTTTCACTCGTTAGTGCTTAAAAGTGATCCCACTCTTTTTTCTCGAGTTACTGGGAAATGAGGTTATACGCTTTACGCTTGAAGTGATTACACGGTGACGCAGCCTCAGAAAGTTTAGCAGGGAACAGTAGGAGATTTCTTAAAAGTTAAAACTGATTATCAAGATTTTACACGATTGTCAGTATACTCTAGGTTTTTTATTTACATTCGCATTACACTTTCAGTGGTCCTGGAGTGTTTCACCAGAAAAATGCATACAATCTTTCTTTAGTCATATTTGTTAATGAATTGAAACTGGAGTGTGTGTACAAACATTTTTCGTAATAGTGGTACTGCATATTTCAGCCTACGAAAATAAACATTTACATTACTACCAGTCCTATGCCACGAGGTATATGTGAGCGCCAACAGGTCACAGTCAACGTTGCCTTGTAGAGTTAGAAAACCAGTTGCATAGCCTGTGAGATTTTACACTTATATCCTGCTTCTGGTGTTTTAGAAGTTGTCGGTCTTCAAAAGCACGTCAACACACCAAAAATGAAATACAAATTAAACTTGTGTAACTCAGTTACGTTCAGCGTGTCTCATTATGAGCGGGTCACCATATCTACGTTAGCATATCTCATTTGGCTTAATACGATACTGCAGTGGTATTTTGGAGATAAAAGTACACAGTTGGAATCAGCAGTGGCAGTGATTCAGGACAGTGTCTCCCCTTTTCTGACAGTTTTGTTGTTAATAGGAGAGGGAGCTGGTTACTTGGACAGGCTCTCTGACTGATCTGCTGCCTCTGACTTGGTTGCAGCATCAAAATGAGACCTGGAAAGAATCAGAAACGGCTGCACCTGCTGACTGTCGCTCAGAAAATGGAAACTTTTTCATCATGTATACTTTTCTTTCCAAATAGTAATGATGACAAAATGAAATAACATGAAAAAAGAATGCTTACATTGCTGATCCCACTTTGACCGGCCAATGATTATTGTGTTTGTTGTACTGTTTTCCTGTAGTTGATGACATCATGTTCTTCTTTACCCATAAGGAAAATAGTTTAATGTAAAAAGTAGGATATTATTACTCCTGTAGTTTTCGTAACGCTCTGTGATGGACAACCATTCACACTAGGTATATAGGCAGACATAAAAACATACCATTCCAGCTTCACACATCTTTTTTTCTTAGTCTGTCTCTCTCTCACACACACACACACAAAGTCTCTTGCTATCTTTCCATCTCCATTGTGTGTTCCTCCTCTTGTGTGTGTGACTGTAACTCCACACAGAAGTGGTGTGGGTAAATTTTATTTCAAGTCAGAATCACAAACAGTCAGAGATGGATGAAGAGGAGGATGCAGAGAAATGGAAAATAGCAATTCATTACCTGACTATAAGGTAATTTAACTGTGCAAGCAGCCAGACTCTCCCCTCATTTATACAGAATTTTTCCAGTGCTTTTCCAGTACAGATCTCTCTCTCTCTCTCTCTGTCTCTCTCTCTCTCCATCTGTCTCTCTGTGTGTATGTGTGAGTGTGTGTGCAGATGGGTTTTGATTAGGGTTAGGGTGTAAGTCTCCAGGAAATTAATGTAATATTAAAGTGATGTATTATGGGGTCCATATTAACAATGCTGTTGTTTCAGCGTTGTTAGCATGCATGCACATGCAGTCTTGTATCTTTATTAGAAAGATGTTCATGAGTTACATTTGTGCACATAGGTGTTTTTGTTCGTGTTTGAAAGAGAGGGGGAAACGGAAGATTTTGCCATTCACCATTGATTGGCAGCCTAAAGGCATAAACAACTTATTGTGCAAATCCAAAAAATCAAGAGGTACTGACCTTTTCACCGCACACCTACAAACACACTCTCTGCACCCCCCCTCTCTGTCTATGTCTGTCTCTCTCTCCTCCTTACCCCTCCCTCTACACACTGAGAGCAACACTCACCCACACCCGTGTCTTCATCTTCTCAATTTCACATGCTTTGACACCCCCGGGGAATTTTTCCCCGAACAGGTTTTCATTTTCATTTTTTCCTTTAGTGTTAATGTTCAGCCTTTTGGCCACCCACACACACACACACACACACACACACACACACACAATAAGGGAATTACAAAGTGTCTGAATGGCAGTTAATGGTAACTGTTTCGTTTAGTGGCAGATCTTACTGTGAAACTGGACCTTGTTATTTGTAAGGTCATTACTCCAATTCAGATGACAAGAAAGAATAGAGAATACCATTCTAAACCTTTGGCTGGTCTTTTGTAACAACAGCACCAGCCAATTACTCATTTAACGTTTTTCGCTTTTGGCAAGTACGAGCGATTTTGTTTGATCCACTCAGCAAGAGTCGTTTCTGCCATGCTCCAAGTGACCTACCATTTATACCATTTTAACATCTTACAAATGAAATTCCTCTTCTGAAGTGCTGATTGCACAGAGAAAACCCAAACTGTTCTGGACTGTAACCCTCCACCAACACCACTCCACTTAATTTCCTTGCTTGTTATGTGAGAATCTAACCATGCCCAGTAGTTTTTCTCTGCTCTCACACTGTCATCCAGCCCCTTTTCCCTTTTCATTTCTCTATTCATGCGGGGAAGTTTTTTTTTTCAGGGGTCAGAAGGTCAGACCAAACAGAAGCAGACAGCGTGACTAGTCCTTGCGTTTCTAAAATACTATATTTTAGAGGAATACGATTGTGTCGCTGAAAAGTGATTACAAAGGATTCTGTGGAAAGTAAAGCTCGTTAGACTTGAGTAACTAATGAGCAAAAATATCGTTTAACCCTCTTTATCCCGCTGGGATGTGTTGGGAAAATACAGTTCTTTCTCACAGTGGGAGTTTGTCATCTCAGAGCAGTTAAGGAGACAGCTTCATCTCTGGTTTGCCAATCAGAGCTGTTGATCGGAGATGGCCCTGCAGTGAGCTTTGACCTGGTATTGGGTCATTGATCTGGACAGAGAGATCTGTATAACATGTATCATGATGGAGGTTTCTCCAGGGTCAGGGGGACAACTCTGTGTTAACCACTGCACCACAGTATGACGCAGCTACTGATATCGTCTATTCCTCTCGCCTCCAACTCTCTTGTCCAATTAAAATGAATCCTTTTCCTTTTGCCTCATCTCTCTCCACCAGGATGGAAGCCATGCATCGCCGGCACACCACGCTGCGAGAGAAGGGGCGTCGCCAAGCAGTGCGAGGCCCAGCCTACATGTTCAACGAGCGTGGCTCAGCGCTCACTGTAGAGGAGGAACGTTTTCTGGATTCTGCCGAATACGGGAACATTCCTGTGGTGCGCAAAATGCTGGAAGAGTCCAAAACACTCAACTTCAACTGCGTTGACTACATGGGGCAGAATGCTCTGCAGCTGGCAGTGGGAAATGAGCACCTAGAAGTGACCGAGCTGCTGCTGAAGAAAGACGGTTTGGCTCGAATCGGCGATGGCCTGCTCTTGGCTATCTCCAAAGGTTATGTTCGAATCGTCGAGGCCATTCTCGGCCACCCCGCTTTCGGTGGGGGTCTGCGACTGGCTTTGAGCCCCCTGGAACAGGAGATGCGTGATGACGACTTTTACGCTTACGACGAGGACGGGACACGTTTTTCACATGACGTCACGCCCATCATCCTGGCCGCCCACTGCCAGGAGTATGAGATCGTACACATCCTTCTGACCAAGGGGGCGCGCATAGAAAGGCCACACGACTACTTCTGTAAGTGTTCAGAGTGTGTGGAGAAACAGAAGAAAGACTCTTTCAGCCACTCACGCTCCAGGATGAATGCTTATAAGGGCCTGGCCAGTGCAGCCTACCTATCGCTCAGCAGTGAAGACCCTGTGCTGACTGCACTCGAGCTGAGCAATGAACTAGCAAGACTTGCCAACATTGAGACAGAATTTAAGGTGAGCTGGTCTCGTCTTTCTTCCCATTTTTGCCTATTTTTTTTTACTTCTTCACTCTACTTATTATTTTGTAATAAGGGATTTTCTTATATATGAGGTTTTGTGAGTCCTCGCGTCGTCAGACTTATTTATGCAGAGTAGGAATAAAAGGCAGAATGAAAATGTTTATGTTCGTCTTTGCCAATTTTCCAAACCATTCCTGCCAGTAATTCGAACTTAGTGACTAGACTCTTCTTCTTGAATGGATTTCCCAGCATGCTCCCAGCTTTTTATTCATCTTCTGAGCTACCCATTACCACTGCAATCTTTCCTCAGGTTGTGCTTGCACACTGGAGCACCCTCTTGGCTGATGGAAAATATGAACAATTTTTGTGCGCTTCCTAGAAAAACGATAACACGAAATATACTGCAGCCACTGAAACAAACCACCTCACCTGTGTGATTTGTGTGTGTGTGTGTGTGTGTATTAGATAAAGTTAAGTTTGTGTGTCATGTGTTGTAGTCAATGCTGTTGCTTGAAGTGGCTGTAAGATCTAAGGACCTCCAATCCCTACCCTACCACCACACACACACACACACACACACACACACACACACACACACACACACAAACACACAAATGTATTTACTCAAAGCTTCAATGCTTAATTTAACCAATGACATGGCCCCATTTTTTAGAGATAATTACACTACCACTTTGTCTCTCCAGCTGTCGCCACTGTTTTCTGCTTTTTGCATGGCAATTATTTTGTAGAATGTCCAAGTGTTGTCCACCTTTTTCTTTTTGCATCGGTGACTGTTAAAAGTTACTTTGCTGGCTCCTTAGCATTATGGAGTGTCCATTTTCTGTGTATCACCCATAATTCCCAATGGGTTTTTTCTGTGGATAATCTACTTAATTCAGTAAATAGAAAATATGGAGGTTTATTCCATGACACACATATATAGTGAATTATATTTACAGTCACAACTAGTGATATAGAACTTGTGATCACATAATAGAACCAATAACATGCATGGGTCTAATTGCCATACATTTTCCCTCCCTTTGCTCGTTTGGCTGCAACGTGTTGGTGTGTGTGTTCTCTTTCTGCCCACCTTTGTGTTCGTCATTCAGCCTCTCTGCTTGTCATTCTGTTCCCTGTCTCCAGACAAGTTAATGAGAAGGGCTCACCTGAGGGACCACAGTTGTGTTGGAGCTCATCTGTCTCATTACCATCTCATTATCACCCCTCTGTCTCCCTGTCCTCCTTCACATCACCCTCTTATTATGCTAAAATATCAAATATTGTAAAAATATTTCAATAACAGACTTAGACTGGACCATTTAAAATGAGGAAAGCAATGCTGGCTAACATAAGGTTTATTGTTGCTAAGAAATAATGTGACATGTAAACAAATAAAACAATATAATGCCAGTACCAGCATATTTTGTTTGTGAAGGTTGCATTAGAAACATACAGCTCAAGCTGCAGACGGCTGCCTACTACTGTGTCCCAAAAGGAAATAACTTGCCTGTTCAATGTTTCAATGTAACAAAATACACCTACTTCCAAAAGGGTGACCCCAGTGGAGACTTGTGGCTCTGGTGTCGTTTTCAGGAGACAGATGAGACTCGTTTAGATCTTCTGTTAAGTGAATCAGAACTGTCACTTTTAAATCACTCATAATGAGGGGTAACCTGAGTCATGAAATATACGTGATATAAGACAAGGTGTATCCCTGCTGCTGCTGCTGCAGAATGCCACCATTTTAAATTAAGGACGCTTGTTGTCCAAACATTTCTGTGGCTTGACGCCTTCTGTAAGACTCTGAGCTGGTGAAAGTTATGAATACCATATATTTTATATTTCCTGCATTTAAAACTAAAACGTGATGATGATGGAAAGGCAGAAAAAAGAAAAAAAGGCCATGTGTGCCTGGGGCATATAGAATGGTATCATCAGCAAAAAAAAAAAAAAGACAATGGAGTATTGATCAGGAAGACTGTGTTATAGTATATACGTACTATGTAAGCAGCAGCAGAGCAAGGACTTGCCTGTGGCAACCCATTTCTGATGACTTGACTGAATTCCATTAACGGCAAACTAGTGAATTCTCTTTATAAGGCAGGAGTAAAACCATTTACACGTTGCTTCCTCCAGACCTACAGGATGCAGTTTGTGCATCAGGGGCTATAATTTAGTGACTGACAGTATCAAACGCTTTGAAAGGTCAATAATGGCAGCAAATTGTAACATACCAAAGCAGGAAACAGTGTTGTTCATGATAGATCCAGTGCAGTTGTGGAGATCAGTGATGTCATCTGCTTTGTGCATATACAAGTGAAAGGCTTCTCCAGGCAGCTGCAGGAGGAGAAACATAAGTTAGATGTGGATATATTTGGGGGTAAGATTATCTACAGCAAGGTTTTTACTTATTAAGTACTTGTTCTTCAAAGTACTTTGTTCAGTATTTCTTTCAGCAGCCGAATATGCAGACTAATTCAATAACAGATTTGAGGAGAGGAAGTGGTGATTAATGTATGATTAATGTAGGCGGGGGAGGGGGGGGGGGTTCAGTGGTGAGTTGATACAGTGTCCTAGATTTTAATGGAACTGTCACGGGCAGACAGAGCCGACTGATCATTTCAATCAGCCTCGCTAATCATGTTGGTGCAGATGTTTCTGAGGGTTAACCGGGTATCAGATGTGGCCCTGGACCCAACCTTGGCCTCTAGGTGTGGTCAGATCAAATGGCTGTCTGGGTTTTTAATTCTTCATTGTTATAAGGGCTATTTCTCTGAGCAAAAACATTACGAGACTGGATGAAATTCGACACTGTCGCAGACGAACGACTAATAGATAATCCAGATATTGGCAAAGTGTTTGAAAGAATCTTTCAGATGGATATGCGTGTCATTTCCTGTGATTGGTACAACAGGAACTACAGAGGCTGAGTGTATGAGAGCTCTGTTAGTAAGAATAATATCAGTTAATGTGATGCCATGAGGATTAACAGCAGCAGCAGTATTAGTAGTTAGCACAGCTGCCACGACTCAATATTGCTTGTGCTGCATATTTAATGTTTTGGTAAGAATGACTAAAGGTAGATCCAGGCTTCCCTGAGAGCCTAACATTTATCTTCAAATATCTTACTGCTCAAATCAGCCCATCAATCTCTCCTAAGAGCCTGAGGACACATACAGACACACACACACACACACACTCACACTCACCCTCCATGTGCCCTTGGGGGGAAAAGAAAAGAGAAAAGTAGTCATTTATTTATTGAAATCACTTTTTTTTTACTCTTCTTGTGTTATGCAAATTCTAGTTTAATTTATTTTCTTTCACTCTTCACTGAAAGACGGGCAGAGAAAGAATGTGACAACGAGGTGGGCCGATGCCCACTGGAGTCCAGAAATATAAATTCAATCCATCCTTCTCTTCTTCCCGTTTCCTCCTTACATTTCGTTCCCTCCCTCCATATCTCCGGTCCTCCATGTTTAAGACTTGGCTCAAACCCGTCTCAGTCCAGTCATCTGTAACCGCTTTCCCTGCTTCCCTCTGCTCACTCCATTTTCAGTCTCACAGCATTGCTCCCTTTGACTGGAGCTCAGTGCTGGAGGTGCTCGGTTTGGGAGTGGTGTCTGTGTGTGTGTCCTAGATGTGTGTGTATTGTATGTGCATATGCAAATGTGATTGATTAAGAAAGCACTTGTGAACCTGTACTACCCTGAGGCTTCACCTCCCCATGTCTCCATGAGATTGTAATTGATCCCTCTCAGCAGCCTGAAGCTAATATACAACAAATGCCATCATTCCCCTTATTTCCCCAAAGGGGCTATAGACGTATACTTCATAATTTACCAATATTGATGGGCCATTTGACAAAGCCATTTTGTTTTATCTATGATAAATCGGAGCCATATGGGCTAGATTTTAATACATATCACATTTGTAAACTCCATACAAGACATAACAGAGACACAGTCCCTTGTTATAACGGGTGCAACAAAATCCAGTTTTTCTACATAGGTACTATTTTATACCCGTTTGCTGCAGAAGACTGTTCAACTGGTAGTTTTCCAAACGTTCGAGGAAAAATGGGGACATTGTAAATAAATGCTCGAACGCAGCACAAACAAGGCGATGAATGCGTGATGAGAGTCATTCCTCCGGGATGCCGAACCTGCCAAAAGCTCCAGTCTGCTGACTGCGTCCCTGCTCAAAGCTACTGTTGAGAAGGAGCAGATAGAGGCAGGTGAGAGAGGGAAGGTGGTGGAGCATGGTGGAGACACCAGACAGAGTGGGACATATAGTAACAGAAGAGGAGCAGAGGGGGTTGGGAGGTCTGATAGTATTGAAGCCTGCAATGTGATGATATAATTTTGGTATTTAAATCTGTGTCAGACTGGGTTGTCATCACTTTATTTCTCCATAACATATAAACTTGACTCCATCATCAACACAAGGGTTAAATACGGTTTCATTTCAGGGCATAATAAACGACACGTACCAATTTGCTGGCTCACAGGCAGCCATTTCACACAGAGACTAGAGAATGTGCACTGATGCAGAAAAATCGCAAGGTCTGCAGCGTAAAAGTGCAAATCAGTGTTTTTATCCACATTAATAAGATGACGATGACCCTGTGAAATCTGTTGCATTCTCTCCTAGGAAGACAATTATGTTCACTGACTGATTGAATTGGCCTCATGTGTTCAATCTCATCATCAATTCCCAGTTACTGTGGAGATAAACCCCACTGACTCTCTGGCCTGTATGTGTCTCTGTTGGTTGTTTTACTTCCTGTCTCAGAGTACTAGTTTGCTGCTATGGGATGTCATTATGCACACTGATGTGTCTCTTCTGCGTGCAGTTTTCTCTGCCTCCCTGGTGTATTTAGTGCCTGTGCTTCCACTCCGTTTGATTAGTTCTTCTGTTTGTCTCCCTGTTGTTACTTGGTATTTCAGCTCATCTTCATGGTTTTACTCCTTGTAATTTGAGCTTGGATTGTCTTTCTTTGCTTCTGCATCTGTTTCCATGTCTGATCTTTCAAGATGGATATGGCATAAAGCAAATCATACTATTATTTATTATTATTATTTGGGGGTTTTAACTCACGTCAGATTATAATTGCAAATTCATGTCTTCAGAAGCATTTTACAGTGACACTTTTCAAGTCACTGAAAAGAAAAAGTGATGTCCAGGTTCATACATGCGAGGTCCCACACCGTGATAGAATAGAAGGCAGAAGCAGCTTGAAGTTGTTACCTATAACGACAAAAGACACAAAAAGTTTTACAATTACCAGCTGCTAATGATTTGTCTGTGGAAAGATGTGGAAAGATGTGTTGGTTATGAGGGGCCGTCAGGGACATTATTCAGAATTACCATTCACACACACTACTGAAATGCTCTCACACACACTAGTGAAATGTTATGCTCTCACACACACTACTGAAATGCTCAGAATGATTACCGTAAGCTGTCCATGCAGTGTAAGGACTTTGTTGTGGGTGTGTTGGACCTTTGTCGGGACACAGAGGAAGTGGAGGCCATACTGAATGGAGATGTGGACCAGTGCCCCCCAAGGCCCTACAACCGACCCTGCCTCAGCCGTATCAAATTGGCCATCAAGTATGAAGTGAAAAAGGTAAGAAGGCCAAAAAATTCATAAAATCAACCATCTACTATGCCAAATGTAAAAGAGTGGCACTATTTACCAGAGTCTGCATTTCCCACAATGCAAACTGTGAACATTTCTTTGGAAACTCACTCACTGGTTGTGTTGGTTTAACACGAGAGCCACAGATCCATGCTGTCTGGAGTCCTGAAGTATGATCCATTCATACCAGCTACAAGCACAAACTCATAGACCGTATCAGTGACTAATTACATCAGCTCATCACATGATTCCTGTGGATTGAGGAATATATATTTTTAATTTGCGCTCGTTAAAAAATTTGGGCTTGTCAAAACTCATATATGTTCAAATTGATAATGTGAACATGATTTTAAATATTATTAAAATCAGGTCAGCTTCATTGTGTGCTATGGTTGTGTTTGTATTTTGAGGGAATTGACACAAGCAATACAAACAGGGTCTTACTGCAGGTTTACAGCTAACTCAATTTGCACATTTCTCTGTGTGTGTGTGTGTGTGTGTGTGTGTGTGTCTAAGCGAGTGTCTGCGGGGCATTTTGTGCACATATACAGTATTTTTTGTATTTTCTGAGTGGCCTCAGAGGGCCCTATATAAACAAAAAAACTGGTCTCTATGTCAGAAACTAATCCCTGCTGAGCAGAGGTGCTCTTAGTAAATGTCAAACCAAATCCCTTTTTCCCCGTTTCACCTTGCTGTTCTCTCACTTTCACACATACACACACATACATGCACACATGTTCCTTGTTTTCTAAAATCAAGTAAATCCTTGTGCATGTGTGTGCGTGTGTGTCTGCGTATGTGGTGGTGTGAGTTTGTGCCTGTGAGTTTGTGCTGGCCAGTGTGTGGCCTGTTTTAGCTGTGTTTTCAAACTGTACTGTCGGAAAGCGTGACCGATACTATGGGAGCTAATTACAGAAGAGCAGAGGAGAGAGGGAGGGACAGATCTCCATGGAAACCAGGTGGAACCTGGCCGTGTAACAGACATTGCTGGATGCAGGAAGGGTCCGTGTCATGGGTCAGTGAGCTGATAGACTGTTCACTTGACAAGAATGGAAACTGTACGTTAACTACGTCAGCGTATGGTTGGAGTGCGTAATGCAGTGTGTGTGTGTGTGTGTGTGTGTGTGTGTGATTCGATGAGCGGACGGGAGCAGAAGATGTCAATCATCAGCTCAGATAAACACTGTGGATCTGATAGCTGAGGCTGATTGGTGAAGGGTGTGAAAGACTGATGGAGGGAGGCGAAAATCAAAAGACAAAAGAAGAGCAGATCAGAGCAGAGTCAGCCAGATCATGCCCGGCTCTGAAATGTGAACGATAAACAATACACAAACAGGGTTTGATTGTTACACCAGTGGGCCGCCTACAGAGCATTGATTGCTCTGTCGTCCACATCCTTCCCTCCCAGCAGGAACAAAAGCATCCATCCTCTCCTGTCTCACCAGACCAATGGTAGCATCCATTTATCACATCCTCTCATGGAGTAATATCATCAACGGATGCTGAAATACCAGGCCAAACCCCATCTAACAAAACAAACGTCAGTGGTGAACAGTCAGTGGCTCTTATCTGAAGCCTGCTTTCTTTTTCCACACTGTATATGAAATTGATTTTCCACTCTACTTGTTGGTATTTTTTTTTTAACTTTCAGAAGCCTAGTGGCAGATGGGAACGTGAGTGTGCTGTGAATAATATATTTTGATTGTTATGAATGCAGAATTCAAATGGAAAAGCATCCTGCACCCTCAGGTACTGAAGGGAAACCTTGGAAATTAACATAAATAGAAGTACCAGAAGCCCTCTTCATGAATACAGGATCATTCTCACCTGGATTCATTCTACAATTATTGTTTCAGTTTCATTCAAAGGCATTTGAAAGTGCCCCGTACAGCATGGACACAGTGAATGGATAGAAATGTACAGAAGAATAGCATGAATGATATTTGTTGACTAGGGCACATCACAATGTTTCATGATAGATTCACGGTGACACTCACTTAAATTAAACTTTAAATTATGTCAAAAGGCTCATTTCATTTTTTCATTCACCTCCTGTATCTATGTCAAGATCTTTGACGACGACATCAGCATTCACCTGCAGCTCTGCTGTCTGTATCTGTGTTGTTCAGGTTGCTGCTCACACAATCGAGCGATGGCTAATTTACTTTCTAAATATTGTTCAGGTCTTTATAAGTCAGTGTAGTGACACGCCTGCTTCTGTTCCTCTCATGAAAAGTGGTAAACGAGGCATTAAATAACAAATATTTCTGCCATAAATTTAAAAGGAAATCAATGCTTGCATTGATTACAAAGCATTCTTAGCTGAAAAACTGTCTTAATTTGCTTTGAGGGGCATTTTTACCTCACAAATCAGCAAACACCATAACACTGCCGTTTACAGATATCAACTTTTCATTTGTCCAGTTGAAACCTATAAATTATAATAATCTCATATTCACCACCAACTCCACTGCTGCTAATTGTTAACATGTGTAATGTAGTTCAAACCACAGGCATCTATATACCCCAGTATTTAAATTTTTCACTCTATTACAATTAATTGATTTTTAACTGTAACGCAGAAGGTTTAGTTCAAATTGGAAGACCAGGTGGATAAAAACACATATACTATTCAAACTATATTCATCAGTCATCCTTTACTAATTGAATAAAATGTCCTGTCTCAATCTTTCTCTCTAGTTTGTTGCCCATCCCAACTGCCAGCAGCAGCTGCTGACTATCTGGTACGAGAACCTGCCAGGTCTTAGGCAGCAGTCTGTTGGTGTGAAGTGCTGGACAGTGCTGGGGGTCACTGTAGGTTTGCCCTTCCTGGCCATTGCCTACTGGATAATGCCCTGCAGCAAGGTATGAACACACACAGCACATTGCTCACCATATCTTCGTCCAGTCATTTTCAATGATCCAAATCAGAGATAACGCACACACACTCGCTCAGAGGGGAATACTGTATAATGCTGTTGTTTCTGTTTCCGACTCTGGGGAAAATGGAAAATGTAGTGTTTGACCTGATGTGACAAGTCGTATTATAAACTACATCAGATCTAACCTCTATGCTTAGCTGAAAGGCCAGTGTAGGACATCACAAACTCATCTTTATCTTTCAGTGCTACAGTGAAGCAAACTTGGATTTACTTCAGTTACACTGTTACTTAAATTGATGTTTCTGTTTTATAGAAAAGAAAATCACTGGCTAGGAAAGTTACTGTATTCTACTTCATCAATGTTAATTTGTGTAACAATTGGTTAAAACGCCAGAGGATCATGAATGAGGCTAAATTTAATGGAAATTAATTTCACTAGTTGTCAACATACAGACAAACCAAATGATGAGTGTGGCTAAAAATGCGACAGCTATCTGGTGTAAAGAACACTGCGTGGTCAATATTCATTAAAGGACCCTGAGGCGCTTTATCAGGATTTTTTATCCATCAAGCAAATTATAATCTGTAAAATGCCACAATATGAAAGATTTGAGTGAATGCAAAATTCTGTGGCAATCTGGATAATCCTCTTCCATGCAATCAATTGCTGTGTGTATTTCTGTGTGTGCCTGCGTGTGTGTGTATGCCAGCTTCAGAAACAGGGTTAAGGACTTGTAAGTGTTTGACTAATGAATGAGTTAGTTTGTGAAACTGCCGAGTTTTAAAAAAGACATCTTTGTGTTATGCATGTGTGAGAGGACGTAGAGTATTGGCGCTGAGAGAATCTCCATCACGAAAGCTGCTTCAGATCTCGCTGTGTCACAAGAACACCTGCTTATGTGAATGTGAGGTGTGTGGCTGCACGTGCGTGAACACGTGTGCACGTGCATGCGTGATTGCACTTTATTATAAATCAACCAGCATGTGAACCTGCTTTGTCACAGTCATTCTCAGGTGCCGCAGAGAGAAAACGAAAAAATGTCACAATATGAAGAAATTATGCAGCATGCAAAGCAACTTGTGACTGTTTATTTTAATTGTAATTATTATTATTATTATGAATATGATGATGATCATGATTACTATTAGTAGTAGAAGTTCTAGTAGTATAAAAGACCGGGTGAAATACTAAAAATAGGAATTTGAGGTGATGAAAAGGCAGGAGTGAGTGGAAAGATAACAAAACCAATTTAATCAAGCTAATCAGTGGGGGACAAAATGGATGTTTATGCTCATTTGATAATAATGTGAAGGCAACTCACGGCAGACAAAAGGGTATATTAAGTGGATTTGATAATGAAATGGATAACGCCAAAGTGAATCAGAAAATACATTTAGACAGACAAAGGCTGCAGCGAGAAAGCTTTGATGTGTTCTGCTCGCCCTGGCGTACACCTGGTGCTAATCATGCAATTTCGTTCTTCTCATCTCATCAAATGCTCTCTTGTCTTACAGCTCATATTATTCTTCATTTCTACGGCACGGCAACACACCACTATCAGAAGCCCACAACATATTGCATTTCATATCAGCTGAGAGCTGAGCATGATATTGATATTTTTGTTGCTGAGAGATAACTCTCTCTGAAGAGAGAGACACAATGATGTAGAGATGCTTTACAAGCGAAGGAAATCAGATTTTGACATAGAATGTTTTTTTTTAAGCTGTAAAGGATGAAACATCAACACAATAATGGGACTTATATTGCGGATGCATGTGAAAATGTGCTGCAGCTCCACCTGATTGACAGGGAGGAGATGAAACACAAAATAAGAGGAAAACATTTGATAAG
Source organism: Trinectes maculatus (assembly GCA_016785345.1). NCBI lineage: Eukaryota > Metazoa > Chordata > Actinopteri > Pleuronectiformes > Achiridae > Trinectes > Trinectes maculatus. The sequence continues at coordinate 312,997 of JAFBJQ010001505.1, forward strand.
TAAAATAAAACGCCTTGCGGTGGATGTAACTAGTGCCATGCTTTTGTCAAGGAATCCTCCTGTCTCCATATTTGATTACATTTATACAGCGCAGAAAATAGTTTCTGCTTTTTGTTATTAATCACTGACTTAATTAGTTAAGTCAGTATTTATTTATTTACAGTAGTTAATTAACAAAATGCCCTTTATAACAAGGCCATTGCAGAGAAAGTAGCAATGTCATCTGTACAAATTGCTGATTTCATTACTCCACCACTATGATTTTGTTTCCGTTACACACTGGCAGACTGCTCCTCAAAACAGACTGATAGTGAGATGTGGTCTGCAGGTATGTGTGAGAAGATACAAACATATAGATATGTATCTTCAGGACGTTCATAGAGTCCATAGGACTGCTGGTTGTGCTGAGTTGTGACCTTTGAAGTGGTTTTGCTGGGTGTTGGAAACGTTCTTATGTCCCTGTAGCTCATCCAGTGCAGCTGCATGTTCCCAGCAGTAATTCAGCTTTTGATTGGCAATTTTTTAAAATCACTGTATCTGTGGCACTGCACACTAAGAACAGATCATTCTCATCACGTCATCAGTCTTTTTCTCTTGGATTCATAGTTTTAAATCACAGAATAAAAAAATGCTGCATGCATATATAGATATGTATGTATGTATGTACAGTATGTATGTATGTATACATGTATGTATGTATATATGTGTGTGTGTGTGTGTGTGTGTATGTATGTATGTCAGATATCTGAGTTGCTTTGTCACAATCCAAACATGTGCCAGAGGCCAGATGTTCTCCCTCCCATTATGTAGAAGCTATTTATGAAAATTATACCAGCTATCACAATCTGTTTGACAATGATGGGTTGACATTTAGAAATGTTACCTGTTGTTCCCACACTCCCATGTAAGCTAATGATTTTTTTTTTTTTTCTGTAATTACTTTCCTGCAGGTTGTCGTTCATTTAGTTTGCCCTAAGGTCCCCGTGCACGCGAGCTCTGACAAGCTCCGGCTGAGGCTGTGATTATATCATTCAGATCACAGGTTTCCTTTGCATCTTTTCTTTTATTGTCTCTCTGGACATTCAGACGCAGTCCAATCAGTACACACGGGACTGGTTCACAGTCCATTCGTCAGGGATTGAATGGTTGGACATCATTGTGTCACTGAGGATGCAAAAACTGTACCATATACAAAATGTTTAATTTATGAGAAAGCAAAGAGTCTTTAATGTCAGGTTTGATTCTTCCAGGTGAAAATAGGTTAGGGAATGTTAGAGGTCACAGCAGCTCCAGTTCAGCCCTCTGAGATTTCCATTCCACACCAAACCTGTTTTATTTCGTCGTGGCCTCACATGAGCCAGCAGCCAGCATTTCCATGGAGGGGAGGAGATCAGCTGTTGTCACATCGTGTTGATAAAAAGGAAAAACGTGGGGTTTGCTGTCTTCGTGTGGTCGTAGGCCTGATCTGTGCCGACCATCTCGTTTAAGCTGAGGGGCGAACTGGATCGGCCTTATCAGCAAAACAACTGGGATGAAATGGAGCTCAGTCCCAGTGGCAGGAGGAGGTTTACTGGAGGTGTTGCAGGGTTAAGATTTACCCGACAGCCTCCTCCCTCATGGTTTAATCATGTGTGGCATCAAAACAGCTATCGAATCCTCTGTGTTACTGTGCATGCAGAGAGTAGAGATACCCTGTGGGCAGGTAATATTGAACCCAGCGGGTTTAGAGACCAGCAAATGGTGGGATCTCAGATGTCTGCAGACGGCTGAAAAGAGGGTGTGTTGGCCTGTGTGTGCACACATGGATGTGTACTTATGCAGTTATGAAAGGGTCCCTGCATGGTGGTATGTTATGTAACGCTGCTTACGTTCTCTCCATATGGGGCAACTCAGCAAGTGCTTGATTGCCTGGGATCCATTTGCTTTGGTAAAATGTTGCTGGGTGAGTGATGGTTGAGCACATCAGTAGTACGCAGCAGATGTTGTTTGTCTAAGATGGTTGTGTAGTGGTGCTTTTCATATTCTGATCTCTGAGGATCAAGATATCAGGAACTGTAAAATATTTCGTTTGTCTCTTTAAGAGATTCTGCAGGCAGATGCTTCACAAATGATCCAAACAAAATCATCACTGACTGAAAAGGCCCTTCGGTTTTTTGACATCCTGCTCTATTGTGTAGCTCATTACTCAATATCATCATATAATATAAATAATATAATATGACTAATCTCACTCATCTGTATAACCCACAGATACATAATGGAACATTTGGTGTCTTATTGTTTCCCTCTGACTCTTTTCACTTCCAGCTCGGTCAGATCCTGCGAAGCCCGTTTATGAAGTTTGTGGCCCACGCCGTCTCCTTCACCATCTTCCTGGGTCTGTTGGTCATCAACGCCTCCGACCGCTTTGAGGGTGTCAAGAACCTGCCCAACGAGACCATCACAGACCACCCGCGGCAGGTGTTCCGGGTCAAGACTACCCAGTTCTCCTGGACAGAGATGTTGATAATGAAATGGGTGTTAGGTAAGTCACATTGTTACAAAGACACACACACACACACACACACACACACACACACACGCACACACACACACACACAGACCGAGTGGCTTAATTTGAAATTCAGCACAGTTGCAGCCAATTAAAATGCAAATAGATGTTAGATGTAAGATGTAAGAAGTCACGGTCAAGGCAGATTCCCCATCATGATAAATAATAACACTGACATAGCACATAGGAGCGTGACGGGAAAGCATTTTCTGGATACTAAGATTGTAACATATGTTGATGCTAAGATCAGCAACATGAAGGCTTGTTAAGAGTGGGTCTTGATCATCCTGTGGAGAACTGGGCAGAGATCATGACGCATAGTAACACAGATGTATATATGTTTTTGTGTTTTTTATGTTTATGTGTTTTTACTCAGCTGTTTACGCACAACACAGGCAGTGGAAAAGGTACAGGACAGAAACTTGGCAGAGATTGGCCGACACCAAACTGGAAAACTATAAGGTCCAGTGTGGGGCTTTACACATCAGCTCATATAATTCAAGAGGATTCACAGGACTTATAAAGTGATCTGTTCAGTGTTTTCAAATGAAGCGATTTTCACACTTCAGGCAAACCAGAAACCACGTTTTATCACCACTGCCACATTTACAAGGCTCCACAGTTGTGTCCAGCAGCTTCCTGTCAGCTCAGTGATGACTCGTCATTTTTCCATCAGTTGAACTTAACAAAGGATACAGCCGACGGTCTCTACAGCAAAGACATCCTGACAGTGTAGTTTAATCCCAGGCTTCTGCTGCTCGAATGCGGGATGGCGCCGTACCAGAGTCTGGCATCCCCTGAGTGCACAGCTGCATGTCTGAGCATGACAAGCTTGCTACTGTTCAGGCATGGTCAGGCATAGCTGTGTCTCGTAGGGACCACCTTAAGAGAAGGGCTCACCCCCTCCCACACTCCTCCATGCCTGGTTATATCAGACCCAGTACAGGCCAGGAAAATAGTGGAGCTGGGTGGTTGGATGGTTTTGGATTTTCCTTTGCAGCCCATGGTTATTTGAATTTAGTATAATAAGTATATTTACGGCTTATTTTCACTTATAATTGCAACTGTGTCTCATTTCATTATAGTTGATGTTAATATTTATTTATTTTGATGGGATCCCCCTTTTTTTATTGTTGTTGTCCTCTCAGTTTTCAAATGAAAAATGATCATCACAAGGTGTTTTTTTTAATACGTAGCAGAAAAGTTCCCTGGAAAGTTCGATGAACCTTTGTCCAGCTCTGAGGCAGAATTAAAGATTAGTCCTGCGTCACGACGCCAACCAAGCAGATGAAAGCCAAGGTTATGAAAACACAACCCACCATTCTCTTTTATCTCCCACGGATCAAATAGAAGTTGCCCGGTTGGCTGCGCCATAGGTCAGACGTGTTGAAGCAGCAGCCGTGCTGAGTCCGAACAATAAGCCGGAGGGGAAATTTGGAGGCTGACCTGATGGCTGGTGCTGAGGAAATACAAGAGAGACACACACACACACACACAGAGAGAGAGAGAGAGAGAGAGAGAGAGGAACAGGGGGGAAATGGGGTAGTTGAAGGAGACGAGTGAAAAGTGAGGAGCGCAGTGTGCGGCATATGAAGAGGCAGACGTGAAGAATGAAGAGGTTGATGGAAAGACCAACTCAACAGATAAGAGGACGACGGCAATATCAGTCAGACCTCAGCTGCGTCCCATCTGCTGATCCTCTCCTCGTTTCCACTGACAGGCGCCATCTGACATTATGTGTGTGGTTTGACTATGGTGGTGCACATATGGTTCTGTCTTTATTTGTTTACATGCAATGACACCATTCTTTTCCATCTGTGGCAGCGGGTGCTTGTGTGTGTGTGTGTGTGTGTGTGTGTGTGTGTGTGTAGGGGTGTGTGTGTGTGTGTGTGCGTGCAGTGAGTGGTGGCTCAGATAGACCAGGGTAATTGTCATTCAAGTAGCATGCTTTGAAGCCCCAGTAATTGTCATAGAGATGATACTGATCGGGGAGCCTTTTCCTTGTTTTGGCTCCAAATGGAGAATGACAGAGTGGTTGTGTGGGAGGCATTAGGTTTTCTCCTTTGTGTGTGTGTGTGTGTGTGTGTGTGTGTGTGTGTGTGTCTTTCCATGCACGTGATTGTGTGTCTAACTTGTGGGTCAGTGACTGAGTAAGAATCAAGTTGTGTTTTGTCAGCCTGTGTGAAAGTGACAGTGTTTTTGTGCAGATGTCAGTACATGTGTGTGTCATGTTTCTGTATGAGTGCTGGTAAAAGTCTCTCTGTCTCTGTGTGTATTCAGTGTAAGCCACACAGTGTATTCATATATGTGTGTGTCTTCCTGCGTGTCCCTCAGGTATGATTTGGTCGGAATGTAAGGAGATCTGGAGCGACGGGCCCAGGGAGTATGTGATGCATCTGTGGAACGTTCTGGATTTCGGCATGCTCTCCATCTTTGTGGCATCCTTCACGGCACGCTTCATGGCATTCCTCAAGGCCACGAAAGCGCAGCAGTATGTAGACATGCATGTACCCGACGAAGATCTCAGCAATGCCTCACTGCCTGATGAAGTCGCTTACTTCACTTATGGTAAGCAATATATACATACATATACCATCCATTTCCACAGTGCCATAAACATATACATGTGGATGTTTGTTCGTGATAACTATCCTGCTCCAGTGGTGTTTACTTTGTTTTTCTGAGTCACACTATGCTTAATTGGATCACTGCTTATCTACCTTCTTGTTCAGGAAACGACCAATATGACACCACATGATAAAATGTAAACACTTCAGCAAGCTGCTTGAAACTCAGTCGTGCTGCATCAGCCGCTGATACGGAGACGCAAATTAGATCAGCGGTTTTTTTTTCTAAAAATGTCATGAATAAAAAAGTGGAGCCGGGGCGTTGACGATCAGAGTGTATTTGTCATTTCGATAAAAGTTTTATCTCTTTCCTCAAGTCAGAATTAATCCCTGCTCTGTCGGACGGATCCTGTCAGGACATTAAACAAATAGAGCAAGGTTTAAGATCATTGCGCAAGATCATCAAAGAATCCTCACTTCCAGACATAAAACACCTTCTCACCTGACAAACACTGCTGCAGCCTTCAAGCAACTACTGGACTTTAGACTTTTTATCAGCTTACTGGGGAACATTCATCAGTGCTGCCATCTGGTGGTCTGACTCTGTAATGACACACCAGTAAATACATGAATGTGCAAATGTTACTTTTTGATATATATACATACACAAACACACACACACACATAATATATACACAGTATATATACTTCCTCTCCCCAACTGTCCTCGTTCCATCCTGTATGTTCATGTATGTTCATCAAAGCACATGTTGAGTTTATGCTCTTGAGAAACAGATTTTGCAAGAATACTGAAAGCCGACTGTGACCAACACACTTCTCTGCACATCATTTCTTGTAACCAGCAATGACTGTGGTCAGCATTTCGAAAACTATGAATAAATATAGTAAGAATATATGAAAAGAAAATATAGTTGCAAGCAGTTACAAATCTGAAAAATTGCAATAAATCACAAAAATGAGATTAAATATATTTTACCTAAAGTCTTAAATCAGCTTTAGGTCGACATTTAATCCTGAATCCATTATCAGTACCTGTGAATTATTCAACGTACATTTTGGAGCTATATTTTATACCTCCTTTTTAATCAGAGTTGAGATCAAACTGAGGTCTTTTTTTTTCAAAATCACGTTATTCAGCAGTTTCTGGTTTGACCCCTCCGGAACTCTTTCAGTAACACAGATTAAACATCACATTCCTGCTCATACATTTTTTCCCTCTGTCTCCTCCTTCAGCCAGGAACAAGTGGCGGCCCTCTGACCCCCAGATCATCTCAGAAGGCTTGTACGCCATCGCTGTAGTGCTGAGCTTCTCACGCATCGCCTACATCCTGCCAGCAAACGAGAGCTTTGGCCCACTGCAGATCTCTCTGGGGCGCACGGTCAAAGACATCTTCAAGTTCATGGTCATTTTCATCATGGTGTTTGTGGCCTTTATGATCGGCATGTTCAACCTGTACTCATACTACCTGGGAGCCAAATACAATCCTGCCTTCACCACGTGAGTTTTGCTCCTGTGTGAGAATGTTGTGGTGTGAGTGTGTGTGTGTGTGAGTGTGTGACCAGGCGGTGGTTATATGTCACGTAAGCATTTAACTCTACATGCCTTCATTTTGAACGTTCTGTTTTTGTGCATGTTGCACCACAGCCGTTAAAGTAGGAGAAAAGATAATTAGCAGATTTAGGTCTAGATGTTAGTGTTATTGGAATCCAAAGGTATAAAACAATATAAATTGACACGTCCTACTTGATGAGGCAGTTTGTGGGGGTTCATTAAATCCCTGGTTCTATATCAGGGTGGAGATCGAACTTTCATTTGTCCACAGGCTTAATGCTGGACATCAGGCCATTTGGTTAAATGTAATAAAGAGAGTGGAGGAAGGGATCTTCACTCCTTGAAATCTATAACACCTGTGAATAGTTTACAGCTTTAACCAAATTGTGGGTAGAAAACCATCCATTTCCAAAGTTAGTGTTTTCTGAAGTAGAAGTTATCTCTTTTAGCTCTATTTTATATCTACAATACACAAACACAACTATTGACCTGAATCAATAAATCAATGGAAGTAAAATTAGATGATAATAATAATAAAAAAACATCTAATAATAATAATAATAATAATAATAATAATAATAATTAATAATAATAATAATAATAGGTGATAAGTGGTTATTGTTGAGGCAAAGAAATCACAGCCCATTCATTTCTTGAAGTATATTAAACTTAACATTAATATAAATGAAAAAAAATTAACTACAGAAGAAAATGAACTCTGGAAATGTTTTGACAGCAGTGTGTCGAAACTATGTGGTAAAGTTTCTCAGTGACGCAACGCATTGATCCTTTTTTAATTAAATGCCAGGATGTAGTCTGTTGATTTTATCAAACAACTCGGATCTGAAGCAGGACTTATCACACCGAGAGAGGTGACAGTGATATGATAAAAACCACTGAACCAAATAACAGCCATCCAGGCATAAAGGTCACCAGTCGTCTTCATTCAGCATTTTAAGAGCCCTTCAAAAACAGCTCTGCATCTGCAGTCAGCACACACACACACACGCGCGCGCGCGCACACTCAGTCTCTTTCTACAATGACTTCAGTGTGAAAGAAGTAGAGAAAAACCCTTGTTGAAGCTGCCGTCTCAGGCAATCATCGCATTTGATAATTGAAAATCGTCCAACTAAAATTCAAATCGCAGCTAATAAAAATGAGCAGAGGCACGGAACCTGCTCAACTGTTATGTTCGGCTTTATTAACGGGGTTATTTATTTCCAATGCTGACATGCACATATTAAACGATAGAGTCTGTTAACGTAAGAAGGCTGTAATGAAAATCCTACCATCATCCTAGTTGTGAAGCGTCAACCAATCCAACAACACATCAGTCTGAGTGACAAGGCATTTACCACCCACACTATTTTTTTTCACTTATCCATATGTTTGTCTGTCCATCCTTTCATATCTACCGCAACCAGAGTGATGGTGGAACTTTCACAGTTAGTGTCTGATGTTTGTTGGAAAAGTGATCCATCTTTTTGGTCTCCGACAGAAACTTTCAGCAAGACTTGTTTATCATAAATCATCTCGAAATGAAAACCGTCTCTCAGGTCTCACTCTGTCACATATCATTATTCATTCTCTCAAAGGAAAATGTTCCGCCAATTTAAACAGATGACGCTGCACTGTTTCTGTTCAGTCCAATAGAGCACAACACGCTTCAAAAGTCAGTTTGTAATTGTGTTGTCACGCATTTTTCTTTTTTTTGTTATAATAACCACTGAAGAAATATTCTGTTTTCTGAATACTGGCGTTTGTAATCGGGTTCAAGGAGGTCATTAGCAGCTCAGCCTTTTTTCCCTCTTAAATAATCAGTCCTCTGATTATCGGCATTGGCATTGACTTCACACTGAGAGGAACAAGATGTTCTTGTTTATGCTCTTTTGCATAATGTTTCACTCCCCGTTTCCAAATTACTTGGAAAAAAAATGAACACAAGCTCCCGTCCAGTGAATTACATGAATCTCTGCCCTCAGTTAATTTTGTTACATCAAGATTTCCACCCAAGACACTCTGCTGCCAGATGTCAACACCTGTTTCCCCCACACGCACAAATCATGTGCTGTGGGTTTGTGTGTGATCAAGTGTACCTCCAGTAAACACAAACCACAGTTTACCATGGGCTTACTGCCTTGCACTCATGTCTCATTTCCATAATACAACCAAAGCTGAAGAATCAGCCATGATACAGTCAGAATAACCTCCAAGCATTGCCACAGGTTTTGTTTTTGTGTTTTGTTGTATTGGCAAGCCATATGGCGATTGTGATTCAACCTTCTTGGCACTGTACAGCGCCAAACTGCTTACCGATCCACCTGTCTGTCTGTCTGCCTGCCTGCCTCCTCCTCTTATCTGGGTTTGCACCTGTCTGTTCTTTCCCCTGCACTTGGATCTGTACCTTCACTTGATAAGAGTCAAGTCTGAAATCGTAAGATTTGCCTGAACACTTTGTCCATATAACACAACTACAGCTGAAAGGCTCGATGGAGCCAGAATACTATAGGTGAAATAAAACTACCAGTCTCATTTTAGTGCAGCCTCAGTTGTTTGCTTAAACGTGCCAGATGTCTGAACGCCATTAACCTCACATGTTCCTGTCAGAGATGATGCATGAGAGGCCTAGGAGCAATTTCCAGATGTATGACCCGCTGCATATTCACACCACATATGATCACTGATGGAAAAAAAATGTGTTTGATTGCACTTTATATGAGGACTCTACTCCCTTGTGCTGTGCATATACAGTAGCTCCTTTTCCTGAGCTCCAGCACAGGGGGTTTAGAGGTGCTGGGTTCTGCTTGGCTGCCCACCAGTAAACATCACGACCAGACTGCCAGGATGGAGTTAGGTGACAGAAAGGCAAATGGGCAGGTAGACACAGAGTCTCATGTTTTTTTTTATGGATAGACAGAGAGAAAGTGGTCATAAAATGCCAGTGTGATATAATGAAGATTTCTCAAAGAGCAAAGTACAAACCTCAGGCTTTGCAGATTTGTTTTATCATCACCATTTTAGTCTTTTCCATTACAAAGCTCCAGCTCTGTGCATTGCCCCTTATCACTTCTCCTCTCATCTTTGGAGATCAATGACAAGGCTGATGGCAAAAACGCAGCCATGTCAAAAGAAAAAAAGACTTTAATTTCTGCTTATCGCACCACACTCTCACAGCACGTCTCCTAGCTCTTCTCATTATCTCTTCATTTCTGCTTCTAAATGAGCCACAATGGTGTTGATCCGTTGACAGTTGCTTACCAATACCATAAGAGCTGCATGGACATATTAAGGTTACAGAAACTCCCTTTATTTGTGTTGTTTTCCCTCTCACCACCAGGGGTCAGTCTGGCTTTAAACCTCACCCTGTACTGTGTCAATGTCTTTTTTTTTCTAGTCCTGAAAATGTTTTTGTTGCGTAAGTCGACTCAAACTTTTCATCCAATACTTTCTACCATGTAATTTAATTTTTTTATTTGAATAGCTCCTTTATATATTTGCGCATTTTAGTTTGTATGCCCCCCCTAATTCAATTACCAGATGGGACAGCAATATATTTGCGGTGATTGTTGATAATATTGCTGTCTTCGCTGTGGGAAAATTGTAGATTCTCAAAATAACAATCTATTTTTTTATTTCTTTTGTCTATATCCATTTCAGCCAGCAAAGATGGTCTTTGTGTGTATGCGTGGGTGCACTTGTGTGTGTGTGTGCGTGCACGTGTGTTCATGCACAGGTCCCTATGTGTGTGGGCACACAGATCTGACAGGGCAGGTTTGATGGAGGGCAGAAGTGAGGGCTGGTCTGATAGCTCTGATACAGGAAGATGAGGAGTGAGCCAGGTGGAGGTAGTAATGATATCCCAGGAGGGGCCACTCAGGCTGAAGGATGGGGGCTGGGGGTGGGGGTGTGTGCCAGGGGAGTGAGGCTCAGGAAATCACGCTCCCTCACACACACAGACACACTTGCATAAGCTAAAACTCACACACGTACCCACATCAACGTGCAGCAGGATAGGGCTTTAATAAAGAATAAGCACTGTAAGCAACACAAGTCCCAGAGGCGAGAAGCCTCGCATGACTGTCTAACTAAAAACACACATGCACACGCACACACACATACACATACATCACACGGTCTTTGTTTGCACACTGTAATGTTCTCACATGTGCAAATACACTTAAGCAGAGACACACAAACACACACACACACGTTCAAACTTTCACTCTCCAACTCTTTGTTCTTGCATATGCTACAACAGGTGCGTGGGTGGTTGAGAAACAAACGTTTATGCACAGATGAGTTCACACACGGAGCAGCTTATCAGGATTTTGATTTGGACAGTGCTGGTGGAGCGGTGAACCCGGCTCTGTGTTCGAGTCAGCCACGCATGACTACGCTGCTCAAAGAGAGAGAGACAGAGAGAGAGCGGCTGAGAGACCGGGGGGGTAAAAGCAGAAAATGTGGATGAGACAGGAAAGTGTTTTGAAGCGGTCAGAGGTCGGAGCCGTGCAGGGGCGGAGCAAAAGTACAAGGCACATCAGGACTTCAAGTCAAAAAATTAAATAAATAGAATAATGTCTATTGATGCTGAAGTGAACCAGTGGAAATAAATGTGTATGAATGCAAACAGCAATGCAATACTGAGAAGAGCAGGAGCACGCAGGTAACGAGGGATTAGGAGAAACCCCTGGGGAGAGATACAGATGCAGAGCTCTGTTGTCTGTTCAGGCAAATGTTGGAGACCTGCCAGGGTGCAGAGACAGAGAGGGGAGGAAATGAGAGAAGGTCAAGCGGACAGAAGCGCGGGCTGAGCACAGGTTTAGACTTTAGACTGTACATTTACCTCTGACTTTTAAAAAGGTGGGAGGAGATCGAACACAGATTTTATTATAATATTCAGATTTCAAGAGCTGTTCTTTTTTTTCTAGCAGGTAATGATCATTAACACATATTTGCTATGTATCCTCCATAGAAAGATTTGATGTTATGTCAAGTGCTTATGTTGCTTTGGCAACACTGACTTCCCTTTCATAACAGTGAAAATGGCATGTTTTTTTTTTTCGGCTCAGTCGAGATAGGAGACATATCTGATTAAAGCCAAGGACAAAGGCTTCTATTGCAACGAGAGGGCAGGGACACAGACAGTGGATAGAGGGTGGCATGGAGTCATGCAGGGATGAAGATGCAGGCGCAGAAGACGAAGGTAAACGAAAGACTAAGCCCGAGTGTCAGGAGGAAGAGGAGAAGACAAAGGCAATTAAAACGAGTTTATGGTGGCAAACGGAGGAGTGCGGTGGCAAGATGGAAAATCTGGGGGGAGAGAGAGAGAGAGAGAGAGAGAGAGAGAGAGACGGGCTGTAAGAAAGGGATAAAAGGTGGCTGAAAGCAAAAGAGATGGTTGAGTCAGAGTCGGGGCTAAAGCGAGCGTTTATTATCTCAGACGGCGGAGCAGAGGCAGAGGTGTTGTGTTCTGCCTTTACCAGTCAAGCACATCTGAATGTCACAATGAGGAGAAGAGACATGGATACAATTACTGTTAGAGAGAGGGAGGAGACAAAAGCCAAAAAACAACAACAACAACAACAACAACACAAAAAGGAATGCATTTATACAGCGTGACCAGCAATTTTGGTTTGTGCCAGTATCATTTTTAATATATAAATCTTCATTATCGTGACAAATGTCACCAACCATTCAGTTTCCCTGTGGGTGAGGTGTAATCCATCAGATATAGTTAGATATAGTAGTACAGTAGTACAGATATAGTAGTACAGCCATTACTTCACTCTTAGACTTTTGTTCTTTTGTTGCGTAAAGAAGCCAAAAGACAAAAGCAGACTTTCTATTTCTAGCCACCAACCACAGACTGTGGCGACCGAGCCATCGCTGGCCTCCTCGACATGTGGCTTCATCCAGAGCCCATATTGTTTGTCAAGATATAATTGGATGTTTGTTGTTCTCACATAAATGGACACAACCGGTCTCAGCACATGGCTTGGTGCTGCGTACTTAGCAAAGATAAAGACAACAAGGGCTAAAACACTAACTAAAAGCAGGTGGGCAGCACAGAGGCAGGCAAATTAAAGTAAAGTCGATGTCGCGCTATTCGCTATCAAAACACTCTTAATTACAATTGCCCGTCTTGTGACTTTGTATTCCCTCCTTAATAAGATTTCTCTTCTCTCACAACTTGCCCGCAGACACAAAAACAGCCTCCTTTCTTGTTTCTCTTGTTTTTTTCTTATTTCTGCCTCACAACCGGGCTAATGAGACACACATTAATATTGGTTCAGTCCCCCTATTGCTTACGCTCACCTTTTTTGTCTCTCAATCAGAAACACAGCGAGAGAGAGAGAGAGAGAGAGAGAGAGAGAGAGAGAGAGAGAGAGAGAGAGAGAGAAAGGAATCAGGCATCTCCTGGCAACAGCATTTATACATTCATTCAGATCCAAGGTGGGTAAGGCCCCACCCATGCCGTTGCTATGGTGACGACTCATTTAGCGCAACAGATAGAAAGTTAAACTCAATTTAATATTTAAAGATGTTGGTCTGTCTGACTACTGGCCTGTCTATCAAGAGAGGAGAGGAGAGGAGAGGAGAGGAGAGGAGAGGAGAGGAGAGGAGAGGAGAGGAGAGGAGAGGAGAGGAGGAAATGAAACACAAACAGAGAAGATGTTATGAGGAGATATTTAATATCTTGCTGATGACTGGAGGGCAGAAGGAGAGAGAGACATAGCAGAAGGCTGGGTGCAGCCATTCACAAAATCTACATTCAAATTTCCATTTACATCTGGCCAATATGAGAATATAGCTGCAGATTAAACAATGTGTGAAATATGTGACAGGGCACGATAATGGGAAAAGGGGAGGGGGGGCTGCAGATAAAATAAATAGATTGAGTGACAGAAAAAGGTAAAAGCTGCCGTGATGAAAAATGTAGAGGGCATGACAGAGGGAGCGAGGGGTGACGCGGAGAGAGATATAAAAGCATTGGCAATGAGAGAATAATGAGAGAATGGGTGAGAGGGGAAACAAACGAGCGGCAGAGATATGCTGGAGAGAGACGGCGAGAAACAACGAGGGCGAGGGAGACAAACATAAAGCACAGGGCAGCATATGCACAGAGCCTGTCTGCTGGGAGAGGCTGTTTTGGGTCTTGTGATGATTGGGTTTGGACTGATCCTACAGAGCCGACGTGACTCACCAGTCTCCTGCACACACACGCTGTATGCGGCCTGCGCGCATGTGTGTGTGTGTGGCAGCGAGTGAATAACAGTTGAGTGCCAGTGAGAGTCAGTTCTTTATTGTCTGTGTCCTGCAGGGGTAAGTGCGTGTGTGTGTGTGTGTGTGTGTGTGTGTGTGATTCCATCTTACTGCGAGCCTGTTGGGAGCTGCCACTCTTAATAACAGATAATAACACACTGTCCATCTCTGTCTCCAGATGCACACTGTCCCTGCTGATTCACTGCCCGTTGTGCTGGTAAATGGTGCAACGCTGTTATAAAAACACACATGCATAAAATGAAATAATAATCTCGTCCTTACAGGCTGTTAAAAATGATCTCCTAGCACATAAAGCACCTCATCCATCTCAGTTTCATGGTGTTGCACATCCTTGCAGTATCTTACCTAAAATTAACAGCTAACAAATTCAAACTTATCAATGTTATGATCTTCAAGAATACAATTGAAATTATCTACCTCTTGCTTCTCCTCCCTGTAACGTTGGTCACAGACATTTTAGGTGAAATAAATAAGCAGAATAAATAAATAAGAAGCAGAAAACAAGAAGGGGAAAAACAAATGATAATGAAAAGTAAGGCTGTCTGTCCATGAATCACCATTATCCAGGATGGAAGAAGACCCTTAACTGATACATATACAGTGTGTGTGTGTGTGTGTGTGTGTGTGTGTGTGTGTTTGTGTGTGTCTATATATATATATATATATAGAGAGAGAGAGAGAGAGATTCTCCATCTCTATTGGTTTATTAGGATATGATGTGAAATAAGGTGTGATATATTGTAAGTGGTCAGGCATATACATGGTTGATTTTAATTCTGAACAGATAATCAGTGAATATAAATAACCTAAATAACCTGCTATGATTGTGAGTGTCTCATTTGAATTTTGTGTGTGTGTGTGTGCGTGCGCGCGTGCGTGTGTGTCTGGTTTAATGGCACTTTAATGTTGCCTGGAACAAAGCCCTTCATCATTATCCACACTCACAGTGTGGGAACGTGGAAATCTAAATCGAGTGAGCATTTCACAAGGGTGGGAAGGAAAAGACGGAATAATCTGATTAAAAAGATAATTGCTGTATATGTAACATAATCAAGACCAGATAATTGTCCTCTTTTTAAAAAACATTCTTTCATATTTCAAAGCCACAGGGATGCATCTTCATCTTGAAAGAGATAAGTGAGGAGACATTATTTAAAGTGCAAAGCCCCAAAATAACAGGTTTTCCAAAGCAACTCCACCAGAATCACCTTGCTCAGCTTCATTGATTGCACGATAGGCCTGTGGATGAGTGTGATGATAGAAGAGAGTGAGAAGAAGGTGTTATTGAAAACGACCCTTCTTTGGTTTTAGTCTCGTAGTAATTTTCTGCCTCGCGTCTTGGCCTCTCGCACATCGCCACAAGGAAGAAAACCCCTTGCAGAAATGACCTCGTGTCTTAACCCTGTCAGAGGCGACAAGGGTCATGGATCAGGGGTCAGGGGTCGATAGGGATTTAGGGCATGAACGGTTCATCTGTGAAAACATACTGACACTGGCATCTTTTAGTTCCCAGGCAAAAGAGTGTTTCTCTAACCAGCACAACTGAAATTTATCCCAGAAAGATTGCAGGGCAGATGACCAGAGACATCAACAGGATGAGATGTCAGTTCAGAAGTTAACAGCTACAAGTATCCACCGTTCATCATACTGATGCAGATGATAGAAATACTACAATCAGACAAACAGCGGTCAGCCCTACGATAAATGGTGTCTCCAACAGTAATTACCGAGGTTGTTTGATGCTGAACATAATGTATGAAGAGGCAGTGATGGGCCTATTCACTATCTAAGTCATTATAGATTTTGATCAGTCAGTTTGTACCTGATGGGTGCACTCACTGTGCTGGTAAATATTTGCCGGCAGGCCAAGTATTTTTATTTATTTATTTTTTTTAAAGTAAATGTGTTAGATAAAGGCGAAGAATATTGTTAGATGTTTGGCATCTTTGTTTGGGTTCGAGAAC
This sequence comes from Trinectes maculatus, assembly GCA_016785345.1. Lineage (NCBI taxonomy): Eukaryota > Metazoa > Chordata > Actinopteri > Pleuronectiformes > Achiridae > Trinectes > Trinectes maculatus. The sequence goes on from JAFBJQ010001505.1 coordinate 328,937, forward strand.
ACACACTTGAAGTTTTTTTTTTTTTTTTTTTTACTTTTTTGCTGAAAGGTTAAAGCTGAGGTGCCCAGAGGAGTCTGTTTTTCATGTGTGTGAGAGAGGGCAGGAAAGAGTCAGTGTCTGTCTGTGTCTTTCATGCATGTCGGAGTGTTTATTTCTCTCTTCTCCTGCCTCTCCGTGAGCCTATGAAACTGTGTCTCTTTGAAATAAGTTAATTTGGAAGATGCCCTCAGCCGGAGACCAGGAGCCTACAGATCTTCTCTGCACACAGCTTCCTTCCACCTCCATCCCCTCCGGCAATCCAGCCAAGCGGATTCTTCCTCCCCGCCAAGCATCCCCCCACCCCCACCCCACACACACCCCTCCCTGTCATCTCAAGCCCATGCTTTTCACTCATGGAATATTTACCGTCAGACATGTACCTGAATGTCAGTGCTCGCAGGTCCTGCAGCTTTGTGCTGTTTTGCCTCGTCCTCTCCGTTTGTGTCTCGCCCCTCACAAACACGCAGTGGGTCAGAGTCAGGGAACGGCCCCTCAGGCTCAATCAGTGTGTGTGACTCTCTGCGCCCCACGCTGCATTTCTAATGGAACGCCATCAAGTGTCGGTGCTCGGTTTATAATCATCTGAATGTCAGAGGGAAAAGGCGTGGGGGTCTCAGGAGCTGGTTCAGACGCAGTCAAGCGTCTTTAAAAAAGCAGTGTTAATCGCAATGACATTTCAGTCAAGTGCAATAAAGTCAGTTTGACCACCATGAACTTTCAATGTACTCAGTCTGTTCTGATTTAATTTATTGAACCATAAGCCATAGCTGTTTCCTTTGTGTATCTCCCTTCAACACAACCATTACAATTTAGAAAATAACCCAATAAAATAAAATTACTCTTTTTCTGTTTACGACAGTGACATTTTGTCGATTGTTGACAGGTTGATACGGGACAAACGCTGTCGACTTAATTAACTGAGTTCTATAAACCAAATTATCTCTCACATGAGTCATTTCCTGCTTTTTCACTTTTGGAGAAGTGTGTGTTGTGTATTTGTATGTTTCTGCACTCGTCTGTGCCTGACAGAGAAATTAGTTGCAGACACGGTGGGTTACTTGTTTGCGTCATCGGCCTCCTGTCTTTCCTTGCAGCGTAGAGGAGAGTTTTAAGACTCTCTTCTGGTCCATCTTCGGGCTCTCTGAGGTCATCTCAGTGGTGCTGAAGTACGACCACAAGTTCATCGAGAACATTGGTTACGTACTGTACGGCGTCTACAACGTCACTATGGTGGTGGTCCTTCTCAACATGCTCATTGCCATGATCAACAGCTCCTACCAGGAGATAGAGGTACGTGGATTAGATGAAAGGTTATGAAACTGACAGCAAATCAGTAAGGATTATAGTTCGATCACATTTGTGTCTGCAGGAGAATGAGAGGTCCAGCTGGAAATGCCAGGAGCTGTGAGAAATCACTAACAGTGGCAACGACCAAAAAACACAGAATCGAAAATCAAAGCCGGAAAGCTGTCGCTCAAAAGTGAAACAGCATTATAAGTCCTTTGAGCCTTTTGGATTTCTTATTTTCAGTTACTCAAGCTAATAAATGATAACTACTTTGTGGTGACCTTAAAGGTTTTTGCGTCCTGGCTGTTTTGTTTCAGCCTCCAGGCGACACTGGCGATGTTTATTTCACATACACAGCATCTCTGCATGTTTGCCCCTGCAGGAGGATGCGGATGTGGAGTGGAAGTTTGCCCGAGCAAAGCTGTGGCTCTCCTACTTTGACGAGGGTCGCACCCTGCCTGCCCCTTTCAACCTGGTTCCCAGCCCAAAGTCCTTCTACTACCTGGTCCTCCGCATCAAGTCCTGCCTGATTCATCTCTGCAAGGCCAATGGTCATCACCATAGCGGCGAGGTGGAGATGGGCATGCTCAATTCACAGGCAAAGGTCAGCATCAGGAATTTTGTCATCCCTGATTCCAGTGTGGCCTATTTTTTCTGTTGCTTTACATACATTAACAGATGTGTGACAGATGAACGATAAACAATGAGCAGCCATTTGTTTTCAATTTGACGTTGAAATTGGATTATAAAACTATGGTGTTTATTTCTCTTAGTATTTTGTTTGATGACAAAATGTCCTTCATTCTCCAGGAAATGTTGTTTGAGTCAGTATATAACATAGCAAATTACTGAAGCAACATAACGTATTTTCCTACTTTCAGATTCAGCAAATTGTTCCCACACAGCTGTGAAACTATCCTGTGAAAGGACACAGTCAAATTCAAATATAATTTACGATACCAAATTGGGTTACTTTACCTTTACCTCTCTGCAGTAGCTAGCGAATGCTTTCACAGCCACTGTGCTGCTACTATGTGGCTTTAACGCGTTAAAAAAAAGGTAATCGTTTTAAATGGAAAAATGACAAGCTCACAAATTGCATCAGAATCTTCTGCAGTGGGATTGCCTATTTAAGTAGATTTGACTATTTATAGCATGAGTGTCAGCACAGAGTTTGCTCAGGTGGCGCTGTAGTTAAGACCCAGGAAGTATAATGTAGAATATTTCCAATGCAAATCTGGACTGCAAGTCAAGCTTCCTTCAGTTTTTACACTTTCACCCTCACGAGGACTGTCCATCTAAATAAGATCACCGTAATGAAAAGAAAGTCTTGCGTGAAGAAAATGGCAGAGGCCATTTAACACGGAATCAATCTTTGTGCTGGCCTTGTCCATAGGCATTTCCTCTGTCTGATTCCTCAGCTCAAATGGCTCACCACAGCGCCTCAGCCAGGCTATTAGTCAGGCCACTGGATCCGCCTGTGTCTGCTCAAATGCCTGGGCAGGTTTTGGATGGGGACACGATGGGTTACACCCTGCTGCTTCTGCGAGCGCCTAAAGTTCCATCTGGTCCTGACAATTGAATTACAGAGCCAAGCAGGTGCAGCAAGCGATCAATACATGAGCCAAACAGTCAACCACAGTGTAGTTTTGTGAATGTAAAATAAAGGAGAGAGAGATGTTCTTTGGAGCCATTTTTTTTCCTTCTCCTGGGAATTCTAATTCTAATTCTATTTTTTTTATTTTCAAAGTAAAAAAGTTTTCAGAAAGATGGTTGTTAAGATGCCTGTTAGCCAGACTAGACTGTGTGTACTGAAATAGCTTGGTAATATATCTTAAAAGAACATATAGATATTTGGCCCTTTGGTCAAACCCTCAACAGTTTACATTCAGTAAGAGTTAGTTCCTCATTCTTTCAGTTCAATATGATTTTTTTATATTGAAGAAAAACTGTGCAAAAGATGTTGACATTTCTTTTAGTAATGTTTCAAGTAGCTCTGGTGAATATGACATTTTTTTCATTACAGACTCTTTGAATCCTCTGAATTCCTTTAAAAAACAATAAGACACCTAATGTTAAAGATGAAACTTTTATAAACTAACAAACTCTATGATCAGAACCTTAGATCTTTCTGTACACCCCACCTGTATCATGTTAGTCCTGCACTCAAGTACAGACTACACTGACTGCCTGCAGTGCTACCCACTGACCACTGCTGAAACAGGTCCAACAGCGTGTGCTCCTTACATTCCTCACAAGTTTGCTGGATAGAGAAAAAAAAACATGGTAACAAACTCATGTAGCCCATAATATCAGCAGTAGTCCTCTGTTATAAAATGACGCCTGCATCACATTATTGATGATTCATTCTATTGGTATGTGTGCTGGAAGAGATGTTGTATGATAAACTAAAGTTCATGTTTACTATGTTTTTTGGGTATGAGGTTTTTGTTATGGGTCTGTTATGAGAAATCCAACTGTGTGCTGCTGAAAACCTAGTTTAATAATTATGATACATCTTCAGGCCTCCACGCTCTTTGTGCATACAGCAGCTATTTGTTTTTAGCCAAATTGATTCATTACAACCATCGGTATGGGAGGGGTCTAGACGTCAATTACTGCTGGTTCACTCTAGACAAACGCACTGAGCTTTGATTTTCATTGTTGTTTTGTTTTGGCAGGATGCCGGTTCCTCTAACGACCTTTCACCCCCTCGTCACTCACACATCACTCAACACTGAAATGTGGTATGAACGCTGAACCATTGTCTGTATCTTGCCGTTTCAGCAGGACGAGCGCTTCAGGACTTATCCACGACCAGGAGACGAGTTCATCCAGAGGAAGTCTAGAAAACACCCGACCAGATACCAGGTAAGACACCAGTGCGAGGAAGAGGTGAGTGAAGATGAAAGAAAGCAGAAACAGAGAGAATCTCAGAGGATGGGTGAAGAAGGACAAAGAAATAAATAAATGATAGAAAGATAGAGGCGGAGAAATATATATATATTTTTTTTAAAAAAGTATAGAGGAATTAAGGCAGAGTGAAGTGGTGGCTGAAGGGTGATAAAGGTTGACAGGGAGTGAATGAAGGGGGGAAGAGATAAGTGAAACTGGGCTGAAAGAGGTGAAGAAGAATGAAAGAGATGGCGTGATGAGCTAGAGATAACAGAGAGCAAAGAAATTTACAGGGTTTTGATGAAAGGGGCATCGACCTAAGGGACGCCTGGCTCGAACAAGTGATTGTAAGCGAGAGAAGAACTGACAACGTGAGAGAGAGAGAGCGAGAGAGAGAGAGACACTGGAAATGCCTTTAATGAGCTGTTTGAGGGAGATCGAAGGCAGGAACATGGTAAGTGAGCTCCGAGCATCGCACTGTGCAAAACGATGCTCTCTCCGTAGTCCCTTTACGTTTACCTTATGGAAAATCAAACCTCTCTGGTCTGTTTGTCTTACACCTCACAAATGAGTGTGTTTCATCCTGCACAGAAATACACACACACACACACACACACACACACACACACCATGCATTAAGATGTCGTTTGATAAGACGTTCTGTGTGTGCTTTAAGTGTGGTGACGGGTATCGACCCGTTTGCAGAGTGCCTACGTGCAGGGATTGACTGCGCGAGCTCCAGAAGTGGCTGCAGGACATCCCCACTGGCTGCGAATCAATACCCACTATTCCACACTCCCCTTCAGAGACAGCAACAATGCTGCTTTTTCCCCACTGTCTGCATGCTTCTCTGTGTATTTATGTACATATGCACGCACACGCAAAGGAGCACGTGGTTAATCTTCTCTTTTTCCTCCTCGTAGAAGATCATGAAGCGCCTGATTAAACGCTATGTGCTCAAGGCTCAAGTCGACAGAGAGAGTGATGAAGTCAATGAAGGTAAAAAAAAAAAAATCATTGTGTCATCCTCTGCTAAGGGCAGGTGTGTGCATTAGTGTATGGACTGTGTGTGAAGGGTATCAGAGCTGTGGTAGTGTGTGTCTGTCTGTATGCGATAAAATCCAGGAAATGAGGTCAAGCAGTGCTACTGTACATGCTGTGTAACACCGGGGTTGTAAGTGCTGCGTGGCTGCGTGTACTCTCAAGTGTCACCTTACAGCACAGTGCTTACTTATACGCACATGTCATACACGATTGCTCTGACTGTGTTGTAGGTGAACTGAAGGAGATCAAGCAAGACATCTCCAGCCTCCGTTATGAGCTCCTGGAGGAGAAGTCCCAGGCCGCTGGGGAACTGGCGCTGCTCATACAGCAACTCGGCGACAAGTTTGGCAAGAACACCATGAGACACTGACATGTCGTGAAAGGAGGAGGGAGTGGGGAAGGAGGGAGGAGGATGTGAAAGAGCGTGACAGTGGGAGGAAGAGCGATAAGCGCGGTAAGGACACGAGGTTCCAAGGCATTAATAGTGAAAGAGGGAGAAAGGTGGATGCTGCGTGAGAATCGCTAACATAAGGCAATTTGTAAACAAATGTTTGGTATATGAGACGGCCAATTAGGGAGGAATTTAATGAAGGAGATAGCTGCGACCGCAAGCGAGCATGGGGTCAAAGGGTCAGAGGTGAAGTGGGCGGAGGGGTGTTCACAGTTGAATTCTAATTAAAGGCAGTGTCTTCAGGGAACGAGAGAGGAAAGGAGGACAGGGGCTCACCTGGGCGGGTGATGAAGGGAGATGGAGGAGGAGGAGTAAACAAGCACCATGTGATATTACAAGGCACCAGAGGGCAGAGCGTTATTTACACCGGAAAAGCTGGCTTTGCTTCCGTGTCTTCACTTTGTCAGGACAAGCAATGTGTTCTTATCCTGGCAAGATAATAAACATCCCTTTTACACACCAGGCTATCTAATTAATGCATCTCCATCCTCAACGCACAACCTGCGATCAGGAGTCAGCGAATTCAGGAAAACCAAGGAAAAGGCGGCAGGATTTACGCACTCAGTCAGAGGTTGTTCATGAAGTGGTTAATGGAGAGGCTCGCTGTCCTGTCATTTTATTGCCGTCCACATCATGTGCTGTGTACATATACAGCACTGCAGCACCGTGTCTCCAACGGAGTTTATGTTTGTGAGAATTCACTTTGTAGCGTTTTGGAAAATAAAGCATATTGGCAATAACATTACTCCAGACAGCATCTTTATAGAATATTAAAAAACAAACAAACAAAAAAAAACATGATACCTCTGCTCCTTTGTTTAAAGTTTATGTCTCATGCATATTTGAACAGCCTTAAACCAATATAAGTGTTTAAGTGTCAGCTAAATTACAGATGTTGGTATAATCCTCTGTCTCTCTGTTAAACGTTTTCTAAAATAGCAACCAAAAGCGACGCGTCCTCGGAGAGCGGTGTTTACAGCTGCAAAATGCATTAGGTCAGTACTTATGAGAATCACACCGACGCAGCCAAACTCTCAGCCTGATTGCTTTTAGGACAACCAGACATTTCTGAGATGTGAAAATCATGCAGATGGGCAGATATGTGATATTTGTTCTTTGAAGAACAGCGGTGCAATCACATGCACTGGGGTTCTGCTGCAGAAGCTGTGCGGAGTAATTTTATGGTCATGTTCTTTGGGAGACTCATTTCACAAACTGCTACTCGAGTTGAAGTGAGTAAATAATAAATGAACTTCTTAAACTAAAGGAAACAAAGGAAAATATCATGAATTTCTTATGTGCAATAAGGTAAACTGTTATTTCTGGCCACCATAAATGAGATTTGTTTCATTTTACAAAGCAGCTGTGATACTACTGGATTTAAGATCACACTGGCCTGTGTGATCAGACACGGTTCTTCATAACAGAAGTCTAGGTTGGGATTTTGAACAGTTAACCATCAATACATTGTTTTCACACAGTCTGGGTTTACCAACTCAATTTTGGTTGTCTGTATGTTTGTATTTGTATTTACTATTTAATTTAATTTAATATTTTCCTGTTGTGACTGAAACACCTCATAGACAAGACTGTTTTGATTACATCTTATTATGTTAATTTATTGATTATATATTATATATTGTTTATAAGCTATTATTTATATATTGAATGGATTAGACAGATTCCTACATGGAGTCTGCTGTGGATTCAGACCATTAGAATACCTCACATAATCCTTCCCATCCCTTTTAAAACCACGTGGATAAGAGCAAAAATAAAATATTGTCAGACTAAAACGTTATAAAGCTATTATTCTATTGTCGTTCGGCTGCTATCAAATGTCATTAGCCGCATGGGGAGGGATCAGCAGGGGCAGACTGCACCTAATAACACATTTAGAGGGCTGTTGTTATACATCATTTGTTTTAGAGGGATAAACAAATCTTTTAACATCTTTATCCATTATGTAAAAAAATTTGGCTTGCGAGACTGTGAGACGACAAATATGTCGCTAATTTATTGAACTCTTGCAGCTAGTTTGGAAAGTTTCAGAGCTCAAACTCGCTAATAGGTATTGTAGACTAACGCATACGTCTTTGCACCATCAAAGCTGAGTGACAGTTTTAATCAAAACGCTTTGTGTTTGTTTCTGCTGCAGAAATGTCATTTAGATCCACGTTTTCAATCAAGTCAGCAGCCGTGTCTTTATTTGTGAGTGAGAGTGACAGAGTGGCTGTCTGTTTTCTGTGAGCAGAACCACACTACCCAGAGAAGGTTTTTAACGTTTCCCCTGCACTGCCAGAAAGACAAATTACCTGAAATACTGTATTTTTAACTTGTACGCAGGAAATGCTGATTCAAGCAAAATCTTGTACTAAATATTGTCATATTTTTGATCCTTGAATTAAAGAGAGTCCGCTCTTAATTGGTTCGTTTGGAGATTTGTGAGTTGAGTTTGCAGTTCTGAACTAAATAACATGTACATGCACTTAGCACACATAATGCACATTTACTTTATAGTTGTTTATTTTGTTTTCAATTCATAACCAAATCCACCAAAGGCAACCAAAAACTACAACTGAACAAAAACACTTGTGATACGTTGCCCCCCCCCCGACCCCTGCAAAAAAACAAAGCCGATAGCTTTACAAGGTTTATTGTTATGCAACAGTGAAATGCATAACCACATCCTAGTGTCTATAACCCAGTTTATATAACATCTTAACAGGATGTAGTGACTGCTCTTAGCTCTGTTTAAAGCTAGCAGATCCTCAAGGTAAACATAACATCACTGTAGCCCAAAACTAACCCTATGCCCCCTCCCCCCAACCCCTCCACCCCACTACACAACTGTAAAAACATTACATTAAGCCAGTGCAGACTGAACAAGTGTTTACATCTTTGAAGAGAAAGTCTTAATGGCTGCTTTGTGACAGAGAAACTAGATTATGTGTGCACTTGTATGTGTGCAGCTGACTCATGCCCCTGTATGTGTTGACCTCAGCATCGCCCTTGCCATGTCAGTGACATCCTGACCCCCCTGATGTAGCACAGTAAACAGTCCATTCCAGCATACAGTGCATCCAGATGTTTATGAGCGCTCAGTTAGGCCATACTGTTCCCGAGTTCTCTCTCTCTGCATTATTTCAGGCTGTCACTGACACATTTCCCTTTTATTGTCTAGTATGTCATGACACAAAGACCCTTTAACGCTTTCACTAAAATTGGCCTTATATGGTCATCTTTGAGATGAGACATGGTGAAGGTCAACAGATTTTGGTACTTTGTTTTCACAGGAACTACCTTGAAAAGTTGTTTGGCTCAGAAAACACTATTGTAAGTCATTTAAAGAAGAGAAATATTCAAATTATTATTTTTTATCCCTTTGTGTTCCCTCTGTAGGCAGATTTACACAATGATGACAGCTGCAGGTAGATTCTTTTGTGTTGTAAATAATATTTTTTCTTTTCTTAAGTACTGAGGACATAGCTGATGAACAAAAACTCACTCTACTAAAAAGATGACCACTGCCATAACTGCCTGATGACAAACATCTCTAATTCCAACCATCTTAATTTACTAGTCTTTTGCAAAACAAACAAAAAAAAATGGACCAATTGCAAATTGCGTAAGTTGTTAGATCATACTGTTGTTGCAGTTGAAAGCAAGCCACAGATTTAAACTGGGGGGGAAACTACAGCCACGATTACAGTCTTGGGTAAGCACAGAGGAGCGTCTTTTCCTCTTCATGTTGTGAGTCTGGTTTCTAACCTTTGTCACATCCTCTTTCTCCACTCTTCCTCTCCCCCTCCCATCACTCACTGCTGTGCTATATATGCAGACCAATAAAATAGAAATGCCAAAACACTGTCTCTAAAAGAACACTTAATTCAAGCAATGAAATGCTCCACAACAGAGCTCGCAAACACACACGTCCACACACATAAACTGGAGTTGAGGCCCTTACTGGCCAATCACCATAGCAACAAAGTCAGTCCAAGGGATATGTGTTTTTGAAAGTGCACAGGAAATTCTATTATCTGATTTCCTTCAGTGCTCTCCCTCATACTTTTGATATGAGTTTTGGCCTTTAGGGTGTTACTGTATAACACACACAGATTGTGTGTGCACATCTGTGTGTGTGTTGTACTTTTTTATCGCTTTTTGTCTTGTTTTTATCATGCGATAAAATTTTATAAGTCATGCTGTTTGTACTGCGTGTATCTGTTCATGCTTGGTTGTGTATGAATTGTTAGTTGACACTGGCCCTTGTACCAGATAGAAGACCTTGTTTGTTTGTGTGCGTCTGTGTGCTCATGCAGACGCGCGCTGAAGCTACACAGTATAACTGACATCCCCTCTGTGGTGTAATTTGTGTACCCAGCTCTCCCTCCCTCGCCCCTTCCTTACCCCTCCCCGTCATCCTCCCTCTCTTTCCATGCCTCTCGTTTCCATCAGTCTCTCTCTATCTCTGTCTCTCCCCGCAAAGCAGTGAGAGCGATGTGGCCTCCTGCGTCTTAAAGATCCAGGGATTTGGAAAAGAGATTATGCTCTCCAACATGACCCCCACCTACAAACACACACACACACACGCATACACACACATATATATACAGTATATATATATATAGTGTGTGTATATATATATATGTATATATGTGTATATATATATATACACACACACACACACACATATATTTGTAGGTCATCACTCCTGCACAAGCTCTCATGCACACATTATCAATCACACCCCTAAGCCATGTGAATGTCTGCTCTCAGTATCTCATTAGCAGGAAAAAACCCTCCAGAGAGAAGCTCATCAAGAGAAACCTCTCAAACAAACCAAAGAACAATTGTGGACTGTAAAGCTGCCTCAGTGACACAATCATGAGCATTCATCACCAAGACACAACTTTTATTAAAGCCATAGGAGTACCATCTAACCTGCTCCAACTTGGTTTTTTTTACGGCGCTGACGTGTCAGCCTGCCAAAAAATCATAAATCCATACTTCTGAGACTTTTTCATGAGTCCCCGTCATTGGTGAAAAGCCGATATCTAATTTCTGGAGCAGTCAGAGAGGTGATGGAGTAGTAAAGGAAGGGGATATCAGGGGGCTGGGAGAGCGAAAGGCTTGTTCAGTGTTTACCGATTCTTCAAAGCCACAGTGCACAAATTCGAGATGGATGAAGGGGCCAATGTGACGACTCCCTGACAAGCCCTCCAGGTGGCTCGAGCGGCCCCTGACGCGCGTGAGATGTCACGCTGAGGAATGAGAGCATACAAAGCTGTGAGTGCACTCACTGAAGTGAAGTGCATGAAACTTGCACGTGTACACAAAATAAATGTGCTAGGTGTGCTCATGGGATCGTTTTCCCCTAGAAATCCACATTGTTGTTATCATACCTGTAACAGCTTAGCTTGTTTCCTGTATGGAAACAGATGTTGACTCTGCTCAGCCTTTTTCAGTTCAGGAACCCGTGCGCTACATTTTTGCATTTTTGAGTTTGGTTTACTGAGCGAATTAAAGAGCCTGATTATAATGAGGCCAGGTGCTTCTTGGTTAATAAAGCAGCTTAATGAAGGGTGCAGTCTTTGACCTGCTGTGTAACCTAAGCAATTAAACACATCTGAATTCTATTTGAGAGCTTCTAGCTTGACCACGTGAGAAAACACATGTTATGTTTCCTCACTGGTATTTAGGATTTAAGGATTATCCTGCTTCTGAATTTGAATTTTTCTACCATCTGGAGTACCATTTATAGTTTTTAAGAGCGTGCCACTACCAACTTAGACTCCATCCATCTGGCATACGTTACTGGTTGGCAAGGCTCATATTTTCAGTCTTGCTAACACCAACTGGGGGCTATTGATTTGGTGGTTATGAATAGAGATGAGGCAGCATCTTCACACTGTAACAAATGTTGGTATGAGCACATGGTCGAACACAAGTCCAACATTTCAAAATGCTAGATGGCACCATTGATTTTTTCCATTCGCAGTTACAAGTTTTAAAATAAAAGGAAATCAATGAACTGATGTTCATGTCCTACTTTGCAACACATGTGTCCAAATGCAGCTGTAGTCATTCAGTTGAATCACTATATCACTAACATCAGTTTAGCAGCATTTGGCTCATTGCCCGCACTGTCATCACCACTGGCGCCCACACAGTGTTTCTATCATAGCCACTATTGGGTCTGTCTTGGTATTAATAGATATGGAATTATTTACAGAAACTCCTACAACATTTCCTGGATTGCAAACATTCTCCCATTCACACAGTGGATGAGTATGAAAGGAGAGTGAGTGAGAGAGAGAGAGAGAGAGAGAGAGAGGAAGTTATGTTTATAACAGTCCCAACCCTCCTGCTCGTAATATACAGCAACATTTCCCCTCAGTATATTTATGTGCCTACAACATAGTTTCCCTTTTATGGCCTAGCCATAGCTGTTGTACCACCATCCGTCTTCTGACGCACTTTGTCTGTCTTTCCCTTTGTTCTGCACTGTCTTGGGTTCTGTATTCTTTTTTTTTTTAAATATCCACCCCCTCTCACTTGTTCACTATTACTCCTATTTTTTTGTTTCTCCATCTTTTCAAGAAAAAGAAATCTGCTGCTCAGCATCTCTCTTATTTCTTTTATTTCTCTGTCGGTTTGCTGCATCTTGTTTCTGTCACTACCTGAATCACCCGTGGCTGTGACCCTACTGACACAAGAAACGGGCTGTGCATCAGGTTTTTGACCCTTTGTTTGTTTTTGGTTTGTTTGTAGTCTTTTTCGCAGTCAGTGTGAGAACAGAGATTATTTCTTGATCTGTTTGGGTTCCCTCCTGATTCCCCTAATCGGTTTAGTCTTTGGTCTATTGCACGGCGACTGGCCCGGGGAAGCTCACCACACTTACAAACACTCAGTTACCTTGGGCACTCCTTCCCTGAGTCCTGAAATCAACCTCCTCAAAATGACTCTCATTTGGGATGCAGATTATTAAGAAGCAAGCAGAGAAGCAAGCTGAGCCTCAGCGTCTGTGCCCCTCTCTTGTTACTTGTTTACCATTCTCAAGATCGTACACTGAAACAGCCTGGGGGCCTGTATAGACTGAATCTGCTTTGTTTGTCAGAGAGCTGAGAGGCCACTTGACCTGCACTAAGTTCTGGGCATACACTTTATACACAGAAAAATAAAATGTTTGTTTGAGCATCTTTAGTTAAAATGATGTGGATAAAAATCTGCATTTGAAAAAATGCAAAATATGATAAAATTAAAATAAGATAAGGGAAATTTTCTGTTGATTTCCCTATACGTTTAGTTTTATTTTCCTGTATTTTCCTGCTTCCTGTATGAATTTTCCACTGACAACAGCTCTAATATATTTTGCCAGATAACACATTTGCTACAAAATATTGTTTGCTTTCCATAGTTACTGTGTATATACGTTATTTTTGTACTCATTTTGAGTATCCATTTGTCATTTTTACTGCAAGAAAATAAACGCGTCTCCTTTTATTCCTCCCTGAGATGAGAGGCAACATTTGGTGTTCTGGTGAGATAATCAAGTGACTAATTGTAGAGCGTCTGATTTCTGCCAATGGGGGCGTTTGATGCGCTGGCAGGGAGAAATCCTATTTTGCCAGCTGATTTTTCCACTGGGGTTAAAAAAGAGACAAAGATATGAAAATGCACACAGTTATAGAAAATGAGAGGGGGTGACATTTCTGTGTCAAATGTGTAGTTTGTTGGAAATCAATCAGACAGAGAATGTAACCGTGATGACATTGGAGATAATGTCCTGTATACCTCCTTGTGCTGTCATTAGTGATTGTATTGTCTGTGTTATGTGACTGCCTGTGTTTCCTCTTCATATTTGTTAATGAAAATCTATCTGTTAATGTAAGTGTATGTGTGTAGGGGTGGCTTCTTATAGCTTATATATGGATGACACCTGTGTGTGTGTCTGTGTGTGTCTGTGTGTGTGTGCGTGTGTGTGTGTGTGCGCGCTCGCGCGCACAGGAGTGTTCTCATAATCTGTCTCTGTCTTTTGTGTGGCTTAGGGAATCTGGCTGTACGTCGCTGTCATCGAATGTGTGTGTGTGTGTATGTGTGTGTCTTCTGTGTTTCCATTTGCACTTTGTGACAACTAGTTTGAGTTGTAGACTTAATGGAGTGAGGATATTTTGGGAAATAGAAAACTCTCTGACTGGTCCTCTGAAATGCATAGAGCTGTGACTTGGTAAGAGTAAAGGTTAGGCATTCAGTCGAGTGTTCAAGGTTAGGGCAAGGGGTTAGGAAATGCACTATGTCAAAGTGTGTCCTTTGTTTTATTGAAACCACCAGCCAGTGCGGCAGTGAGAACCAGAAATAGATTATACAGACTGTGAATTCAGGTGACTTTGTGCAGAATAACTCATCTGCACTGAGGAGCTCATGCTGATGGAAGGAGCAAAACACTATTACGCTTTCATAAAGGAAAAAAAATAAATGGATCTCAGTAGACTCCAGTAATTTTGTCTCAGGGGCTCAAGAAGCACTGCTGTGAGTAAAGATAACCACTGCTCTTGTTTGTGCTCTTTACTTCACCCTCACACGACATGGCATAATTTGAGGTGACTGAAACTTAATGATGTAAAACAGTGGCAGATGGCTTTGAGGGAGGATTTTCTAAGCATCATTCCTTCCCTTGATAATAATGAAAAATAAGAGTAATAAAATAATAACAGCCCCAGAGTGGCTCCAATTCTCGACTTAGCTGACAGTCCAGAGTAGTGTGTGTGTTTGTGTGCCTGTGTGCATAAAACAGAAAGAGAGTGAGGTGTGGTTGTTATGTGAGGGCCGCACACACATACATAATCCCTATTGGTTAGCACAGCCTGTGATTTGCTTTGTTATTTCTCATCAACAGGAATATTAAGCTTCTTTTAAGCAGTTTCCCTTTAATTTATCATCCTGTAAAACAGCATTTTAAACTCAGCTTTAACTTAGTTTTGTTGTTTAATCTCCATTTTAGCTTTGAGTGTTTCATGGATGAGTTGTCAGTTTCCCCCCTTTTCATGGATTAAAAGGATTAAGCAACAGAACAAGTCGACGAGAGAATTAATGTAGCAAGAGGGAGAAAGGACGGGGGAAAAAGACACAAAGGGGAGTGCAAGAATCAGACCACACAACAAAGAAATGGAAAAGAGACATGCTGGAATTAGAAAGATGACTCAGAGAGCAGGAAATTAAGGACGAAAGAGCAAAGAGGCCAGAGATGTGCACAGTTTGTGTGAGTCTGTGTGTGCATGCATGTACGACATGGTGCGAGAACATGTGAACAAGCACACACAAACACCAACACAGGAGGGGAGATGACATTGTTTTCCATTATTCCTGACAGAGTCAAGGAGGTTGTGGGGGATCAAATGGGCTGAGACCCTTAACTTAATTACAATTCACTGCTGCTAATCAAAATGCCACTGTCATGGGTTACAGCTAATGAGCAAAGCCTGATAACTCTCACAATTAGTCACATAGCAAGGCTCAGTCAACATAAAAAAACATATATACACACACACACACACACACACACACACACACACACACACACACACACACATATATATACAGGGGGTCCTCGAGTTACGACGGAGATCCGTTCCTGAGAATGTGTCGTAACCGAATTTCGACGTAAGTCGGAACATACATTCATAGGTAAGGTAGTTACAGAGTTGTGCCACTAGATGTCGCTATAACACCACCCTACAATAAGAGTTTACTGTGGTGAATTGCCTTTTGTCCCTCTTGACCCTCTTGACACACCGTAGGGGTTGACATCGCGAGTGTAATGAGCGTTTCCTTTAGATTTCTGATGTCAACCTTGTTGACCCTGTGTTGTGAATAAACCTACTGTATTGCCACGATCCAGAACCCATCTGTGTCCGTGTGCATCTCCTTACCGGCTGCCCCCCCCCCCGCCCCCCCGTCCATTTCACATAAGTAAACACAAGGCAGAGTAGCCTAGCTGTGCTGTGGAGGTGCTGGAGAGCCGGCAGGCGCGCTGAGAGACAGAGAGAGCGCTCACCAACTAGTTCCCGTGCGAAGTCTGTATGTATTTACGGGGCAAACAGCTTAAGCCGAAACAAGAAAGTTCACGGGAGATGTGTCGTAACCACGAAAACGACGTAAATCGCGACCGTCGTAACACGAGGACCCCCTGTATATATATTACCCTTTTTAGTTAAACAACGTTGCCTGATGAGTTTTATAAAAAGAAACTGATCACCACTTAGAAACAGATTTTCGTCCAAAGGTGTTATATTGTCTTTGCGTGTGTGTGTGTGTGTGTGAGAGAGAGAGAGAGAGAGAGAGAGAGAGCGAGAGAGAGAGAGAGAGATGGGATGGGATGGGATGGCAATAGCAGAAAGCCCACCGGAAAGAAATGCCACATCCAAAAAGCAGTAATCAACATTAATCTCCCTAGCATCACAATTATTCTGACTGCCCCCTCATATATGTAAGCATAAGCTTTAGGCTTGGTATTTAGATTTCTCATTTGAGATGCACATTCCACCAAATCTGGTCTGCTGTCATCGTCTTCTCCTGTTGTTGAATACAAAGTTGTTGTGGCACAGCAGGACACTAGGAATTTTTTTGTTGTTGTTTTTTCAAACATTTTATTCTCATCTTGTGAATATATCCACATGGGATCAAAGTTGCGTCCCACTCTTTTGTGTGTGTGTTGTAGTGTGCGTGTGTGTGTGTTTCTGCCCCTCTGTCCTTGGTGTCTGCCTGCAAGCCATTCTATTATGACAGAACAGGTGCAGATGAATATGAAACGGATCATCAGAGCTCAGAGCTTATAGGGTCTGACCATTTGTATGCATGCTCATGTTGTTCCCGTGCGAAGTCTGTACGTATTTACGGGGCAAACCGCTTAAGCCGAAACAAGGAAGTTCACGGGAGATGTGTCGTAACCACGAAAACGACGTAAATCGCGACCGTCGTAACTCGAGGACCCCCTGTATATATATTACCCTTTTTAGTTTTACAACGTTGCCTGATGAGTTTTATAAAAAGAAACTGATCACCACTTAGAAACAGATTTTCGTCCAAAGGTGTTATATTGTCTTTGCGTGTGTGTGTGTGTGTGTGTGAGAGAGAGAGAGAGAGAGAGAGAGAGAGAGAGAGAGAGAGAGAGAGCGATGGGATGGGATGGCAATAGCAGAAAGCCCACCGGAAAGAAATGCCACATCCAAAAAGCATTAATCAACATTAATCTCCCGAGCATCACAATTATTCTGACTGCCCCCTCATATATGTAAACATAAGCTTTAGGCTTGGTATTTAGATTTTTCATTTGAGATGCACATTCCACCAAATCTGGTCTGCTGTCATCGTCTTCTCCTGTTGTTGAATACAAAGTTGTTGTGGCACAGCAGGACACTAGGAATTTTTTTGTTGTTGTTTTTTCAAACATTTTATTCTCATCTTGTGAATATATCCACATGGGATCAAAGTTGCGTCCCACTCTTTTGTGTGTGTGTTGTAGTGTGCGTGTGTGTGTGTTTCTGCCCCTCTGTCCTTGGTGTCTGCCTGCAAGCCATTCTATTATGACAGAACAGGTGCAGATGAATATGAAACGGATCATCAGAGCTCAGAGCTTATAGGGTCTGACCATTTGTATGCATGCTCATGTTCAAAAACAACATGTAACAGCAAACCGATGTCCAATCACTATCTTTAACACCTTTTCTTTCTTGTCTAACACCAATGCCTTATCTATTTTACAGAGAGCAAACACACACACACACTGATCAGGACATAAAAAGGACAGTTTTGTTGCTTTTAATCAAATGTATGTTCACAAGTCAATGGATAGAGCTGAAATTCAACACCTCAGATGAGTAAGGCACCAAGACATAAACAATATGTTACCTGGTAGAGCTACTCTAAAATCGGACCACCACATATAAGTTTGACACACACTCGCAAACCTCACACCTGTTCCTGATCTCCAGTCAGCCCAATGTGAGACATTCCCCACAGTGGTCCAGAAGCAGATCTGACTCAGCTTTCTTCCATCACCACGATAATGTGGGGTCTTTAACTATCTCATTATATCTGATTAAATGAACAGATAGACAGACAGGCTGGCAGACAGACAGACAGGCAGACAGGCAGGCAGACAGACAGGCAGACAGACAGACAGACAGACAGACAGACAGACAGATAGATAGATAGATAGATAGATAGATAGATAGATAGATAGATAGATAGATAGATAGATAGATAGATAGATACCTTCCACCCCCTCACCCCTCTCTCGCTCTGTCTCTCTCTCTCTCTGTCTCTCTGTCTCCCTCTCTCTCTCTGTCTCTCTTACTCATACACACTCATACACACATATCCCAGGGCGAGGAGTGGGATTGTGTCCACCACCCGGTGTGCTGCTGTGTTTTGTCTTCCATTACTTCATCCTCCGTCTGATTACTCACACCGGATCGATAACCCCGTGAGGGCAGACCATCGGTAGAATCTATACGACACGTATCGACCCTCCACTGGATAAAGGCACGGACGCTGTGATAATTGAGGGGAGCCGGCTCGTCCTCCCCCTGCGCCCCGCACGCGCACGAGACGCTGATCCTGTCGTCGGCTCACCGCGTACCCTGACGCACCGGCGGACATGTGTGCGCTCTGGCGATGCGGCTGAACTTCACGCTCCTCTGTGACAGACACGGCGTTTGGATGAGAAGCCGTCAGCGCAGTCTGAGCTCAACTTCCCGCGTGGCAGGGCGATTTTGGATTTTTACACAAACAACTTGAGACAGGTCGTGTGTTCGTCTGCTGTCCGCCTGACTGGCGCCGACGCGCTGGATTTGACCCCTGCGGTTTAATGCGACGCGGTGTGGCGCGGTAGTATCCCACCGAGCCACATATGGTCTGTGCGCGCAGGTCTGAAGCCATCGACCCGCTGCTGCCTCACAGCGCGTCCTCGGCGGGATTGGAGCGGACAGAGCCGGGGACGCCGAGGAATGCGCAGCCGGGATTCGGTCTTCTCCAGCTCACCTGCGGAACTCCTCGCAGCGCACACCAAAGTAAGTGACCCCCCCCCCCCCGACCCCCCCTCAACTAGACCATGTGCTTCACCTGTTCACTGTTTGGTTCAAAACAATAAACGCGGTTATGTGCTGATTCGAGGATTGTGCAGTTTGACTCCAGATCACTTTGTGGTGTTTTCATCACGACTTTGTGTGTAAACGCTGTATGGAAGTTCAGCAGTGACCTTGTTGCCATTAAGGCATTTTCCTTGCAATGACATCATAATATTCCTGAGCCGAGTCTGCATTGTTGCACATGAATCACCTCTGATTCAGTGCCGCCGCCCGGGATGAATGAACAGGGGTCAGTGGATGACATAACCCTCTCCCTGTCTTTTTCATCCTGCAGCCAACCGACGCGGTCGGTGAGCCAGCAGAACGCCATGCTGAGGCAGATCCTCCTCAACTCCACCGACACTCCAGACTTCGACCTGGTGCTCATGGCCCAGTCCTCCACCCAAGCCCCCTCATCCCTGAACGCCTCCCACAGTGGCTCGGTGAGCGTGGCCGCTCTTCTCAGACCCACCACGGGGCGAGGTGGAGGAGGGCTCCGGGAGGGCGAGCTTCACAAACCAGACCTGATCACCTACATAGTCATGTGCCTACTGCTCTTCCTGTTGGTGCTGCTCATTGTCTTCTTCATCAACTGCCAGCTGCGGAACTCTTTCTTTGCTTCTATGCCATATGACAGGTCACTGAGAGAGGCCCGGACCTCCTACAAGTAAGACTAGACACACACAGGACAAACTTCTGGGTCTCAGGGTCTGTAGTGAGACTCCTTTGGGTGTTACAGGAATAACTTGTAACCCCTGATCCGCTTCTGCACGAACCCTACAGGACATATGAAGCAGCTGCCTTTGTGAGTTGTCTTGGACACATTTGATGGGTCTTAATAACCTGGAATCCCCAACACGGCCTGCTATGATCTCCGTCCGGTTCGAGTGGGCCAAATGTAACCCACATCTTTCACTTCAAGGCTTGCAGTCCCTCAGAGGAAAGGCCTTCATGTATTTTCTGATAATTGATAAGTGAATTATGAAACAATCCATCATCCACTGCAACCCCACGAAGCACTTTGGAAATAATCTGCTTATTCCCTTAAAACAGCCTACTCCCAAGGGTGTGTCATTTATTAAATTTGACCAATCCTCTGCAGTTTTTGTGCAAATGCACTAAATTTCACATGGCCCTGACAAATCGAAGCGTTTCTTTTCCCAAAGTAAAGTGACATATGACAACATTATATGGGTCTCCAGTAGATTGTATGTACAATATTTTGTATGACTGTAACTTAACTGTCTTGTCTTGTGAAATGGTACCATCAACACACTTTATTGTCCAATGTAAAATGGTGATTAAATGGATTAAATGACAGACTGTAGGTCTGCATCGTCACATAAAGGTTCTTAAATGTACTCTGAGGGGGGCAGTCTTTTCGTCTGTGTATGAATGGAGATGCAGAAAGATGATGCTGCAGCTGCTGATGTGTGGGGCCAACTGGTAATCATTTAATAGGCTGCGTCCGCAGAGGCGTTGAATACGAGTGCCATAAGGCTGCCAGCCTTATCGTGCACTTTCACTTTTAATTAACCTCTCCCACAATTTACAGCACCAGAATCCAGAGAATGACTTGAGGCAGAAATAATGGAAAAAAAATATGATGAGTCCAGTGCGATAAACCAAACTGTTGTCAGCCGCCAGTGATGCGCAAATCCTCTCCAATCTTGTTGTTGGAAAACACTTCTCACATACCAAGAAAGATAGACGAGGCCTATCTCTGTAATCCTGTGCTGTCTCTCTCTCTCTCTGTGTGTGTGTGTGTCTGTTTGCATGCACCGTGCGTGCATGGGTTTGTGTGTGTATATGTCTGAGAGGTAAGACAAACACTGCATTTCAACAAGGCTGTTGGACGTTATATGCCGAAATCATCAATCCAGGATAACTGGTCTCAGAAACATTCCTGTGAATTGTTCACCTGACATGTAAAATTCCAATGTGCTGAGCCAAATATGGTGATGATGTGTCAGTCTAAATATTTTCTGAACTCTGAGGGGCTGACATGAGACATTGTAGAAGGGATACAGAAGAACACATTGGCCCTGGCCTGTAATGATAATGACTGGGCACCTATATGCTGTAATTAGGAGGACTAATGAACTGGGTCGACAATTGGTGGTCTATATGGCTTCTTTATTTGACCTGTTTCTAGGATGCAAGATACATCTGTGAATGTAAATAAACAAAACAATAGAAAGTAGGGTTCATCACAATAGTTTCTTATTTGTACAATAACTTTGCCAGACACACCGTTTGAACTCCAGTGATATGACGGTGTGTGCTATTTATATTCTAACCACTTAGTGGCGCCCCAACTCCTAAAATGTGTTTACACAATACGTATGATTTATTGTGTATATTAAGAACTGCACCTGCACTTAGTAATGAAGCAATATCCCTGGTATTGTAAGCTCACTAGAAAAGATAACTATTGACCTACATTTTTATTAATAATCATTGCGTGGGTTACCACCTGCGAAATTCCCCTCCACATGAACAAAATGAAAGAAATTACCTGTATAATACTGCAACCTTGATTAGAATATTCTTTATTCAATCTGACATCTAAATTGAAAAGCCAAGGACATAGAACTATATCACACAAGGAAGCTTTTTGTAACCTGTTTGAATTATCAGCACAGTAACAGGTGACACTTTTCTCTTTTTTGACAGATGAAAAACATAAAGTAATACCCCACACCACAAAAAGGCTCATCTTGTACAATTCTTCTGCTTTTTTGAAACAGTTTTAATGCAGAACTGTGAGACTACTCAGGCCTTTTACACCCCAAGCGACTGCTTAAACCACAGTGTAGAGAGGACTTTCTAACAAAAGTGATGCAAGTTTAATTATGAGACACTTATAGGGCAGTTCCTTGGACTAGTCTGTGGTGCCTGTTGCTGGTGGTTTATTATACTGCACAATGTCTATGAGGATGTCAGGTGTTTTTTTTTCGTGAGTCCTAATAGTATTATTATTATTATTATTATTATTATTATTATTATTATTATTATTATTATTATTATCATTAAAGACACAATGCTGTTCACATCTCAAGTGTTTAGAGTAATGCCATGTAAACAATCACTTGTGCACAATCATGATCGTCGGTTGTTTCCCTGGATGTGAGGTTGGAGGCAGTGATGTTAGTAGTGGAGCAGTCTTGTTACGGCCTCTCAGGTGTAGCAGCAGAGATAGGCCCCTCCCCCCCAGCGCTGCCAGGACTGTCTCTGTCAGAGAAACAGGAAGTCCTCTCCGCTGCTCGCTGTCACTCAGGGGTTAAGAAGTTAACTGAACTTGTAAGCAGTCATGGAAACCGATTTGGGATACACTTTAAGTGAAAGTTAACCGTAACGTCGACTCGCCGCTTGTGTTGGGAGTCACGGTAACAGTCCGTGAAAGGCGGGAGTGTTTTTTTTTTTAATTTTACGGATACTTTACATACTGTAGCAGACGAGCTAGCATAGCTTAAGCTAACGTTAGCGCATATAGTGCGCATATTTTGGGGTATTTCAAAGCCACATTGTCAGATCTTCTGTTTGTGTTATAGTCGGATACTGGTGGAGTGACGTCCTCGTTTGTATTTTATTGAGGCAACAGGTTGTTTTCGTACTTTTTCATGCAGAGGCTCCGGGCTTTGCTTTGAATTTCCCTCCTTCAGTGAGACAGACAAACGGCTTAGCGAGGGGCTCGCTCGGTGTGTTTGGCTCAATACCAAATCATTAGCAGCAACGTGCTAATTGTGGCTAGTTAGCCAGGAAAGTAGCACAGGCCCAAGGAAATTAACTGCTGGCTTAGTTTTGAAAAAAGCCAAGAAAACGCTGGAGTAATCGTTCTCTTTGTGTCGTGAAGAGGGAGATTACCGCCACACAGGTTTATTTTGAACAACTCAAGGGAACGGATTAATTCCTGAATATGGATCCACACACGGGCAACTCTGCCGCAGCTGCTGGTCCCAAGAAGGACAAGAAATCAAAGAAGAACTATGAGGATGGAGATGGGAAAAAGAAATTTGTAAGTATCCCACAGATTTAACTGCAATTTAACGGTCTGTTTTATTATACGTCTTGAGATGTTATGCACCAGACACGACAGATGGGTACATTTGCTTCTTCTCGTGTTTCAAGTGAAGTAACAAACTGCCACCATACCTGTAATTACTTTCACCCCCTAAAGCTGTGCACCAGCTGTCAATACAGCTTTAAATGTTTCCCCGAAGGATTCACGGTTTAGGTCAAAGCAAGTATCAGTATATGAGGAAGTAGCTCGTCCTCTAACGTTAAAGACTGACAACGCGTATGTTGTGCAGTCCCGACAAATTGCAGCAAGTCCACACATGACTTAGAGGTTTCACTATTTAAAACAACACCCAAAATGCCATTAAGCTGAACATGACATGTATCTAATAAGGCTTAATAAGTTATTGCTGCTTCCCCATTTTACAGACACGACTGTACTTTGAGTATTATATATAATTAATATATGACAATAGCATTATAACAAGTGAACTATGTAACTCTTTCTGTGGTAAGGTGTGGCACTGACCATGGGTCATTCCCTTGGTGACCTAATCAGTGACATTATGTGTAAATGTGTGTTACTTATTGTGGTGTCTTGATGGGAGAAGAGCAGTATGAGTCACTAGTAGAGATGTCTGCCAGGGTGAACTTTTCTGTAACCTTACCCAATGGCCATGTCTAGCAACATGTGAAAACTGATACACACACAGACAAACGGTAACCATAGAGGATGCTCAGAAGACACATCTGGTCTCCCGGTAAACAGCTCTGATGCATGAAAACATACAAACACACAGATGCATGCTAATGCACACTTACCTTCAGTGCGATCAGGCTCTAATGATTTAACTCACCCGTGTTTTAACCAAAAAGGTATTTTGTTCCCTGCTCACATGTACACAAACAGTGCAACAGTTACATTCAGAACAGTTATTCACATAACTAATACCGCCTGGGCAATAGCCCAAATGTACCTGTGCCAAGCAGTTGGGTAGGAAGGTTATAGTCATTGTTAGAGGGATGCTTTTGCTCACAAGACATTTGTACAGTCTAGACTAGTATGCAAACAAACTGTGGCACAGTGACAACCTGTCCATACTGCACAGTAAATGTAGGCTCTTTTTAGCGTTTGAAAAAAAGTATCTGTGTTTGAGATTACATAGGCAAATAAATGAAAAGAAAGAAAGACATAATGTGGTGAATGGTATTACATTGTTGTTACCATAGACATAAGTTTAAGTCAGCCTATAAGTAAACATGAGTCACCACCAGTAATTGTGCAATGTTTTTATAGAACACTGTGTACCTGAGTCTGCGTTTTAGTGAGAATTGACTGAATGTAGTGCAGGTATGTCCTTGACCTGTAATAATGAAATTTGAGCCTGTTTTGGCAGAATTTTATTACACTGTTGTCAGAGTTCAGATCGAGGTAAAAGGATGTAGAATTATGGGTTGATATGTACTTGACCTGCAGTGTGGTCTCATCTATGAAGTATTTATGACTTCATTATTCTTTTTCCATGTTTCAGACATATCAGTGAAAATAACATGAAGTGATATTTATGTCTTCCTGACATGTGTAGTCTCCACCCCTCAAGCAGCATGGGTGGGTTATCCAGTTCTAGTCAGCTTCTCTTTTTTTAAACACCACGTCTAGCAATGAAGCAAATGCTGTGGCTCCTCAAAGCATGTGAAATTTAAGATAATGACATTTTTGTGCTTTTATTTTCCCCAAACAAGTGTTTTTTTTCTACCCCTTCAACATTCAGTTTTTTTTATCCATAAAATAAGACTATGTGATATGTATTACAGCTGCACCTCACACAAACATCCTGGCTTAATGTAGTGCTACATTGTTGTGTGTAAATATCTGAAAGCATGAGCTTTTGTGAGAGTATGTTAGTGCTACAGACACCTGAGATTTTTTGTCAAATCAGATCTGCTGCTGTGAGGTTCTGAATTCGCTTCTTTCCTTTATAGCATTATTTAGGGCAATAACTGGATGACAGCCTCCATCTCACTGAAATGTATCCACTGCAGACATCATCAACTGTACAGGATGACTTGAGTTTGTGAAAGGAATTGACCTGCGAGAGCAGTGTGAAAGCATGAGCTCTTTTGTAGTTACCTCTGAGGTGTGAAATGTCTCCAGATGTAAGAATCAAGAAAAACATACACAATTTTAATAATCCTAGTTAATAATCATAATAATCACGCTTCACTGTCATTTGATTTGAGCGATTAGTATACATCAGTATAGCAGGATTTCTTGGTAGGATTCGGTTATAACTGTAGGTGTGGATGAGCATGACCCAGGCAGTTTGTTTTAAGCCAGAAGCAGTTTTTTTTTATCTGTGTCCCCTTAAGCACTATCTATGTTCTTCAGACCCGGAGAGACAGGAAGGGTCTGCATCCATGAGTACTGTTGACATAAACATAGTGGCTGAACGCATAACATAGGGACAGCATGGATTTGCCAGGGATTATTATTGCTTTGGACAAGGTGAATTTTTGTCAATTACACATTTTTGGCTCTCATGACTTATGATTTCTGTTGAAGGTGAAAGAGTTTTCTGAATTTTTTCAAGTATAACATTAATAATAGTTATTAATGAGTTAAGTGTCCAGTATTTGTAGTTTTGAACTTGACCATATTCTTTTAGGATGTGCCACTTTGTCTTTGACTGATGAGCTGTTAACTCAACACTTCGAGGTTGGAAGACCAACCTGTACTAGTAGATGACAAATTTCAAGCAAATATTTAAGCGGCACATATTTCTGTCTAACTATTTAGAGTTTAAAAATATGCTGACGATCTCATTCATGCAACCTTATGAAGATTCCAGTTGGATTACTGCTGTCACATTAATAAATGGTAGTGATTTAATTCAATTTTCTTATATCATGAAAAAAAAGATTTTAAAAAAGAAAGAAGAAGAAGAAGAAAATGTGTTACAATTGGAAAGTACAATATTTGTAAATAAAACATTTTGATACATCTTTTTGTAGTTTCCATGTAATACACTTAGTTAATATCATATACAAAAACTGCAGGCTTTAGTATTGTAATGCGTAAAATTTTGTGACATATTATACTGAAAATTTGTCCTATCTCTGAGCAAAAGTAATGCTTTTGTGAGGAAAACCACAATAGACTCAATCAGTAATAGTTATAAACATTCAGTGAAATTCTGGGGCAGCTGTTTTCCTCTGAATTGCATCTGGGGTAAGTGATTACTACAAGATGCCGGTGTAAGTGTTGAACACATGTTGACTTGTCTCAAAGGTCTGAATACTGGCATAGATAAGTTTACCTTCTTTCAAGCGTGAAATCATATGGCTGCATATGCCTTTGTGCAGCAGTGCACCTACTTCCTGGGGGAACCACCTCAGCAAATGCTTAATTTAAGATAACGCCATGAATTAAGACGGGCAGGTTACAACCCTTTAGTCACAGCGTCTGACTTAAGTCAATTATTTAACAAATTGTTGTGTTGTACAAGAGATCTCCCCTGGAACATTTTCTTCATACTTTGCACACACACATACAGAGAGAGAGAGATGGAGATGCTATGAACTGAAGATGACGGAGTACACGCATGGAACTTTCGTGGTTAGTGGCATGACTCACGGCCTCATGGCTCAGAGCAAGACTGAGCAAGAGAAAGAAAGGCAGCCATAAGTGAGTAATTACTGGAGGGGAAAGTAAAAGGGAGAGAATAGTGTGATCGGCAAGGGTGGGAAAGAAGGCAGAAAGGAGAAATGTAGGTAAGGTAATTAAGGAAGGCAGAAAATGTGCATGAGTGGGGGTGCTGTCAATGATAATGACATGTAAAAGATGGCATATTGCTACGGAAGGCTTAAGTAAGTGCATTTATTCAAAAAAAAAAGACTTATGATCTGTGGTTGAATCTTTGAAACAGTTCGTTCATATTGTTAAACCTGAGGACAGTGATTTAATGACAGGTATCATGTGGAATCACCCTTAACGTTGTTTACTTAATGAACAGCATGACAAATTAGCATGCCAAGCCTTTTGTAGATGTGCTGAAGTGATCTCTGGCTGTATGATTGATTACCAAGCTACCTACAGTACCTTTAAACAGTTGTCAAGTTAGAATTCTATCCTAACTTACTCTTAAGTTAGAATTATATCCTCTTCAGTCAGAATGAGTTGATAGAATAATGACCTGACAGGTAGAAGTTTAGAGATATAGTTTTTAAACATGTCACAGATGGGCAGCCAATGGGTGCATATAATGTTGGGGCACGTGTCTTCAGTCAACATGCTGGTGAACAAAGAATGCTGTGTGTGTATTTGACATGAGCACATTGGACAGTATCAAAATGTGGAGGGCTTGCTCAAGCCTCCCTGCACACTCACAACAGAACTATGCTTGCTTGTTGTCTTTGCTCTTCTAACCAGTCACCCAGAATATTGACGGCGACCTTTGATTGGCTGTCTGGTTTGATCATTTACATGCATAGAGTCATGGCCAACACAAGTTATGGAAAGTTGTTTTAACATTTCATTAAACATACTCCTCTCTGTAGTTACATTGTATATATCTTGAGAAGTAAATAGTATTGTAGATATGTGCAATAATAATTTAAAATCAATTTCTATAATTTCATACCATCATTGTAATACCAGATACAAGAAATGAAACCCGTTCCAGGTATGGATGATGCAATTTTAAATATCAAAAAATACTTTAAAGTATCTTTACCTCAAATGTCTCAATAGTCAGCTTGATCACGAGAGTGTTTAGCAATTGCAATTGTGTGGGTTTGAACAAGCTCATGCTCATTACCCTATGCTCATAGGTCCATTGATTGTTTTCTGCTTGCAAATGCTTTTGTAGACTAATCACAGGCATTTGCATGGTTTTATATACAAGTTTTTAGACTGATTGCATGCCAGGCAAATGCAAACAAGACACTTGCACTGTTGAGCCCACAACAAAATGTCTTCTGGACTGTTTGCATAGAGATGCTTATGCTGTCATGCGTGTGCTCTGAAGTGCCATACAATGAGGCTATAGAGGAAGCTATGAATTCTGTTTCTGTGTGCGTCCTTTGTCATGACTGTTTCCCCTTACTCAGAAAAATACATCCAACAAATATTTGTGCATTTCGCTCTCAGCGATTGAGTATTTACTTCAGTCATTTTTACTAACAAAGTTGTTTACTGAAAGCCTCTGGTGAAAAGGCTGTTTATAAATTAAACATGCTTCTTCAAACAGTGTTATACTTTCTCTTTCACTTTTATTTTTTAAACGTGAAACAACTCAAAAAAAAATTGGCAATATCAGAGCTGTATTGATTTCCTCTTTAGCAGCATTTGTCTATTTTAGACAGGTCGGTAATGAAACAGGATGAATTTTGTGTTCATCCCTGCAGTGTTATGGTTAACACAGTCATTTTGTCTGACTTCTCCTTACTCTCTTTCCTCACATGTACATGCATATTTCTGCATACACGCATTAATGAACATACGTTAGTGTCACACTTTTATAATATTTCTGAAATTCTATGGTGTGTGACAGGAAGTTGTGCAAAAATAGCTAACAGGATGCTTCCTTATGTCATCATAATTGCTTAACCTTATCTTTGTCTTTCACTGCTTTCCATCCATTGTGCAAGGAGGTACCAGTGGGCTAGTTAATATTTTTACACACGCATAGTCCTCTCATGGGATGTTGGAGCAGTATTTTAGCATTGTAGCCTAATGGACATGTTTGAAATATTCCAGAGTTGAGATGGGTAACAACTAACAAAACGATTCAGGTAATCTGGGGATCATTTGTGCTGTTAAGGTTTTTAATTAAAAATAAACAGTTTTAGAAAATATTATCATTTTCATTCCTGGTGTAATGGGAATTTTGAGGTGCCTTCCTTTAGAACCTCATCAGATAAAAATAAAAATATGGTGGTGGTCTGTTGTGATAGGACACAGAGAGGACACACCTTCTAGTTTTCTCACCTCAGCCTAAAAATGTGTTTGTCAACAACTACTTTGTGCAATGAAAGGTTAAAAGAAAAAGTTAAAATTAATACCAAGTCCCATTGAAAAGCTGGAAAAAACATTGGCATTAATTGAAGAAGTTAGTTGCTCATTGTCTCATCAAAACAAGGCTAGTCAGTCTACCAGGAGATTGGTACTCCGCTATCTCGGTACTATTTAAATTCTTGATTTGAAAACAATGAAGCCTGCAACAGAATTAGATTTTTGCTTTCTAACTGTGGCATCTGTAATTAGCAGTTTTCTCTGGTGCTTGTGAAACACAGAACTGCTTCAGTGGCATAAAGATTTTCGATCATTTGCATATATGACTAAATTCATCATCATCAACATCATTAAGTCATATTGCCTTTCATTATTGCTTTCCAAATATTGTCAAAACATGTTTTCAAGCCCTGTCAGGCTTTTTTAATTATTGTTATTAAATTACAGAAAAGAGCAGTATTACATATTAGTTTGTGTGTGTCTGAAACACTTTTAGAACCAGTTCTATACCTGTTGTTTTAAACAAACAAAATATTTTCGTTGGATGACTGAACTATATAATGTAAAGATGTGTGTATAGGATAGTGGTTTTGTGTCTTTTTTTCTCTCCATACATATGTTTATTGTTTTTCAGGTTTTTACATGAACAGAACAAAAACTAGAACGAAATAGAGCATGAAACTACAACCCAGACAGATTCACAATACTCACATATATGGCAGAAAAGGCATGGTTGTATTATACAAAGCCCCTTAAAAAATAGCTGAGACATCCAAACCAATATACAACATAAAAGGGTCCCATATCTTTTGGAACACATTATCTCTGTTTTGTAGCTTGCTTGTTAGGTAGTCCAACGCATATTCAAGTACAGTCTGTTGCCATTTTGTTTTCGATGGGGCTTTGTCTGTAATCCAGTTCAGAAGGACACATTTCCTCGCACAGAATGTAAGCAACCTGTCGAGTTGTTTTTCATATTTCCCCTTAATGTTGTTATTCGCAATTCCAAGTAGCCACCAAAGACAGTAAGTGAGGTTACCCACCTCTATTTTACAGTAAGGGCAGAGCGGAGAAAGGTCTGAATTAAATCAATAGCGTTCAGAGGGAGATACAGTATATGAGCCCGATGTAGAATTTTAAGTTGGATCGCTTTTACTCTATTGTAGGTGCTCAAAGACTTGGCATTCTCTCAGGAGTCACCCCAGGCCTCGTCACTGATTTCCACATATAGATCTTTTTCCCATGTCTCCTTCAAATGAACTGCGTTAGTGACCCCATATTCTTGTAGTAAACCATAGCAAATCTATATCGAGCTTCTAAGTTTCATCTTGAATAGTTGTTTTTCACAATCAGAGACAGTTTGGTTATTAAGTGTTATTGTGTTCCTTTGAACATAGTCTAGAGTGTGCAACATTAAAGGAGATTATGCTGAGTTCATTGCTTTATAGTTTTATTTGGTGGCCTCAAAGAACATGTTACTCCTCTCAAAATCTACAGCAGCTCTTTGGACAGAAATGGAAGTAATTAATAAAGTGAGTACTGTAGCCATGGTGCCCTTTTTATTGGTAGTGTACACATCAGTTACACTATATCAGTGAGTCTTTGCATGAAGCAGCAACCTACTTGTAATTATCTTTATTCTGTAAATTTTCATGGCAATAAAACGGAAGGAATTACTAATGCAATAACTTGCTTTTGCAGTCGAAAGACTAAGAATATCAGCTGCTCTTGTGAAAACGGCACAGTGGTCATGTTTAACTGTGTTTCTTTTTTTGACTCAAAGACCTCCCCTACCTCTCTCTTTCTCGTGCCTCCTGGGGGCATTACTGAATTGTGTGCTATTAGTGCCAGTGACTAAGAGGTACCTCCTTAAATAAATATCCGAGTGTTTCTGTGAAACCCATTTGAGAAATCCTAGTCCTCTTTTAATTATAGGCCTAGCTATTGACTTGTATTTTTAATCTCCCCTTCCTCCATTGTTTCATTCACAGAGCTTTGTATGGTTGTTGATGTGAGATCTTAAAATATTGTAGTTCATCCATGCATGAGTATGAGTCTGATTCATACATTTTTTCACTCTCCTGCAACATCTGGTACTTGACATTTAGTGGCAAAAAACAAGGCACTTGATCTTTAACTTGCTGGCTGTGGTCATGTAAATTGGCTTTTAGACAAACAAAATCCTGCACTGCAGTCAGCTGATGGGTGTGTTGTTTCATGTACAGATCAAATGATAAAATATGAGCCAGAAAATCCTTGTTGTGTACTGGTAGATATGAAGTGGGAAAGGCCCTTAAATGCCTAAACACTGTGGCTATTGTGGAGATTTGGTGGGGGACAAGTTTAAGGAAGGAAAGTGGAATTGAGTGACATTTAAGTCACATTTCAAGTTTAAAGCTGGATGTAATGTCACTTGCTTACAATGTGGTTAGACGGCTAATAGAACAGTCTCACACCGCAATTTATAGAACAAGTGTGCAGAAAATGTTGCAGGTGTCAGTTTCTTAGGTCTTCTTTTTTTAATCCAATTGTACTTCAGTTGACTCTTCATGCCTACATACTAGATAATGGTCTGATGCTGGTTTAGCCGGATGGACTTAGTGACAACAGGGCCAATGTAGTCTATTCAGTTCAATTTTATTCCATGTTTGCAGTTATGGGTATAGTTGCGTCAACCATTGGTTGTGTGTTGGTATAACATCAGTAAGATAAGTTCAGATGAAACAACCCGAAGCAGGGGAAAAAAATCTGGGAAGACTGTTGAACAGAATTTAATTACAGTATATTGTTGTATGTTGTATAATAAATATGCCATCCTCTGGTATTATTGTCTGCAGGGTCCATTTTATTTCAGGATTACATCAACCAATTCATTGGCAGTTTAGCTTGTTAATTCCACAAATGTGCTACCAGCAGTGTAATGTCACTCATGCTTGGTTTTATTAATAATTCTTACAACTTACAATAGCATGCAGTCGGCTATAATGGCAGCAGTCTGGTAGTTTTGAGTATTTGCTATGCCAGCACGTTACCAATATTACAAAATAAAACATCAAAATTCAGTAAATGCTTACTAATGCTTGTGTTTAACAAATTTATGTCAGCCACATTAATACAGAACCAGCTGAGTATGATATGGGTTGTCTTTTTGTTTTTTGTCTCCATTAATGGTAGCTCAAGGATGTGGAGCAGTCATGCTGCAAACATGCCCCACTTGGTCTGACATACAACCATACTATCTTTCACCTTGAACCAGTAGGTCAGTGGGGCCTATAGGTGTATTGAAAAAGTGATCCTTACTGAAGATGTGATGTTAAAGATGGGGAATAATGGAGACATAGGCCTCTGAGTTTGAGAAAACCCAGGATTGGAGAAAAAAATGCCTATGCTGTTTTTTTTAACTCTCTGAAATTGTTATGGCATATTTCAGCAGACAGTGATAACAACAATGTCACACCCTGCTTTCTTAGTGTAATACTGAAATGCTCAGCATTATAGGGGAAGTTTTCTGTCTGGTAACCAAGCAACTTGCTTAGAGTTGTTGGAAGCTCTTTGCCTGTAGTCACACGAAACTCCTCAGCTGGGTCTGGGTGTGCCTACCTAAGTACTGCTTCCTCTTGCATTATGTAATTAGTATGTAGCCATAGCAGCAGTGTGAACCATATTAACTTGGTGTGACTAACACAATGACGTACACACATGCACGCACGCATCCATGCACACATACACGCATATTCACACTCACACTCACAATCACTCTTTTTCTTCCACCTAACATTCGGTGGTTCCAGCTTTTTATATTTAAAATACAGATATTACTTCTTACTTTAAAACATATTCAGCTGGAATAATGATACCCTCACACTTTCTGTACACACTGTCTCGACTCTACTTTCCTCTGTGCTGATACAACCTTTCTCCCCCCGACAATGTCTCCCAGCCCTGTTCACACAGTGTTCATATCCAGAAATGTTTTATAAATTACAAAACAAGTATAGAAATTAGTCCATTAAGCCTACATCTCTTTGAACAGAAAGGTCATTTTGTTTTTGACCAGGTGACTGATAAATGAATCATGCTGAAAAAGCAAAGGGCAGTATTTCACATAGTTTTCTTTGTTTGTAGATATTTCTGAGATGTTTTTTGTATTTGATTGTCTGTTGAGCTAAATATGAAGGCCTTTGAAATTATTTGCATTGATTTTAGATTGTATTTAGTGCACGTGAAGTAAACATCTGACAGAACTGTGTCGGCACACATTTGCCTGTAAGAGTGGGCACTCTGCTTTCTGCCAGTCTGGATTCACTTAGTTTTGATTCTTGCTCTTATTTACATAATATATCTTGTCACTCTCAGGACCTGCTACTTTAATATGTATGCACAGATAGGTGTAGGTGCACACACACATCAGCAACAGTGTGTGACTGGCTCATTATATCTCTGTCACAAGCCAAATGCCTCTGCTGATGTGGGATCTCTTCAGCTGTCTGGTCTCAGAGCCAGAGGCAGACAGAAAAAGCCTAATCTCTATTCTCCTTATTTTTGCTGTTGCCTAGGGATGTCACGGCATAGAGTTTTTTTACACCGTGTAATAAACTCTTGATAACACGGGTATATCTGATTGCACTAGACTTTTCACAGAAAAGATGTGATTCAGCACAGTATCTTCACAGCTCTAACTTTACCTTATTCTTTTGGTATATACTGTGTCACAACAGTTAACTAAACTACGGTGGTCCATAGGAGTCAAATTTGTCTGACTAAAGCGCTTTGACCCATCTATTGGTTGAAGGTCAAAAGTTTTTTTTATTGTTTATCCTCCCGTCGCTCATCTCTTCTCGCTCATCATGTTTTAATTCTCAGCTATTCACTGATTCTGCTCTGCTAAAGCACAGAGCAGAGATGAAAAAACAGCAATATTGGAACAACATGATGCGTTCATTTTTTTCTGACTTATTTTGTGAACAATTTTGATAAATTGTTAATAATAATATTTTTGTGCATCACTTAATTTGTGTTCATGTTGCTTTTGCCTTAACCGTTTACTTCGTGGTGTTTATGTTGTGGCATTGCATTTTTTTAAAAATAGATACTAGAAATAGCAACCTAATATTTTGCTTTTACAAGTTCAATTGAAAAAGCGGAGAAACAATTGCATCACTCCTTGTGGGCTTGTGTTATCAGTAGGAAAAGAGGAAACAAATATTACTGCATTCAGTTTGTTTATGTGTGTTCCTTTTGTGCAAAAAGACCCTGTTCTATGTCCTCTGCAGCTCAGACCACCAGTTAGGTTGTATGCCCTTTTATTTAACAAAGGATTAGGCTACTGTTACCAATCCAAACCCTCTCATAGGTTGTCACCATGGTGTAGCACATGGAGCACATGGCTCATTGTCGGTTTTGGCAAGAAATATTGTCTTCCCCCTGGATTATTGTGAACAGCATTTTCTCAATAAAGATTTTGTTTCTTCCTCTCTGATAGAAATGTTAGTATTTTTACAAAATATTTAGTCAAAATATTTTGACTTTGCTCTCGCCCGATGTCAGCTGGGATCGGCTCCAGCTCCCCCCGCGACCCTTAACAGGATGAAGCGGTAGAAATGAATGAATTTTGACTTTGCTATGTTAGGTGCCATATATGAAACATGTCACTTCATGCCCATGACTGGACTGAAAGTGATATTACTGCAGGAGCATTAGTTTGTGTAGCCTGACATCTAGTGTTGAAGAGCTGTAAGTGATTTTTTTAAAAGTATCTAATACATCATGGTTCTACAGTTTCACATTTGTCAGTGACTGCTGATCAGCCTTCGAAATGTCCCAGTCGAAATTATGTCTTGGCTCAAAGTTGATATATATTTATTGTCTAAAAATTGTGATGAATAAACAGATAGAGCTGTCGTGGTGATTTATTTACAGGCTTTTCCACTGTTTTGTTGTGAATCACTCATAAATAATTAATTTCTGATTCATTCTGTCTTTTTTCCCTCTCCATCCAACTCCCCTCTTGTTACTGTTTATTCTGTTGTCAGATTTTTTTTCTGACTTTTTTTCTCCTTCTGTTTTATTTATCCTCTACAGACACTCAAACGGCTGATTCCTGATGAGGTAGGTTTGTTACAGCTTACCATCATCACCTGCGTGCTTGTCCCATTAATCTTTCACTGGCCTTCCATAAATGATCTCACAATTTTTGATGTATTGTCTGATGTATGTTTCTATGTCAATGGTAACACTGGTATGAAGTCTTTTGTCTTGTGTTGTACTCATGCTGTGCATGCTGTCAAAATATACACTGATAGCATGAATACATGGCACAGCAGTGGTTGCTTAAGCCATATTTGTTGACAGATTATTTTCGAACAGAGGGTTTATCAATCTGCTAAATGTGCCATGGTTACACGTTAAAGTTCTGTTTTGTGTTTTTTCTTTTTAGTGTTAAAGGAAATAATCTCTGAGGAAGTATAGGCAATATGCTGAAAAAGCGAATTAAAACCAGAGGGAAGAAAAGTCAATGTTATTGGTTAAAATAAAGTCATGTTCTGCACTTGCCATTGCCATATCCGTGTTGACTTGGTATTGTTTGTTCAATGTCTGCAATCTGTGATCATCATCATCTTACATTGTTGAAAGGTTTTGATTGCAGTAAAAATGTAATATTCCAAAACTAAGGGAGAAATAGTCCCTATTCGATCAGCAGGCCATTTTTAAAGTGTGAGTTGATGAGGGATTGTGCTCATCTCATATTTGTGTCCTTCCGTTGATAGATTTTTGCTTGCTCTGACCTCTTTCATCTCTCTTGTCATGCTGTTTGCTAACCCAGTTTGAGCGCTTTACCAGCATGAGGATAAAAAAGGACAAGGAAAAGCCTGGCCATATGCCAGGTCAGCGTCACTCCTCAGCTGCCAACTATGAGATCAATGCTCAGACTGCCATGCTACATGATCATTCTGATGAATACGTCCTGGAGCTCTTTGAACAGATGCTGGTAAGAACCACTGTAAAAGAGTGAAATGGTTGTGTGGAACCTCTCTTGTGATTAATCATGCATGGAAGAAAGAAATCTTTATATGGCTTTATTTAGATATTGTTGAATACACTTCCGGGACAAAGGATATTTTCAAGTCAAGCAATCAAAAAATAAAATATAAAAAATTTATAAATATATTTATATAGAAATTTAGAAGACTAAAGAAGACTAATTGACACATTTTAATGTTAATGCTTTGGATTTTGTAATACAATGGACTCCACTTAAACATACTACTTGCGTTTATTAATTTTTGAGTCTACAGACTTTTTAAAATCATACTAGACACCCTTATCGCAAGTTCTTATCTTAAGTTTTTCTCTTCTTTGTGTTTCTTTTCCTCTACCTTCCTGCTCCGGTCTTCCTCCAGGTGGATATGAATCTGAATGATGAGAAGCAGCAGCCTCTAAGGGAGAAAGACATTTCAATCAAGCGAGAGATGGTCTCCCAGTATCTCCATACCTCCAAAGCAGTCAGTACCAAAATAATCACTGCCAATTAAGTGTGCTGAAGGGAATTCACAAGAAGCTGTTTTGTTTGTCACTTCTGACTAAAATTGGTATACACTGCTTTTGGGCACGATATGCTAAATACACATATGATGTAGTGCTACACATGGAGATTTTGTGTCATATTCACTTAGGGAAAAATTTAATGAAGCCAAACCAAATGTTTTTAAAATGAATAATGCTATCCAAGACAAGATAATTTTTTGACTTTCTTTTAATTTAAAAGAGATTTAATTTAAATAAAGACATAATCTGAGAGTAACAACCCTGAAGGACCTCCATCAATAAGCACAGATGCTGCCAAGCACAGTTTGTTTAATTGTGAAATACAATGATCCTACAGACAGTACCCTTTAACTATAAATATGCGTCAAAATTTGAGCCGCACAGTTGTCCTCTGTTTCCTCCATCTTTGCTTTCTTGGGGAAATAAAATGAAATAAAATACAACCTGTAAGAAGGAAAATGCCCCAAAAATGCCTTTATTGTCTTTTTGTTTGTTAGGGCCAAAACCAGAAAGAGAGCTCCAAGTCAGCTATGATGTACATCCAGGAGTTAAAGTCAGACTACAGAGACACACAGCTACTGAGCTGCCTGGAATCTCTACGAGTCTCACTCAATAACAACCCTGTCAGGTAATAAACACGAAGTTGCATAGTGGTACAAATCTTGCTTGTCAGACTGCAGCATAAAGCCAAATATATGCAGGATTTACTTAAGAATAACTTAGTCAATAAGGTGTTATGTAGCTGAACTAGTAGAGCTATATGGAGGCTGCATATGTCATCTTTGTGAAATGGTCTCCTGTCTCTCACCGGCAGAATGACTACAATTAAAAAAAAAAAATATTCTCATACTAACAGTAGTATTATATAACGCTCATTTGCTGTTATTTTATTGTTGACATTATTTAATGCTCACCTAGCATTAAAACAACAACTCATATCTGGTGTATTCACGTTTTCCTATATGTTTCTATCAAAATAATTATCTATTATGATTTACTTTAATTTGTTATGCATTATATAAAGAAAAGTGAAAATGTAAACTGTCGGAATGGAACAGTTGTGCAATAAAATCTAAAAATGCTAATCACGTTACCTTTTCACTTTCAGTTGGGTGCAGAATTTTGGAGGTGAGGGTTTGGCCCTGCTGCTGCATCAGCTCAGAAGACTACAGGAAGAGAAAGACGAGTACTCGTAAGAAACGCATGCCACAGAATAGGTTAAGTTATTGTCTAGCAATAGGTTTGGTAATATCCTTCCAACTGTTTTCTCTTTCTTCATCCATTTAGAATGATGGGAGTGAAATGCCAACATGAGATCATTCGATGTCTAAAAGCCTTCATGAACAACAAGGTAAATCACCTGTCTCCGCACATACATTAAAATAACCTGTCCTAAGTAGAACGTGTAATAAATTCATTATCCCATTTTCTGTCTTGATAGAGTGCTATTTCTCCACTAGAGGGCATAATGAAAACAGTGAGACGTTGCAGTGAATGCAGGCACTGTCAACATTTAAAAATCTGTATTTTAAGTATTGACTATTTTGTGCAGGCTTGTGTCTAATACTGGGTCACCAATATAAAGTGATTTAAAATGAACAATAAAACTTCAGAAATTGAATATCTTATATGGTCACATAATCCTACCATTTACAGTGAACCCTCATTTATCGCGGGGGTTACGTTCCAAAAAGAACCCGTGATAGGCGGAATCCGCGAAGTAGTCAGCTTTATTTTTTACAATTATTTTGCAAGTACTATAGAACGAAACCAAAGATCAAAACCTGATTTCAGGCCCAAGCCTTTGTTTAAGAAATACAAATAGAAGTGTTTTCTAACAAATAACTATGATAGTTTTTAGAAATACTGTAAAATTTTATTTTAATAATCAACCTACGCGGTTGGACACATTGTGACTGACGCGTATTTCACAGTTCCTCTGACTGTGCCTCTTCGTGCTGACTGCTGTAGCGTCTTTTTCTACTGAAGGCCGTGGTGCAGGTGTCTTTGTCGGTGCAGAACGTTTCGTCGACATTGTGGGTTTTGTCGTGGAGACAATATGCAAACGTGTAAATTTGCCAAGCCGAACGCATTCTGTACTGGACAGAGACGAGGCACGGAGAAGATTGATTGACATTGGCCTACAGTCCCTTAGCCAATCAGGACACAGAGCACAATGCGCGTTCATACACTGTAAAAAAACAAAGCATAACAAACCGCACTAAAAAAATCCGTGAAACAGCAAAGCCGCAAAAGGTGAGCCGCGTTATAGCCAGGGTTCACTGTATATACTGAAGAAGAACTTTAACGTGCAGACAATAAAACACATATCGTGTACACATTTTGTTGTTTTCATATTTAAAAGTCAGTCTTTATTTTGTTGTAGAGATTGGTCAATTGAAAAGTAACAATTTAGGTCAGCATGTGATTCTTGGATGCATTTTTGGACCAAGAGTTATTTGTTTGATGCTGATACTAAGTCTAGAGCCGTGAAAGCTCTCCATCCTCTTGTCTGCAGAAAATACTCTGCTTACTCTCTTTTAATTTCCTTTCTGTTCCCTTCAGTACGGTCTAAAATCCATGCTTGAGTCAGATGATGGAATTCCTCTGCTGGTCAAATCCATCAATCCAAGGGTGCCTCACATGATGGTGGATGCTGTCAAACTACTGTCTGCTATCTCTATTCTGGAACATCCTGAGAATCTGTAAGGCTGACAGAATTCTATAATAATAACAATTCATTTTATTTATAGGCACCTCTCTGGCACTCAAGGACACTGTACAACAAGAAAACACCATAAAGGAGCAATAACAAAATTACACAAATTAAGTTAAAATTGACAAATAGCATATAGAAGTAACAAGTAAATAAGTTACACAAATAAAACAGGTTAAAAATAGCAAAAAAAAAAAAAAAAAATCACAAAGAAAAGGCTTTTCTGAACAGGTGGGGTTTTTTTTGAGTGATGACTTAAAAAGTGCTAGGGAATTGGTATTTCTGAGTTCAGTGGTCAGTGAGTTCCAGAGGCAGGGTGCCGAGCGACTAAAGGCTCTACTCCCCATGGTGGTGAGACGGGCAGAAGGGGCACCTTGAAGGGTCTATGTAATAAGTTGTACTGTGAATTATGATGACCCTAACCCATAGTGTTACTGTTACAATTACATTAAGTATTTGTTTTCTCTTCAATGCACATTTTCTTTTTTTTACATTTATATGAATAATTTTAATAATGTTATTTTTGCAGCCATGAACGTGTTTTGGAGGCCATTACAGAAGAGGCTGAAAGAAGGGATATTGAGAGGTTTCAACCTCTTCTTGCTGGCATGAACATTCACAACATTGCGCTTAAGGTATACACTTACACAGATGCACACACATATCATAATGATTATAAAACTTCCTTTGTGACAAGCAGCTGTCTGTGTAAAGCTGTATAAAGCTGACATCATGATGTTTTGTTTGGCAGGGTGGCTGCATGCAACTAATCAATGCCTTAATCAGCCGAGGGGAAGAGTTGGACTTCAGGATTCATATTCGCTCTGAGCTGCTAAGACTGGGACTCAGAGACCTGCTGACGGTACAGAAATCACTCTCCAACAACACACATTTGCACACCCTTTCTCTTCATGCCTCTATTACTCTTGATGCCTGTATAGCTGAACACTCGTATGCTGTAAAAACTTTCAACAATCCAAACTCAGTGTTTGATTGTCACACTCTTCATGTTATTCTCCTTCTTTTCTTTTTATTCTCGTGCCTGAATCCCATCCATCTCCCTGCAGGAGGTGAGGACGATAGAAAATGAAGAGCTGAGGGTGCAACTTACAGTGTTTGATGAGCAGGCTGAAGATGACTCTGAGGACCTCAAAGCACGTCTTGATGACATCCGCATTGAGATGGAATATCCTTCCATGGGGGAAAAAAAAATTCCCTTTGAATAAATCAAGGTCTACTTTATGACTTTGGAAAGTGAAAAGCATCAGCCTGATATAATGTATAACTTTGTTACAACTTAACCTTGAATAACATTTACTCCCTCGCATCTTTTGTTTTTTCATGGTATGAAGTTTCATAAGCAACATTTTCTCTTTGTTGGCTGGTGAACTACACAAAGTTGGCTCCTTTCCGTCTCTCTCTACTTGGTCAAACTATTTTCTTTCCAGAGAGAGGCAAAATTAATACGTGCATACCAAGGATAACCTTGCAGGGACACTTTGTAGACTTATTTTGAATTGAAAATTAATTTTTGCCTCTTGGCATCTCAATTACTTTGCTACTGTTTGCTGTATAGACAACAAAATGTCTAACCTGGATATTGAATATTTTTAGAGATATATTCATTGCTCTGTTGCAACTCTATATTATCTGTATTAATTAAAAATACACATTAGAGTTAGTATAAATAGATACACAACAACAGTATAAACTGCTTAGATAAATATTTCAACAGTTGCTCATAAGCTTGGTGATTTGTGCTTCTTTGTTAATATTATGAACACATGTGAATCTGACAACACTCTAAACAGTTACAGTTCTAAATTTTAGGATGCTACATAGTGTATGTAACAGGAACATGCCTTACTAGGATCTAAAGTAACATTCAGAATAGAGGGCTTCAGTAAAAAGAAAATGTAATCACCTCTGCTGCTTTTTAGGTGCAATTACAATTTTAAACACCAGGTGTCTCCCAGGGGCACCCATTCCAGTACATACACAGTCCTGTGTCAGACTGGCTCTACATTTAATAACTTTAGATATATATTAACACATCAGGGCTAATGAATTTATATTAATATTATTGATAGAAGACAAGTCTGGCATCTGTCTCACTTTCATGTCTCTGAAATTCTACAGGTAAATTTGTTTTGTATGGTGTATTTAAGAATTTGTCCTTAACTCGTTATGCCTCAGTGAGGTGAGGGAAGTGTTTGAAATCCTGGTCAACACCGTGAAGGACTCCAAAGCTGAAAGCCACTTCCTGTCCTTGATGCAGCACCTGCTGCTGATCCGGAATGACTATTTGGCCAGGTATCACTCATGCACATATACATTTAACTTGCTTACAGTACTGTCTTACATTTGCGTCTGCTCACACATTCAGATCTTCACATAACTGATATGTTGACATCATTTTTGTTTTGTAATAACAGACTGTATACTGTATCATTTGCAATTAACTAATCACAGCTGTCTTACCATTGTGATGAAGCTGGGCAATAAAAACAAGAATAAGGCTAATTGTTAATAATTTTCTTGTTTGATTGGCTGTGTTTAAGCTAAATGAGAAAAAATAATTGTGTTATTTAATCACCACTTGATTCTTCAGACAGAAACAGTGACCATGTAATTTTGGTATATAGCATGACATAACACATATCACACAAATATCAGTAGTTATATTCTGAGGTGGACAGAGAGAAGCTGCGTGTAGCAAATTGCAAAGTTGACATTTCTTACATCTACTTCATACAATTAGTTAAAAAAAGTAACCATGAGCAGTAGAGGAAGGGGAATTTTTTCTTTCCAGCTGCATTTCTTCATCTGCCCATTTCTTCTCTTAGCCCTTCTCTTCAATGTCTGTGTTTTCAAGAGCACATTTCCAAACCTGTGCAAATGAACACATGCAAAGAAATCTAATAAGGTTTTGATAAGGAAGAGCACCATCATCGGTTATCAACAGAATAATGCAAATGTCTCTCCCTATGTGCTCCAAAGCCCAAGGGGTTTAGCTACGGAGACATAGAACAAAAGAAGAGAGAACGATTGAATGACAAGATGACAGCGGATAATGTGGGCACATTCAGACACGCGCACACAGCATGCCCACTTTCACACTCAATATCACTAAAAGGACAAATGATTTTCTTTAGCTAATATCACAGAAAATGGGCAGAGTACACATATTTGGAATGAGTTAGTTATGCTGTCTTGCCATTGTCCTGATAGTAAGTGCCAGGAAATTATGGCGTATTTATAGCACAGCTTGGGGAAAAAATTGTGAGGATGGAAATGGTAGGCTGGTCCAGGTTGCAGTAGTTTTACCCCCTCGTCTGTCTCTTCTGTTCATCATTTTCTCTAATCCAGGTGATCCAGTGTAACACAATAGCGGTGGTCTATAATAGACTC
Organism: Trinectes maculatus; assembly: GCA_016785345.1. Taxonomy (NCBI): domain Eukaryota; kingdom Metazoa; phylum Chordata; class Actinopteri; order Pleuronectiformes; family Achiridae; genus Trinectes; species Trinectes maculatus. The sequence goes on from JAFBJQ010001505.1 coordinate 371,488, forward strand.
TGCAGAAAGGCGGGAAGTAAGAGTGGGAGGGAGAGCTGTAGAATGGCAGAAAATACAGCTTGGTAATTACAGAGATGAAAAGAGAAGGGAGGCGGAGAGTGAGACAATAATGAAAAAGAAATAGAGAGTTGAGGTAAATTGCTAGGTAGACGCTGAGAGAATGAAGGAGATACGTACACAGAATTGAAGCGTTAGTCTTTCTGTCAGAATGAATGATAGAGTACCTGCTACTTTATTCTTTTTCATTCTTGGTCTGACTTTGATTCAGACTTAAATTGAGAGGCAGTCCTGGGAGTTAATACAAATGGCCATACTTAAAATCATGTACATAATGTGCATTTTTGCTAGCCATTAAGGGCTTTATAGATGTAAAAGAAATCCACTAACTGTTATATATTTGGTTAATATACCTTAATAACCTAATACACCTAAGGTATACCTGGTTAAATGTGGCGTATTCATGATATACTTTATCATTATAGTCATATTTAGGATACAGTTGGCACAAACACATTTAACTTTGAATCAGTTCTTCAACATGACACTAGATGTCTCTCTTGCTCCACAAATAAATTTACTCTTGAAATGAAGGTTTGAAATAAGTGTTAGATGCAGACAGGGTGACTGAGAGAGATGAGGAAGGTGGGCAGACAGAATAAATAAAGTATTGAGTTTGTGACTCTGGCAGCATCTAATGGGGTCAGGGAATAAGACACCTCCTAAATTGAGTGTCTGTGTGAAGCTGGGTTGATCGGATGGGGCACTGGGTATACACCAACACACACTCAGAAACATGGTTGCACACAATCAATCTTTGTGACAAGAAATTCAAACTGTCATGCTCACACAGACAGCCAATCTGGGTTAGAGAGTCAAAGTGACAAAGCAAGTGTGTTCACACATTTATCTGAACAAATGAACCTACTTGCACTTTTCAGCTCAGTTCTTCTTTACACGTATACATGTACATGTTTTTTTTGTTGATATCGTCATATTTTAAACTTTACACATATGTTCTATTTGCTATTGTGGACACAACATGCAAAGTGTATGAAATGACATATTTCTCAACACCATCCATATGTTCCAATTTTTTTACTCTTACACTCCTTACATTCTAATCATCTTATGATACCTTTGTCTCTCGCCATTTATTTCTCTCAGTTTTCTCATTAATGTCTCTCTATCATTTTCTCCTCCCTGCAGGCCTCAGTACTACAAGTTGATAGACGAGTGTGTCGCTCAGATTGTGCTACACAGGAATGGAGCAGACCCTGATTTTAAGTGCCGTAACCTTAGCCTCAATGTTGAAGGCTTGATAGGTAAGTGGTTAGACCAAAACACACAGCAGCACATACCAAATTCTTCCTTTTGGAAATTGTAGTGATATTTTATTTCCCCACTCCAGTCACTGACACAATATCTATGTTGCTGTCACTGGCAATACATGTGCCACATTTATTGAATTGAATTTGCCTAAAATACATGTGCAGCAGTCTGGAAATACCACAGGGTGGTGCCAGAGAGGGAGATGAGCATGGGCAAAATTGGACTACGGATGATACAGTCATCTTTTTGTTGTATAAAATTAATTTTATCACAAGGATAAAAGCTTTGTCAAACAAAGAAACCTCAGTGTCTGATTTCAAGATGTAACATGGGCATCTCCCCTACACCTCCCCTATTATGTAACTTTCAGGAAATGGTAACTTTCAGGCTATGGTAGTGATTCTATTTTTACATTAAAGGTCAGCAGTTGTGTCCTGGTGCATGTGTTTGCTAGTGTTTTAGAGTCCATGAGGAAGACACTAAAGACAAACAAACAAAGGGTGACAGATTTTTGTGTGATAATACAAATGTAAATTGTTGCATTTTCATTGAGCGTTTTAAAGTAGTATAATGTAGATTTTATGAACCTGTATGACAACTGTACATGTTGACTAGGAAACTCTTGACTATTGTAAACGAAATCAGAGCAGTGTTGGAGGTGCATGTCATGTCTCAAGAGTTCAATACTCCTTTATGGCAGGTCTCTGTTGCTCACCACAGGAGGCTCTAATTGCCATGCTTCTAAATGTGTCCTGACTCACACACACACACACACACACACACACACACAGGCTGGCTGGCCTCCTTTAAGACTGCCAGAGTTATTAACAGTGGAAAGCAGCCCAATTCTGCCCTGCATGCATTATTTAGTGTTTTTCTTTGAACTCTGAAATTCAGCACAGTTTTCCCCACATTCTGTCTCCCTTAGTGCTTCCTTTTCGAAGTTTGTCCCATTTAGCTCAGCCACTATGACAGAAGTAATACCCCTCCATTACTTGTCCAATAACCATGCACCAAGTACTCATACATGAATGCACTCTCATTCAATTGTATATGGGTTGGCCATTTTATTAGAAGGTTCTTTCATCTGGCAAAACCTTCTGTCACAACCTTTTTATCTTATTTAACATCCTTTTTTCTTCAGATTGTCTTTTCCCTTCATATATTTTTTATTTGTTTACAGACAACATGGTGGACCAAACCAAGGTGGAAACCAGTGAGGCAAAGGCCACAGAGTTGGGGAAGAAGGTGAAATACACACAATTCATTTTGGATGAAAATCATGAGCACACAGACACAACAACATACTGTGAACACATATTTAGTCATCAATCCAGAAGCACAGGAGCTATTATGGTCAGAAAGACAAACGTCAAGCTAACCTTCCTCTCAGACACATACACACATTGGGATCATAATGAAATTCTGTGCAACCACTGTCTGGCTGACATGTGATGACAAATGAGAAAAAGGAGGAACAGAGGGTGAGAGAATGAGCATACACAAGTATGACAGCCAACCAACAGACACATATTTTTACAGGCTGGCAAAAACACACTCTTACACACATTCACACAAGGGGGTAAATGCCTTGATTGTGTCGTGCTGCTGCTGCTCTGATGTTTCTGTCGGAGTGATGGGATAATTGCCAAGAGGGAGGTAAAACTAGCCTTCATTATGGCACACAAAGACACACACTCTCAACCAGGATCATATCCACACACAAATACACATTATGTGGACACACTTGGATTCATTTTTGGTGACCACACATCATAGTGTTAGTTCTGTATGATGGGGTAATTGCAGGCAGCCTCTTTGGCAGGAATTAGGGATGAGGCTGTCAGGACAGTGACAGCAAGAGTAACATATCTGGTGTCTGCAAATTAAACAGCCATGCATGTGTGTGTGTGTGTTCATGTTTTCATCTGTTTAAATGCTCTTTGTTGAAAAGAAAGTGAAAGTGAGAAAATTAGAATTGAGGGTGAGAAGATGTTTCACCCACATTTTGTCTGAATGGACATGAAGTCGTAAAATGAAAGTGAGAAGTGAGCTCATAGAAGTGCACTGAAGCATCCTTACTCAATAATTGACACTAATTTGCAGGGTAAATTATACAATGAAACTGAAAACATTAGATTGCAGGAAATGGCTTTTACAGGTCCATGAGATATGGAGACTCCTGCAGTTTCAAAAAAGACAAAAGGATTTTGCATGCAAGCTATTTGCTCCAATATTTAATCAAAGCACCAAGATGTTTTTGGTGGCTTCATTTTTTCACTGTACTCTACAACTGTTAAAATGTGTTTTACCTTATCCTTTCAATGATGTGATTTTTAAATATTGTGGACTAGTTCATTATACTGAGCTTTTATTTCATAACAGGACTGTGTTTTTGGACAGCAAATTAGAGAGTTCTCTAATTCTTGACATAGTTCTAGTCTCCCATTCAAGTACATTTTCTTTTAATCTTAATTATTCCAATCCAATACAAATTTGTTACCTAATTATATTGTATACCTTATTGTTTATTTTTGAAATAATATCTTTAATTTTTCAGGTACAACAAAAATCATTTTGTGTGATTTCTCTACACACTCTATTAAGTTTTAATTGCCAACTCTGCCTTTTGCAGCAGACAGCATCAACAGGATCTCTAACTAAAGAGGAAAAGATTTGTTAATCAGCTAGAGGCGGCTGTCACTGGTGGTACTGCATTAGTAAGATTTGCGCAGAATTAGCTAAATATTCATGACACAAACATCCTAGAGAAGCCAAATTCAACACAGTGGCATCTGTGCAGTCAGGTTACTAATGGGTTGTTTTAGCACATTAGTGAGAGAAGGTTGAGAAAAAAGTATTTACTCTCCAGAACTACCCCATTTTGTGGACTGCTATTTAACCAAATTCTGTCTCTTAATGACTCTTATATGTGTATTAGCTGGATGCAGAGTTGACAGCACGCCACGAGTTGCAGGTGGAGCTGAAGAAACTGGAGAGTGACTATGAGCTGAAGCTACGCGACCTAAGCCAAGAGAAGGAACAGCTGACTTCCTCGAAGCAGAAGCAAGAGAAGGAGAATCAGGAACTACAACAACAGCTCAGCTCTATTAAACAGCAGGTACACACAAACACATAAGCAGCCTCACCTGTCAGTGTGAGTCACTAAAGAAGACGAAATGGAGACTTGTCATGGGACAAAATTGAAAGAATTTTTCAAGGCCAAGATACACATGCAGTGTGTCCACAAGTGTGTACAATGCACTCAGTGACCCAGTGACCCAGAACCATGCACGTCTGTGTTTTCCTGTCAGTAACAGAACTACACAGTTCAGAAATAAGCTTCATTCAAAATGGCAAATGCCAGCATCATCTCAACACAGAAAGTTTCAAACACACACCCATATGTGCATGCAGTTGTCCAAAGCAAAGCATGAGCAGCATCACAAGCCAGGAATCAAACAAGCTTCTCTTATGAAGATGGCTCACTTTCTCTTTGAGGCACTGCCCACGGAAGATTTCTTCACATCTAGAGATCTCTTACTGTTTCATTGTGTGATGCTGTGCCCAACTCTCATCTGCTGCCTCACTGAGAAAGCCTGCGTCAGAGGCCCTTTATGTCCGTGACTGTCATCTTTTCAAAGTCAGAGCACACTGCACAATTTGCTGTGCTGCATACAAACACTAACAACTTGCAACATACTGGTTACATTTTACGCACCTAAGAACCCACACAGTGATTAAAGTTGTCTCTACATTTTCAGAACTCTGCATACCTGCCAGTATTAGTGATGATATTAACTTACTTTTGATCTCCTCTGTACATTTAATTTATTTAATCACATGTAAGATATTGTCTTCTCTCAAAGCCTAATATTATCTGCCTAAAGACTTTTATTAGTAATTTTTTTTTACCTGACTGATATATAAATAGTATAATCAGTGTTGACATAAAAAAATGATTTCACCCTCACTTGTAATGCAAAATTTTGTTCTCTTTAAAACTTTACTTCCTCTGTGGACTTAATTCCCCCCCTGCTGTGCATTCTTTCTTTGTCTTGTTCTCCATTCTCCCCCCATCTCTTCCCAAAATCAGTCTTACCCATGATTTAATCCCTGCCAGTTTTTTGTTTTTCTCCTTTTTGTTCTCTTTTTTTTTTTCTCACAAACCTAATCACTCACTGTTGGCATAACTGTTTCGTGGGAATGGTGAAAAACTGCCAAAGTCTAACATTAATTAAATCACTGTCAGTTCAAATATTCACAGAAACTGACATTCAAGACATGCTTTCATAAGAAATTAATGTTTATGATTTAGATTTATGCATCTGTTTATTTCCAAAAGTTGATGTTAATCAATAGTTATGATAACATACTGTGTCCTCATTTCTTTGCAGAATGAAAAATTGTCAAAAGAACTTGAGGAAGCCAAGACTAAGGTTGTCACAGTTACTGTTCCTGTGCCAACTCCCGGTTTGCCCCCTCCACCACCTGCACCTCCTCTTCCTGGCCATAATGTTGGTATGCCCCCTCCACCACCACCTCCACCCCTGCCAGGCCATGCGGCCTTGCCTGTTCCCCAGCCTCCACCTCCTCCTCCTTTACCAGGTCAAACTGGTATTCCTATACCTCCACCACCACCTCCTTTACCTGGCATGCCAATACCACCTCCTCCTCCACCCTTGCCTGGGATGGGTCCACCACCTCCACCGCCACCACCTGGGGGTCCTGGTATGCCTCCCCCACCACCAGGCCCAGGCATGCCTCCACCTCCACCATTTGGCATGGGAGGCTGGGGTGCCCCTGCACCACCTCCACTGCCTTTTGGGCTTAAACCTAAAAAGGATTACAAGCCTGAGGTTCAGTTAAAGAGAGCCAACTGGAGTAAGGTCAGTAATCTATCACTCAGATGGTTTTAAATTGTTTTTGAATTACTTATTCACTATTGTTTAACAAATCCACTGATTCATCATTCAGTAAAACTTTTTTATACCCATTTCAGGTATTGAGGGAAGAAAAGAGGTGTTTATTTATAAATGTGAAAAACACACTTTACTAGTGTTGAAAATAATGAAACTCTAAGCTAATAAACTGTGTTTCACCTTGTCATGCTCACATAAGAATAATGTAATAAAACAGGTTCATTGTAAATAATTCAAACTCAATTTAAAGTTTGCTGGCCAAGTTTTTCAACACAACATGAAATAGTGAGATTCAAAAGTAAAGTGACTTGCATGCATACGTGTATCTCATGACAATATGCTTCATGTTCTTCTCCTCCATCTCATCAGTGATCGTTAAAACCTCAAAACTGCCCTGTGTCTTTCTTTAGCCTTAAGCTACTGCTTAATGGCTATAGCAGACTTCATCAGCATTTAGTCTTCTCTCTCTCTCTCTCTCTCTCTCTCTCCCTCTCCCTCTCCCTCTCTCTCCCTCTCCCTCTCTCTCCCCCCTCTTTTTCTCCTGTTCTCTCTCACACTCTCGAGTGTTTGACGAGGATGTCACAGAAATTGCTTTTTAATCAGCCTTCTTCTTTTAACTGCACCACTGGAAGATAATTAAATTGCTGCTAGAAAGGACAGTGTTCTTTTGTAATTTAAATTAAGTTTTTTTTTTCCCTTGGTCTCTTGCTTTCCTTCGTACTCTTTCAGCTCATCCTAATATCACATTTCCTCTTCCTATTCTCTGTCTGTTTCGTCTAACATCCCCATCCCTGAGGCTTTGTCTGTAATGAAAGGCCTGATCTCTGTAAATTTACTACTGCTACTTTCTCACTTGCTCTCTTAGTTTCACTTTGTCTTTTTGTATTTTGAGTTGATTAGATGGCTCAGAAAGTGGAGGGAAAAAACAGTTGATCATGACTTGTGACTTGAATAGAGGAAAACGTGCAACACTAAAACACAGAGAGGGCTCACAGAGAGATTACCTGTGTAAGAAAGAATGTGGACAGGAGAAGGAAGTTGAAACCCTGAGTTTCTCTACATTTTTTGTGCAAAACTCTTTTTTTGGAGATATTTAGTGCAAAAATTAGAGAGGATACTTCTTGTTTCCCCTTCTTCCATTCTTCTACCCTTCCATCCTTCCCAGCCCTCTCACTCTACTGCAACCTCTTTCTTTTACAGCTCAGCTGTTTCTTTTGTTCTCTCAACTGCTTTATCTGCTCATCTCATTGTCTGCCATATGCACAGATTTAGTCAATTAGATGACACAGTTAACTAACAGATCTTTTTTAAAAATCCTTTCACTCTTTCTTCTCTGTCTACATACTGGCATTTGTCTTTCAGATTGGACCTGAAGACCTCTCTGAGAACAGTTTCTGGACCATGGCAAAGGAGGATAAATTTGAAAACAATGAGCTTTTTGCCAAACTCACCTTGACCTTCTCCTCGCAGACAAAGAGTGAGTGTTCGGCTTGTGTTTTTACTACTGAGAGTTATCATTTTATGTTTCATAGTAATAAGCAATGTTTTTCTCTGCTTCTCACCTCTCTCAACTCCATATCTATTTCAATCCTCCTGCCTCCAGCCACTAAAGGTAAGAAATACACACACGCACTTCCATTTAGGTTTTCACACATCTTTCTAGCCTTTTCACCCGTCTCTTTCTCTGCTTGGAGGACACGCTGCACATTTGCATTATTCAGCAATGCTGTGTCAAAACATACCCTCACAAGAGTTCATGAATAAACCACCCACACCTGTGTGTTCATCTACTCAATATGCCCGTGACTTGTTGTGCTCAGATGGAATGCTCACCTCCAGGTGAGATGAATCGAGACTTGGGGACAGAGGGAGAGGTGGATAGAGTGATAAGAAGAAGGTCACTGATGTCCTTTGACTAGCCACCTGCTGTCCTGGCACAATGTGCTGACACACAGGCATATATTCACATACACACACCTGTCCACTCCTATCACCTTGTCCCAGTGTCACTGAGCCTTCTGCTCTAACTCCTCCATATTCATACCATAACCAGGATACCAGGAGTCTCAGACAGACAGCGCGTGTGGGTGTGTGTATAAATCCATCTGACCTTAAGATTCAGTCTTGGAACACATACTGTTGCTCATGTTATATACATAAACAGAAGTGCGCAGGCACACAGGGCTAATACTAGCTGTAGATGTCATCTAAATGTCAGTGTTGGCAGCTGTCCCATCTACAGTAGGTCTCCCTATATTGCACGTTCAAACTTCCTCTTGTCATTTGTTAACCCCCCCACCCCACTCCTTTGGCCTGTGCACGCATGCTTCCCCTTTTTATTGGCTGAGACAGCCGTCTGTTCCAGTTGATGTCTAATAACCTTTTCTGAGAGCTGACTGTAAAGTCACAGTGGCCTTTTCATAGCCCCACACCTGTCTATTTGTCTGCTTGCGTGGATGTACTATATGAGAGAGAGAAAGAGACATAGAGAGAGAGAAAGCGAGAGGGAGTGAGAGAGAGACCAGGTCTTTATTACTCTGTGTTGTAGATTTCCTGTGCAGGTTCTGAATCAGTAAAAGCGCAGATTGAAACAGTATTTGGATTTTTTTCAAACTTGTGCCGGGAGATATTGTGTGTTTGTGAATACTCCTATGTGCTTTGACCTGCACTGTGTGTTAGTGTGAGTGTGTAATATGTGAGCATGGTGTTGCCCATGCACACATTCTACATAATCTATCAGTCCTTGTTATGCAGACTGACCTTTCACCCCTCTTCCTATCTTCTCTTGCTTAAGTACAGTGCTCAAGGCCTAATGCATTCCCTCTGACCTCCTTATCATTCTCCTTATCCCTCACTTCTGAGAGCAAGGCTGTACTCTTCCTCATCCTACTCCTCCTCTTGCACCTCCCGTTCCTTGTTACCCAGCATGAGGTGACCGACATCATACTGAGCCTCTGCTGACCCTCTCTGACCCTTTCTCCTCCTCTCCATCAGCTGCCCAGCAGCGCAGCTAGGGTTGCACGCACACCCACATCCACACAGAAAGCACATTCAGGGTGCCAGTGTTCTCAGGGCAGGGTCAAGGGTGTTGACCTCCGAGACACGCTGGAAGAGCAGAGAGCTGATGCTGGGAGACACACCCTCTGGCTTGTGCACACACTTTGACACACACTCATACATAGACAGTGGGCATATGTTGTTTTTTTTAAAATCTTTTTCTCTTTTACTTTCATTCTAGTGTGTGATAACTGGCTCAGGCCAGTTATCTTTCATGCTGCAAATGTTCTTTACCAACCATGTCCCACAATACAGTTAAATAGGACGTAACTGTTTTTGTTTTAGTGGAAATATTTTGCAACTTGAAGGGAATGTATTCCAATGTATAGCACATTTGTTATAAAGCATTTTCTAAAGCATTTGATATGTTTTTGATGTTTTACCTAATCACACCCATTTGAAAAGAAAATATTAGATGATACATTATTAATGACATACTGAATTTTATTACGTAAGGATGCTTTTGAGTGAAGTTGAACTGATGCCCAGCCTGAGATTATAGCAGTCTGCTTCACAGCAAGCTGTACTTCTGAGCATGTCTGCTTACTGTGGTTTAAGAAAAAAACTATTTTATGATCCATCTAGTATGTTCGACAGTTTGTAACTTGCAAATATTCCCCTGCAGTATCTGAGGTGGAAAATCCCTGTGGTTACAGTATGCCAAAAAAGACTATATTTTTTATTTTCAGTTATTGCAGTTGCTGACTGTAAGATCTTACGACCAGAAGTCTGATAGGACTGTTTGCAACTGCAGACACTAAAGATGGTGATTAAGTATGTGCTGCGAGGCTCTAAGGCAGTTAGTTTTTAGTGGATAACGTCATGCGACAAGCTTATCCCCACACATTCTCCCTTAAAACAAGGGTTTTTGACTTTTTAGTTTTTTCTTCTTTCTTTTGATTACAACAGTAACTGTTGTTATGATGCAGAGTTACCTTGTGGTCTTGAAAAGTGCAGGACAGTAGTGACAAGGTTATATAATAGCCTGAGCTGTTTTTTTCCCCTCATTTTAGACTCCCTTTGATAGCAGGTACCTTTTGAAGTCGGCACCTCAGATAGGCCAATTAGCAAAAGAATGAAAAAGCAAGAGTGGAGGTGGAGAAAATGGAGAGGTGGTGAAGGAGGTAGGCAAAAAAAAAAAAAAACAGAAATGAGCAGCGGGAAAGACTGGGCTACAGGGAGCTGGTGATTAATTTGATTCGGGAGAGAAAAGAAAGAAAAGGGCCAGGAGCATATATGATTATTAATCCTTATAATAGGAAGATAATTTTCATATCCCAAATCTCCATCTTTACACCCTTCACTTGGCTGTGCCTCAGTCTGTGTGGCTGTGTTTCTAGGGCCTGTTATAGTAAGATGACCTCATTTCCCTTTCTTGCAAGAGATACCCAGCACATTTTCATTGCAGTTCATTGGACATTGCTGCGAAACAAATCTACATATGCAACCTTTGTGTAAAACAATAGCTTCCTGTAAAATACGGATAAAATTATTACAATTGAGTTCCTTCTCTAGGTATAGGTGTGTGTGTGTGGGTGTGTGTGCACACAACTAAAGTTGTAAACAAATCAGTTAGAGGTCTGAAATCTCAAGAGGCTTGTAGTAGTGTTGTTGATTTTATTATAACTTTAGTTGTTGGCGTAAGTGTTTGTTGTTGTACTTTGCTGTACAGTACATTAAATCATCGTCATTGTTAGAATGGAAGAATTTTAAGGCACTTGAAACAAGCTCACCTATGCTTAGCTGGATTGTTCATAATGAACAGTCTGATCCAAAATGCTATGAAATCAGTTTAAATGTACAATTTATACAGTCACAACACACACAGGCCTTATGAATAATGTAGAATATAAAAGCTACTTGTCCAAATTTGCTACAATTTAGAAAGGGGGGAGGATCCTTTGTTACATCCCTGTCTTTTTTCTCCACACAAGTTTAATAATCCCCCCATAGCCCAGGTCTAGAGCAGATTTATTTTCCCACTGTTGACTCTCCTCTTCTCTAGGTCACAGCTATAAAACATTTGTAAGGTGTTGTATGTCTGAGTGTACAATTTGTGTATGATTAGGGAGAGTTTTGTTTGTGGAATCTGTAGATACAGAGCTGCTTTCTCCCTCGACGGTTTAAAATATGTACAATTAAAGCACTTACTTGACTAAATGAGGAATGGGCACACTTAAATTTAGCCTTAAGAGCGTTTGTGCATGCCTCTGCCATTGTGCTAAGTTAGTATTTGCTCTGAAAAACATGTGTGTAATGTATAAAGCTCTGTGAGTGTGTTTATGTCTCTCTGTATATGTTTGCACTTGTGAATCCCACAGTAATCGACCTGGTTAATAAATCATACAGTGTTCAGGCTGCAGAAGGAGAAGCGGGTTAATGCAAGGGGTCACTAATGCTGTGAAAAGAGCTGGAAAAAATATTGCGCTATTCTTACCTTCTATTCTCTCTCTTATTTCATTTTTGGATGCATCCATTTCTCCATTTTCACCACTATTCTCTATTTTCTCTCTGTACGCTTTTCCCCAGTAACAAATGGCCACACAATTGGATGACTGTGGGTTTGTTCACAGTGGTGTCTGTGACATACATAAATCTAAACAGCGCCTATCGTCCATTTATAGACAAGCTTTCCACTATGCAGCAATAATCGGCAAATTAAAGATTTGATGGTTATTGGTTACATCAGGTGTTATGTGTAAATCAAAGTGTGTTTGTGTACCACTGCTTAAGTTTAAATCCTAACTATTGCTACTGAGCCATCAGCAATAGTGGTGCATTAGGTTGGCAATGCTGCCTCTTTAAGCCTCTGTGTGTATTCTCAGTGTGGCAATTGCGAGCATTTCCTCGTTCGCCATCTCTTCACGGTTCAGGAGCAGCTGAAAAACGACGCTCATTCATCAGGTCTTATCAGGTTCAAACACATCTGTGTGGCTTGCGCTGCCAACCGCAATAGCTCACATGCACACACAGGAGCATACACTTTTGTCAGTAAGCGCTCTCTTGTACACTCACACTCACGCTCACAAATGCTTTTGTCTCGCTCACACTCTTCATTTCATTCCTTCCTCCTTTCCGCCCTCGTTACATCTCTCTCTCCTCTGTTTTACATGCAAATGAGCAGTGTACTCATGGTGGAGAATTACCGCTGTGTGTGCCTAATCTCCTTGCTGCCTTTTCTCTCTCCTGGAGATTATCCTGTTTTTTTTAAAGGGAATAGGCCTTCTTTGCTTCACTTGGCTACTTTTCCAAACAGCCAGCCAGCCAGCCAGTCAGTCAATCAGCCAGCCGGCGTGCCGTCTCTCATTCCAGCACCATTACCATTTAAATGTGTCCAGTGATATGACAGCTGAGCAGGGCCTAAGAGGAAGAGTGTGCGTGTGTGTGTATACATCTGTAATCTTTATGAGTGCGTGTGTTAAATTGGGGGATTATCTGATTAACTTAAACGCTTGTTACAGATGCTAAATATTCCTATTGTTAGGTGTTTTTCTTTTTCAGCCAGGCCAAGAGATTAAAACATGATCAGAGATGAGCGGATGAAGGAATATATCTCTGAACACCTACGCTCCTTTCACCCACTCTTCCTTTCTGTTTTTCTCTTTTGGTCACAAACATGTATGTATGCTTTATGTCTCTGTGTGTAACACCTCTACATTTATATATTGCCAGTGCTTTTGACGGTAAAGGTGCTTTTAAAGGGAATTTTACTCTTGGTGTGTTGTGGAGAAATAGCAATTATACTGAGACCATTTCTGTGAATCATATAGAAAGCTTGTTAATTACTAGGAAAAATGAAAAAAGGATGTAGACAAAAGTATTGTAGATTGACTATTCTGCCTGAGGCAGCAAGTCCCTTTTCATTTTTTTTTGCAATATGAGATACCTATCCATAAGGGTGGTGACACACATGCATACAAGCACAGATGCGTAGACACATATAGGAACCCACTTTGATGTCACTGATAGCATACATTAAAAAAATGAAGCAGTAAAGAGCAACAACTTCAAAGATGGAGCTGACAAGATGGAAGCATTAGCCACATCTCCCTCCTCCTTTTCTTCTCCATTGATTTCCTTACCTCTCATCTCTTATCTCTGGCTAATAAAGGGACTCTTTATGAAAAGAGACAATGAACGAGAGGTAGGAGCAGAAAAGGGACACAAGAATAGTGGAGGGTGTAAGATAAAGCATCCTGTGAAATGAGAAAAAGAAAGATAGAAAGCTGCAACTGTGGCATCTGAAATGTCCAAAGCTTCCGTCTCATTCCGATTGTTTAACAGTAGCCTTAAGCTGCTACTGATGCAGTGCTGGCTAGCTAGTGACTTATTAGGGTGCTATTAGACTGTCTTCTCCATTATGCTGATGGCTCAGATCATGTCTCCAGGGTTCTCACACAACTACACATATTAAAACTATCAATTTTAGCCAAACTTTGTATACACTTGTACAAACTTTCTTACTCTGAACATTTTCTTGTTTATTCCATTCCATTGTGTATATGTGAGCTGTGTGTGTGTTTTGTAACCTTCCCAGTTTTTATTGCTGGCAGTGTAACAAGGCCCCTCGTCTCTCACTGTGTAGGCTGTGTGTGTAATATGGATAACCCAGTGGCATTTACTCCAGACACCGATGGTATTTACAAGGACCAGGCCATGCTCCACTTTCTGACCTTAATCTGGTGCGAGTAACCTTGTGACTGTGTGTGCAAAATTTGTGGTCGTGTGTCATAGATGTATGTAGGTACAAGAACGATGCATGATTTATGCGAATGCAATTAGGTGTATGCTACTTGGTCAATTACAGTTGGTTTGCTCCTAGCTCATAGCTGCCTGCTTGTGTGTGTTTGCATGCTAAAACCTTTGCTCCATTACTCAGAATCTGCATGTGTCGTATTCTCTGAGATGTGGGCTTTGCTTCGCCCTGCAGGCACCTTAATTTTTCACCATGCTGTGTGCTATACTACACTGCACTGCATGAAAGCATATGTCTACTCCCTCTCCTGCTCCCACTTCCTTTCAATTCATCTACCTCCCTCGTCTCCGTTTTCCCCTACCACGCACCCACCCACGGACCCTTCACCACACACACATGCACATGTCTAATCAAAGCAAGGAGCTCTCCAGATTAGCACTGGAGAAAACTCCCTAAAGACATTTCTTCATTTTGACCATTTTCAGGTACTCTCTTCCTTCCCCCCACCACCTCATCTGTGCTAGCTTTGAATTTTTAACCTCCCCACTGAATAAGAGATGTGGCTATCCTCTAGGGGGTAAGAAAAGTTGGAGGGAGGGCAAGGAATGAAGGAAGCGAGAAGGCGGGGGAGGCAGAAAGGAGAAGGTTGTCCCTAAACATGCTTTCACATTTATCCCCTAAAAACTCCACTCTATATGCTCAATAATGCATGACCTACTCCCCACCGTCTCTCCCCTCCTCTCATTTCCCTCTTCCTTCATCTCCTTCATCATCTTCTTGTCGGTTCCCCAAGTGCACATCACTCCACCCGGCAGATTAACTGCTGGCTGAAACTGAGACTGGCAAAGCAGGGATATAGTAGCAGGGCATCACAGAGTAACAGTGAAAGAAGGAGAAAGAAAGCAGATGAGTAATTTGTCATTGTGTGAATGGAGTTACGGCTTTTACTTATTGATCTGAGGAAGTGGGCTTTGAAGTCCAGCAGTAGTGCCTGAGTGCACCCAAAAATTGGAGTCCAACTTGAACCATAACTCCCAAAATTATATTTTATTAATTTTTTAAAATTATTTCATTTGAACAAGAATATGACTAGAGTACTCAGTATAGTACTTCCTTTGTGTAGAGTACTTCCTTTGAGTAGAGTACTTCCTTTGCCATCACATAGTGCACTGTGATGGCAAAGGAAGTAATAATGCAGGGGTTGAGCGGTAGTCTAAGAAACGGTAGTCTAAGAAACATATGGTACCTATAAGTAATGCACGTCACACACTTACTGCTTGTATTTTGCTCTTTTGTTTTGGATGTATTTTACTTATAAGCACTTTGTCTGCTAGAACTGCTACACTGACGATGTGAAGCGAGCAGAGTGAACCTTTCAGGACTTGTTGTGCTTGTACATGGCATCACCAGCATCTCCTGACTGTTTGGGTGAATGGAGTGGCACAACAGAGATATCTGAGATCTCTCCAATAACGGCTTTTTAAATCTGCTCTGAAAAGTTTTTGAAGAACATAGATAGTTTGTGCTTTCAAAGATTCATGATGATTTGTTTGCCCTGAAGTCTTTTTTTTCATGCTCAGTTTTCTGCAGTTGCCTCAAAAATGATCATGGTTTAATACCGAAATGAACTTCAAACTACAAACAGCATAAAAATATTACTACTAATAATAAAATAAAATAAGTGTTAACATTTTTTTAAATTATGAAAGTTTCTTGTCTGCTTTTGATAAAAAATTGGAATTTAGCAACATGCTGCTTTGCCTTCTTTCCAGGCTCTAGAACACGTGCGTAGTGCTTGATTACGGCACTGCAGGATTTTTTAAGTTTACTTCTCACAAGATAGTTGGCTAGCCTTAGAACGATAACAGCTTGCTGCCACAAAGTGCAAATGTTTGAGAGCTGGATTGATGATAACAAGTATGCTGCTTGATTGAAGCCAGTTGAAAGAAACTAACAGGAAGACCATTGCACTGTTTGTCAGAAAAAAGCAAAAATTGAAGCAGCAGATGGGAGTGGCAGGTTCACACTTGTTTTCTGTAGCTAATAGACAAGCCGTCAGTATATGTAAATTGTGACGTTCAGTATTAAGATTTTCCACTTCTATTTTGATCTTGTTTACTTGTTAAATTCCCCTCAAGTATTTTGAGATATTGTTAATATGACTTTGAAAACCTGCATGTACTGTTAAAAAAATGAAGCACTTGTTGTGAAAGGCGCAGATGGATGGAGACTAATCTTGGTTCAGTGGATGAGAAGATGGATGGTGTTATTGAGGACAAAATGAAGGAGAGAGGCACAGAATGAATGAGGCTTGGAGAAGGACGAATGCAGGCAGGAGTGATCTGTGTACAATTGAACAGAGCTGAGGGAGGGAATGAAGGGATGACAAATGTTCAATAGGTGAAGAGACTAGAAGCAGAGTTATGGAGACAGAGCTGAGGTAAAATGAGGAAACTGAGTTAACTGAGACGGGATAGCATGGGAGTAAAAACGTGTTAAAAAAAGGTGTCCTAGTTGGTCAAAGTGATTTTCATTGCTGGCTGATGTAATAGTGAGCCCTCTGAAGGACAGAATACAGTCCCTCTCTTTGGGGACCTGATCAACATGTATGTTAGGTATGCCCTTTTCTCTGTCAGTATACAGCATGTGAGAAGAAAGACAGGATGTACTGAGACCTTTGCCTGCTTTTAATCTTATTTTTGCTTTGCGTCTATCTATTTAAGCCCCTGAGAGGTGGAACACATCACAGCGAGCATTTTAATGCCTCAATCTTCTGGCAACGTTTGGCTCTCCTCTGAATCTCTCCACTTCCCTCCCCTCTTTCTGTTCCCCAAACAGCTTATTTAGGGCTTTGTACTTAAGTTAGGGCTTGTGCACAGTTAGTGGTCAGTCGGCCAAGGCATGCACACAGACACTTATAATATATGCCACTGGGCTTTCTTAGAGATTGTTGTGTTAATACTGCATAGCACTCAAAGGCATCAACAAGCACCATAGTGCTCCTCTGAGACCTAGAATGCAAGAAAGCATGCTAATTCCCCCACCTTACTCAGTGTATCCCTTTGTTATCCTCTTCTAGCCATCCAACCACAGCTAAAATGGGTTATTGTATTTTACAGCAAAAATGCTGACTTGTTGATAGTGTGTACATTTTTTAATGCATAGATAGAAATTAAGAGATAGTTAGTCTTACTGATAAAATCAGACATTTTACTTACTACCTAATTTTTTTCATCAATAAAATCATAAATTCACAGACACAATGGACAAATTATCCCAAATGCCCAACCTCAGATGGTTATTTGCAAAGTTCAGTGTTCATAGACTCAGTAGACAATATGCTGTCTTCAGAGACCTCTGGGTTACTTCATTTTGCAGAATAATAAAGAATACAACAAGGAACGATTTGTGTGGCAGCTTTCAAACCAGGACAAGTGTGTATGCCCAGGGGCCTGCGTTTGTTATTTGAGTAGGCACATGTCCCTCATGAGTCCTTGCTTAAAAGGTGTAAAGCAAGGCTAAGAGTTCTTGCCACTCACCACATTAATTCACAAGTGTTTCATGACCTGTTGTCAAGGGACTCCTGCAGTTGTGTACATGTGTATGAGAGACATTTTGTTTTTGTCAGAAAGAGTGGAAGCAACTGTGTGCATGTGCTTTTATGTTATAGGGGACAGAGACACTGTCAGCTTCATTTCCAAGCATGAAGTAACCACGTAAAGAGTGGCCGTATGAAACTGCAAGCTGAAAAACAGCAAAGTCTCAGACAGACACACACACAGACCACATACACAGAGTCATCAGGCGAAGAGTGAAATCTTGGACTTGTCAGGCTGTGAGCCATAATCCAGTTTAGACGGATTAATTGGGAATTACGGAGTGTAATGTTATCATTGGGTGATGCAGTCACATGCATGCACATACACATCTCGCTCTGTTTCAGTGTGTATAGAGCACGGATTATTCAGAACTTAGAAAGAAAAGTAAAGTAGCTTTTATGAGTTTTCTGACCTTCTCATGCAGTTTTTCCCTTTTCCATTTTCTCTCTACCCTCTCCCCCCAATCGCTGGCTGTCTTACTTTCTATCCTCCTTGTTACTTTGTACCCTCTTCCACTCGTCAGTCACCCCTCTGCGCTATTTTGCTTCATCTCCCTTCCGTTCGTGTATTCAAGAGACATCCATAAAATAACTTTTTCAGTCTTCTCCATGCCCTTGTTTTCTGCAGCTCTTGTCTGCTTTCAGTGCCCCCATTATACTGTCTTCTATGACCCTGTGTCGGCTCTTATTCAGTGCTTTCATCCTTCCAGTCAGACTTTGTTAAAGACAGAGGAGTGTAAGAAAGGTCTCCATAGCGGTGATACTATTTAAAGAAGGCTACATCATTCAGGTGTTCCATTCTGGATGTCCATTTTATGTCTGGCTTTCCATTTTTCTTAGTTTCTCTTCATTTCTGCATTGAAGACTGAGGCCTGGGAACTATTACATTTGCTTGGCTCAAGTCTTAGCCTTTTTGCTGTATGATGCAGCGCTGCTTTCAGACAAGAGTTGAGTGGCTTACCTTTGTCCTTGAGACAATGCTTTCAGTCTTCCTGCTTTTTACTCCTCTACCCATCTACTGGCTTATTTGTGGAAATGTGTGCACCAATACTCTGCGCTTCATGTTACACAGTGATTTTAAAGATAGGTTTAGAAATGAAAAGCAATAAAAATGCAGGGGTAACAACAGGAAGAAAGAAAGTACATTCTTTTTATGGCCGTCTGAGTGTATTCTGAACTGTTTGAATTTTGTGTGCGCCCACCTGGTGAATTCAGTGAGGTGTGTTGATAATTGGTTATAATATTGTTTTTATTAATACTTGATTAAAGTTTTAGATTGTTGTGTGCGTTTATATCATCCACAGTCATGTAATACAAATGGAAATTGTTCCTCTCCTCATTTCATTTTTTTTTATTTTTCGAAAAAGAAGAAGCATTAGAATGAAAGCATGCAAAAGTCATCCTCAGACCACAGTGTTCGCTGTTATCCTTCCATCTCACGTTTTGCACCTCTGGTTTTATGCTCTGTCTTTGTCTCATTTCTTTAGCTGTCTTCTGCTCCTTCTATCCCCTTTTCTTTCTTATTGTCTGACACCCTCCCGCTCTCTTGTTCCCTGTGGCGCTATTGGCAGCACTCTGTCTCTGTCAGGTGTGTGAGATAGCCTTCACGCCATTGACTTGGAAGAGATAGGTGTTGGGACTCGTCAGCCCCAGTTCAGCTGTTTTTTTTGTTTTTCTCTTGAACTCTTTCCTTTCCGAATGATAAACAGTCACTTTTTCTGGTTGGTCTCTCATGTCAATGAAGGTTATTAGATATTTAATAGATCACACTGCAGACGCCCACTGCATGTTTATCCCTCAAACATAACATTGGTTTCTGTTTTGGGGAAAAAATGAACTTGTAGAGTTTTCAGATTTAGTGTAGATAAGTCATTCACCTCTAAAAGTTCGTTTGAGAGTTGACCGTTTTACACAAATATATTCATGACATACTGGAGGATTTGTCAGAAAAATTTAAACCTGGGAGCAAAACAATGGAATAAGCAGATTGTGAGGATAATTTGAGTTAATGTGACTTGGCTAACTTCACTTCAGGTCATAAACACATCACATACAGTTTCACTATAGTGTCCCTGATGACAGCAGCATAACTTTGTCACAGACAGGAAATAAGCAGGCATAGTTTTAGCGGTGATGGATTATATACCTCAAGCAAGTTTCAAGTCTTAGCAAGTTGACTTTCATCCCGTACTAAATTAAAAAAGTTTCCAAAACCATCTCAGAAACTCAGTACACTGTCAGCTACTCAAAATGTTATGGCCAATGCTCTTGCAAACATTTGCATATTTACTCATGCAGCAAGAGAGAATCAAGGGAATTTCACTGGAGTCACATTTCTTCTTGATATGCAAATGGTCAAAATGAACCATTCTTTCGCCTTAACTACTTTTGCCATATATGGTCTGGTCTGATTATTGTGACTTTATATGTGTATACATTTTTTTTTATTTTCTCATATTTATTCCCCAATATTTTGTGCTCATTAAAAATGGAACTGCCGTGTCTGACTTTGTAAGATAAGTGATAATAGTAAGAATGAGCTAAGCAAACTAGCTGTATAATGGGTTCTTTATTTTCAGCAGGATAAGAAGCAGTTGTAGTTATTTTAACATTACGACAATCAACTAATCCAATATTTATGTCGAAAATATTATGTAAATCTAGTAACAAGCTAAAACCTGATGACAAACACATTAAAATGAGTATCAGTTGGTATAAATTTGAGATTGTGTGTTTGTTTGTGTGCCAGAGAGAGGGAGGAAGAAAGAGAGAGTAACAAGGCCAACTCTGCCCTCAGGCTGTTTGGCCCCAAACTCTCATCAGCCTGCTGGTGCTGAAACATAGAACCTTCTGCCCCTTGCCATTGTACAACCACAAATACACAAACACATACGTTCATAGAGCCCGGCAAACACAGACACACACATAGAGGAGTCTTCATGCAGCCATAATGTACGTAGTCGAAGTTGGTGACTAAATCAGCTTCCCCATCTATTGCTGTCATCCTTACTTGTTGTTATCAGTGCATCCCATCTTTTATCAACCTTCCCAATCTGTCTGTGCCTCTATCAGACACTTTGTATTTCCATATCTTGACTCCGAGATGAGTTTTCTTTTCTTACTTCTCCACTCCCTTCATCCTTATCTTGTTTCTTCGCATCCCCATACATTCACCAGCTTTAGATTACTTTGAGAATGTTTCTTGTTTGCTTTCTCTCCTCTCCCATTTCTCTTTCTCTCTCTCTCTCTGTTCCCCTCCTTATCTACCCCCTCCTCGTCTCTCGTCTCTCCTCTCCCCTCCATGCCTCCCTCTCTTCTGGTGGTGGTTTTAATGCATTATGAAAATGGACTGAGGCTATGAAAGCAAAACAGGACACGTTTGGCTGTTTAATGTGACTCTTTTCACTCCTCATGTCCCTCGCTGGCAGCCTGTGTGTGTGTGTGTGTGTGTGTGTGTGTGAGTGTGTGTGCGTGTGCGTGTGCGTTTGTGTGTACATACATCCATTCTGTCTGTATGTCTGTGTACACACATGCATGTTCTTCAGCTGCAGTGAACACTGAAAGCTCAATGTGACCAACACTTCAGCTGGTCTTTAGACATGCAGTGACACGTTACTGCTCTTTAACATGAACATCTGCAACGCTCTCGACGCACACATGCACCCACTTTGAGCAAGCATTAAACTGCATGAATAATAGAATAGGCAGGTGAATGGCATGGAACACATGTTTATCTGACTCGTGTGTTAATGGAAAAGCGTATTGGGGCATGGATAGAAGGATAAGAGATGAAGGAAGGGGTGTTTGAGGCAGAACATAAGTTTTACCGTAGTGGGTAATGTGACATGGATGCAAGTCTCTTTTTTTTCTCCTATTATCTCAACCTCGTATTCACTCCACATGATATTGATAGTGTTTTTATTTGTAAGAAGTTAAATCTCTTCATCTCTTCAGAGTGTGAGATAATTCTATGGAGAACTGGGGTCCAAATAGCTTACTAGATGGATTGATGATGGCTGGACTGAGGATAGATGGAGAATGGGATGAATCAAACTGAAGTTTGGTTGGTGACAGATGAGCAAATGTTTGTTAGCTGTTATATGTTGTTTGACTGTTGGATTAAGGTTGAGAATATGTTGGAGTGAGGTCATCAACCACTGTACACTTCAGTGTACTGTATCTAAATGGAGTTGAAAAAGCTGATTATGTTTGAGCCAGGAGTTTAATGAACTTTTACAGTGCTACTTGACAGAACAGGAGCCTTGATTTAAAATAGCCTCAGTCTTTTCTTGTCATTTTTCCCTCCTCAGCCACCCCTTTCTGCCTCTCTGTCACCATCCCTCTTGCTTGCTCTTTCTCTATGATGCAGAGGGAGTGTGTGGATGTGTGGCTGGCGGTGGATATTCGGAGCGCGGGCGGCGTATGTGTGTGCATCAGGGTTTAATTGCGGAGTGCATAGATACGAGTGTAATTAGCCAGCGCCTGCTTCCCTGCCGCCCGGCTAACAACCAGCTTCCCCTCTGTGCCTGCTCTTTCTTTCTCTGCCTTTCTTCTTTGTCTCCCTCCCTCTCTCTCTTGTCTCCTGCCTGTTGCCACAACGACAAGCTTCACTCTGCCATTGTTCCCCGCTGTTCTCGAAGAACAAAGGAGGAGGCTATTAGCACCCTGAGAGTAGAGTGGTGGAAATGGTGGAGAGGCATAGAGAAAGAAAGAAGCATCGCTGTGAGGGTGGGATGATGAGATGAGTGTGAGAGAGGATTGGTGAACAAGTTAGGGAAGGAGAAAGACAGGTTTGAGAGAAATGACAGAGAATAAGGGAACAAGAGTTTGGGAGATTTACACAGAGTGGGAAAAGACGGGAAAGCAAAGAAAGGACAGATGAGACGAAGAAAAAAGCTTGTGAGGCAGAAAAGAAAGGTCTTTTTCTTTCTTTTTAGGAGCTAAAAGTGACTTTGAGCAAGTTATTTAATTTAATCCAGAGAGAAACATACTTAGCCTCTCCAAAGAGTTTCATTCTATCTTTTCTCTTTATAATTTCTCTCACACTCTCTCATACCCCCCTTTCTCAATCCATTATAACCAGAATTTAAGACATTTTGTGTGTATATACGTATTTGTGTATACACTCTCTGTTCTGTTTACGTACGAATACTGTGTGTCCTTCCTCTCCTTGGTTGAAAGTGTGTGCCCTCTGCATGAGGGTCATTAGTAGAGAGTGTAGGCGGGTAATGTGCTGACTGAATGGCTGGCCATCTGAATGTTAACAGATTGTAACACAGGACAGAAAGTGAATTTGGTTTTCTGGGGAAAATAGAGCAAATTACGCTTTTATAGCTCTCTGCCACAATCCTTTGCTCCCTCCATTACTCACTGGGTGTAGCAAGAGAGGGACGAGGGGGGAGTAGAGCTGGAGAACAAGTGATTGGTACAATGTCCTTACCGAAGAAGACGGCTGTGTGATTGTAAAGCCTTGGTTTATTGGGACGTTCAGGGTTCTTGTGCCCTGTATTTTTGATGTGAAGGTTGTGGGCATTTTTAGCAATCAAATGTCACTTTGCTGTTCATGGATTAAAATGCCAGGAATTGTTTCCAATCAGTAACATCTGAAATGTCTGTCATGCAAATAAGGCATGATCATGCTTATACTGTTTATTCAAAGCGAATAAGAATTACTGCTCTAAAACTATTCTTAAATATTTATAAGCATAACGGTTGCAAATATTGCTTGCCACTTGTTTTTCTGTCTGAGCAGATAATTAATAGAAACTGCTGGACTATCAATGCAAAATAGAGAGTGGTCTAAACAATAAAACAGAACAAAATAACTGTGAGATGTAACACATCTTTGACCAGTCAGACTTCTGGACTAAAACCTGTAGTTGTGCAGCATTTGACTGTAGTGTAGAAGATATTTTCACTCCTGAATAACTCAGTTTCTAACCCACTGACCTTATGTTAAATTTTAAAGAGGTATTTAATTCACGAAAGTTTGATTTCCTTTCAAGATTCATATTGTTCATGTTCACCCTGACACTATCCATATATTATCCAATTCACTAATGACTTTTGCTTGACTTCTTGACACTGCTCAGTATTATAATTTGAACAAATATGGCCAAAGTTCACTGATTGCAGTTACAGAAGATGCAGATTACAATGAGAGATTTTAACTATTTATTATTTTGGTTACTCTCTTGCCTCTGATGAGAAAATTGAGAAAAAAAGGAAAATACATTAATTCAGTTTTCTACTGTGTCTCTTTGGGAATAAGACATGGGGATCATTTAAATGGCTATAAATGACTAGAACTAAAAAGTCATAATGAAGTTGCATGCGCAAGAGAAAAAGATAAGTTTTGGTCAGGGAATTAAAACACATTTTAGCTGAAGTGAAACTGCAGTCAAGGTTGGCTCAAGGGCAGCAATTCTTAGCCAGGCAATATATGTGTAGGTTGACAAGTGTGCACACACACACAGAATCTCGTATGAGGATTCACCTGTTTGACCTGTTAGTTCTGTTTACCTCCAGGGGTAGATAGGAATATCCTTTTCTGCGATGTGTGTTGCATCGTGGCAACAGAAAGATTGTATTCCTTCTTCCTGGAGGGCACTATGTCTCCATCAGTCTAACCCCACATGTCTCTTTCTCATTTTTTCCTTCTTTTCTTTCCTGCTTCCTTGACCTATCTTCCTGTATTCTCTCTCCTTTCCTCTGCTTCCCTCTCTGAGCAGACGGACTGCCATTCAGCTTTATTATTTTGTATATACTTCAAATGAGGAGTCTCTTGTTTACTCTCTGTCAGTCTGTCATGGTCACTTTTGCTGTTTCTCAATTTGTGCAATACCATACTCGCATGTGTGTTTTTATGACTGCTTTCACAATGGAATGTATGGTAAATCTAACAAATATTCAAAAAGTTTAAAATGGACACTTCTTTTCCTTAGCACCACATGGTCTCGGGAATGGGCAGAGCTACCACTATATTTTTTTTTTAAGTCTCTCAAATGGCAGAAGGAGGAGGACATGTTTTCATTTCCAGGAAGTAAAAAATTGTCATGATTGATTTGAAACCACAGTACCTTGTTGTAATCCATTCATTACACCAGGGTCAGCATGGTTTACGGACTCTCAATTTAAGATATCTTTCTCCTCTGCTTTCCCTCACTCTGGCACCCCCCTGCAAACCGTTCAGTCCCGTATTTTTTCCTGACCTGCTCTTTTTTTCTCCTTTTATGTTTTTTCAGATTCGGTTCAACGTATTCTAATTCAGTCTATCTTTCACTTTCTCATAATCCATTACACCTCTCTAATCTCACTGTTTTTCTCTCCATCTCTCTTTTGTTTTTTAAAGGTCAGTGTTTGTTTTTGTTTTTTGCTGTTACACCCAGGGACTGTCTAGCTTTTAATAATACTTGGCTGTTCCCTTTGCCCTGTCCCTGTAGAAGCATGCATATATACGGATTTATGCACCTGCTCTTGTGCACAGAGGTGGAGTGCACTCGTGCATAATAAACAAAGGTTCAGGTATTGTCCAGCTGCAAGTCAACTCGTTACATTTTCCCCCTAGTTGTTTCTTTAGTTTTGCAATTAGTCAGTAAATATGTACGGAAACATAGTTGAGAGATTTACTTAATCACTAATTGATTTTTGTTTTAGTTAGTTATCTTCCATAGTAGGAGTTCATCACACAACAGGACAGCAAATAAGACAGGGGAAGGTTGTCATGGTGATATGAATCCCTTGAGGGTACACCCCCCCCCTCATTTATTCTTTCCCACAAGTCTGCATCCTGTCCACTTGCTATATTTCTCCTTTACTCTTGTGTTTGTTCTCATTGCATCTTGTTGTCTTAGTCTCACTACCCCTTCTCTTTTTCTGCCAGTCGTACTTGGTGCTCTGTTTGTTTCTTTGTCCTCGCATCTCTCTCAGGCATTTTGCTCTTTCTCTTAATGTCTTCTTTTGTTCCCATCTTCTGTCTTGTTTCTCTGTCTCTCTCCTCTCTTTTGTCCCAATGGTCCTCACTTCTTGCCCAGCCGTCGAGGGAGAGAGGAGCAGAGGAAGGAAAGGAATGCTAATTTTATCACCACAGTGACGAGTGCAGAAGGGGAGAGGAAAAAAAAAGATAGAAATGTCACTCGTCCAAGGAAATGAGATGGCCATTGAAGTGTGTGTGTGTGCGTGTGTGTGTCCGTGTGTGTGCGTGCATGCATGCGTGTGTGCGTGCTCCAGTGTCATACCAGAAAAGATCAGGGTTACATCTGAGTGACATTTTGTGTATTATTCTTTGCTATGCTCCCCCGCTGAGTAAATAATATACATGTAGGTGTTTGTTTTGTGTACAAATGGCACATGTGTGTCTTTGCATTTCATTTCATTGGTGTTGCTGTTAAATTTCTTTATCCTGAAGTGCAAAAGCTGTTTCATTCCCCTCCTTTGTTTCTCAAGTCAGTCATGTATCTCTCTCACTTTTTCTCCGTACCACTGCTTTCTCTCTTCACCCCTAACTCATGTCGGAAATGTAATCACGTTCGGGGGCTGTAGTGAGAGAAAAGGCTGGTGGTGGTGAGGTGAAGGGAACGTGGGGAGGAGGAAGAAAAAGGCATTTGTATGTGTACCCAATTACCACTCCAGCCAGCCCAAAGTCACCTTCGCAGAGAATGGACGCACGTACGCTCAAAATAGCTGCTTCCATCCCGTCTCCCCTCTGTGTCTATGTGTGCTGGTTTCAGCAGTGATGAAGGTAGACTGAATAATATCATGGCCTTCCTCTCGTCCGTCAGCTCAAGGCTTATTATGGGTGTGTCGTCCTTGTGTGTAATTGTAGCTGTGTGTGGGGTGTGAGTGTGTGTGTGGGGAGGGGGTTGGGGGGGCTATGTCTGATTGCACTGACTGATTGAGTTCTAGTCCTGCAGATTTCAACCCAGGTCCTCAGCCTCTGATTAGGTGTTGTGATGTGTGAAAAAAGAGTAAATTCTGTGTCTGCGTGCTTGTGTGCGTGCGCATGCTCTTCTTCTTTTTGCAGTTGAATTTACAACTGTTTAGGTGTGCAAAAACTATTGCAACGTTTTTTCTAAGGTGCAGAACTTGGATTCAAGGTTAAGAATTCTGTTGTAGGTCAGTATTAGAGGGCACATGCTCAGTTCAGACTTGTGGTGCTGAGGGTTAACTTTAGTAAGCACCAGGACCTGTAGACAATGAGGGTCCTTACAAGTAATGAAGTGCAAATGTCTGTATGTGTGCATGTGTCCTTGTTAACTGTGGCCTCGTTCCGCCTTGCCTCTTAATTAAGAGACCGTAGGCCTCCCAGCTCTGCCTGCCGTCCCACACTCCACTGGGGCAGAAAAGGACAGGAGGAGAAAGAGGGATAGAAAGGCAGACCGTAGACATAGAGAGTACAGTAACATGAAAAAAAAAATCCATGTGTCAAACAATATTGAACAATATTTGCTTAACAGATAGAGAAAGAAGATGGAGGGAAAGTGAACGGATTGTGGTAAAGGAGTGAAAAGCCAGAGCTGATGAGGGAGAAAATGAGAAGGTGGATTCTCAAGACGAATAGTGTAGAATAATGAGACGTTAGGTCCATACACATTCCCCATTTCCCATGCTGAATTGATGTCACACATTTCCATATTCATATTCATCTATGCAATAGATGTGTGTGTGTGTGTGTGTGTGTGTGTGTGTGTGTGTGCGTGTGCAGTAATCTGTTCCACCGTTATTCTTTACGCACAATCTGTATAGGATTTTTCGGTCTGTCGCTTTCCATCTCTCACTATCACATCTGACTAACTCTGTGGGAATGATTGTGTGTGGGTGTTTGCGTGCACATATCTATGGTTAGATACATGCCTTTATATCCCTGTATGCCTGCAGAGCTATCTGCCATTCTCTCTCCCTCTCTTGTCTGTTTGTGGTGAGTAGTGAGATAGTGGGTTAATTTTTAATGGTGCTGCCATTCCTCAGTAGCTTCTAAAACAGGGCCAATGCAGACTGACACACTCACTGAGCCATGAGAAGAGACAAGACAGGAGCAGTAGCTCACTAGACATACAGACACATGCTAGGTCAAGTCCACAATACAAACAACCGGTCGAAAATAGAAAATACTACGCATGTTTTGTTGTACAGTATTTTTGGAGCATTCTTATCACTTTGTCTCAAACCTTAAAGGCAAATGTTTTTATTTTACATCTTCTTTCTTATTGTCATTGCTAAGGATAATAATAATTAATAATATAAATAAAATGTATAGATTATCCCTACTTTAAATACATTTATATACATACACATACATCACATAAATCATTCACAAAATGTGTGCAGGAGATATAATAATCTTAAAGAAGACTTGATCATGCCATCCTTATCAAAAATCATTTGTTTAGATTTAGAAGACCCAGCAACACTAATCAAACACAGTCCCTCCAGGAATATATTTGGTAAACAGAGGCTAGTCTCTATATTTTGTGCGCGTGTATACGTGTGTCGCACAAACAAGCACACACTTCACACGAGCACACTCTTTGGCTCAAACAAACACGTGGCACTCTCTGTTTTCTGTTGTTCCTTGATTGTTTTCCTTCACCCAGCCTCACAGAGCTGTCTGATTGGCAACAGGTCCCCTGATGACTTACTAAGCACATGCTGGGATTCTGTGTTTACTTTAGTGTATGTGCACTTCTGTCTTTGTGTGCCTGTATGTGTGTATTTTTGTCTTGCCACAACTACAGTCAATTCCTGAGAGGCCAGCAGACAGATGTTGTAGGAGAGAATTAGCATGTCTGTCTCAGTTCAATCATGTTTCTCTTGTGTGGTTTATTTCTGGGGTGTTTTTCTGGAAGCCCTGCAGAACCCCAACAGATCTTTGATGAGTTATACTTTTCTTAGTGATTCCCATGTACAGGTGGAGGTTGCCAGATCATGGTTGTCATCCTCCTCCAGCTACCTAGTTTGACTGTGATCAGTGTTATTGATGCCTTTCAAAATCACCAGATTTCCCAAAGCATCTGGAACAAAGGGAAAGGACACATACACAATGCTAAGAAATGTTCAGCGCGTTCTCAGCAGTATGGATGAATAATCACTTGCTGCTTTTAAAAAGATGAAAATCGGTAAATTACAAACAAATTACAAATTCTAATTCATACAAGTTTGTGTCTGAGTTTATATGGAGATGACTGTGTATATCTGCTTTTTTAATCACTGTATAGTCGTATTTATAGTCGTATATACAGGTGGTCCTCGTGACGGTCTCGACATACAACGTTTTCGTGGTTACGACACATCTCCCATGAACTTCCTTGTTTCGGCTTAAGCGGTTTGCCCCGTAAATATGTACAGACTTCGCACGGGAACTAGTTGGTGCCGGCTCTCCAACACCTCCACAGCACAGCTAGGCTACTCTGCGTTGTGTTTACTTATGTGAAATGGACGGCTGGCGGGGGGTGCAGCGGCAGCCTGTACGGAGATGCACACGGACACAGATGGGTTCGGGATCGTGGCAATACCGTAGGTTTATTCACAACACAGGGTCTACACGGTTGAGGAAATGCTCATTACACTCGCGATATCAACCTCTACGGTGTGTCAAGAGGGACAAAAGGCAATTCACCCTAGTAAAATCTTATTTTAGCGTGGTGTTATAGCGACATCTAGTGGCACAACTTATATCTATCTACCTTACAAATGAATGTATGTTCCGACATGTCGAAATTCGGTTACGACACATTCTCAGGAACGGATCTCCGTTGTAACTCGGGGACCCCCTGTAGTTGTGTTTTTCTGTATCTGAGCTCTTATGCCACTTCTCTTTCTTCTTACTCTGTTGACCAAAGTGCATAGTCCCTCTTTTCATTCTTGTTTCTAATCCTTTTTGCTCTGTAATATTTTGTGCATAAAGCTGCCTTCCATTGCAGTTGCTCAAGTGTTAGTCACCACCTTTATCCTCCAGCACTACTTTCAACATGTCTTTCCTTTACACTTCTCTCCTTTTCTCTCTTCAGACATATTAACATGTTGGCTGAAAACATCAGACAGGCACCAGATAACAGCCCAATCTTTTTGCCTCCAGATAAATACACTTTGTGTGTATCCTGCAAGCGATGGCTGACATTAGAAAAGGCAAAACTCCCTCCTCCTTTTCAGCCTCTCCATTTTCTCCAGGTCATGCTCAAGGGTTTATTAGACCTAGCAAAACTACTCCTTGTCCTTCTCTTTGTCACATTTGTTTGTATGCATGTGCATATGCGTGTGTTTACGTGCCCCTCCCGATTTGTTCATGTGTTCCAATCTTTCCACCACGTGGTCAAGTCACGATTGCTAATCAGGCCTGCGAGCCTGAAGAGATGGAGGAGGGAGCAAATGAGTGAGTGCTTTTTTTTGTCCTCATCACTGAAGCAGAGATAAAGATGAGTGAAGGGATGGATGGTTGGAGACTAGAGGACAGAAGCTGAGGGATTAACAGGATGAGTCTGTGCTCCAGCCCTGTGATGAGCTTTTAACTGTCCTCCTTGGCATGACACCGTGTAGACCTCCATTTTTCACTGTCCTCCTTTCATCTGTTTTGCTTTTGCATAAGTCAGAACTGCTTTTATTCATAAATTGCCTCTCTATTTCTTACTCATGCTCATTTTTTGCACAGTTTTTTTCTCGCTGCTTTTTGTTCCCACTGGCTCGGCCTGCTATGTTTCTATAATGTAATAATGAATATTTGAAGGATGACGGGAGCGCTTCAACCTAATCCTTTTTGCTCAGGGCAAAATGTTCCTCATGGGGAGCATGTGTATTACACTTCATCTAACTTTTTAATTGTGACAGAAACACGGTTTATAAGTTTTCATTTCTACCTCAGTGCTCATGTAAATGAGACTTTCTGCCTGGTTGCGCACATGTTATAGAAATGGTTGGGATGAACAGTTAACTTGCAGGGAAATATCTGTTCATTCAATAGGCAGCTAGGTCTCTGTGTAGAGAGGGTCACACTGAGCTACATGACCTTACTCCAAGCATCTGAAAAGACAAGGTGTCCGTGAACGCTGTAAATCCATACTAATACTGAAACCTCTGGTTAAACTTGTTTATCACCTTGTTTATTAAAAACGTTAGGTGACAGTTAAGTATATTTCTTGAAGGGGATCAACTAAATATGAAGCCACTACGTAGTTGTTTATTACTACACTTACAGGCTGTGTTTAATATGAGAACTTCAGGTTGTCAGACCTTCACAGATAAACTATCTGTATGAGCTCTAATCTCCATCAGTCAATGTCATACAAACACATTAAGTGTATTAATTGTTAGCAAATGGCACTGTGTGTTTTTAAAGCAAAGTAATAAGGATCAGGGCTGATTAATACCAAGCCTACCAGTAAGGAAGCCTGCTTAATTATGTAATTCACTCTCCTCCCCTTAGAGGGAGCACTGTGCTGTGAAGGCCAGTGCAGCGTCAAGGACATTCACACTGTGAATAACAAACACTGCAGAAAAAAACAGTTGTCAAGTACCACAGAAAAAAAAGTACTTACATACTCAGTGAGTCACTCTGTTTTACTGTTTCTGTTCGTCAGACATGCACACGCACACACAAAGCTGGATTGTAAGTCGATAAGTCAAACACTAAACCGTTGGTGTTTTTGTGTTGTCTCCACGTACTGTATTCAAGGCTCATATGTTGTGTCTGTCTCAAGGTCACATCCTCATCATCTTTGTCCTTTAAACTAACTTCTCTCTCCCCCACCCTCTCTTTCGCTCTCATTCTCTCGCTCTTTTATTTGCTCCCATATTGCCTCGGTTTTGCACCTTTATTTGCTCTTGCTGCTTTTGATTTGATTACCTTGTCTCCTTTACACTCTCTAGCTCTACAGCTCTCCCTCGTTCCCTCTGTCTCTCTTCCTTGTAATTAGCCAGTGTAATTGCTGTAGTAAATCTTCTGTGCTGTCCCAAGGAGACTGGCTGATACAGGACTGATTTAATAAGCACACCACAGCTCACCTCCTTGTTTGTGTGTGTGGGTTTGTGCATGTGCGTGTGTTGTGGGTTAGAGGGTCTGTCCGTGTCCTCTATTATTTGCTATGGGGATTTATGGGCTGTTTGTGTGGTTTCAGCAAGTGCAAATTCAAGTTCAAGGTAGTGCTGTGTCGGTGTGTCGACTGTAGTGCACCCTATCAGTAATGCAGGCAGCATACTGTGTGTGTATGTGTGTCTCATCCGTGATGCCGTTACGTGCCTTGTGTGCGTCATTCCTGAAGACCTTCATGGCCAGAAGAGCAGAGGGAGGTCAGAGTGGCCCTGGGAGAACAACACGTAGACACATGGACCAACTGCTTCCAAACCTCTGTACACTCACTCCTCTTCAAACACGTCAACACACTTGTTCCAGCTGTCTTCTCCTTTTTGTACACATACACACATTCACATCCAGCACATTCTTCATTTCAGCTTTTATTCTCTCGCACACTTTAGATGGAGACACTGAGATTGTGTGTAAGTAATAAACATTGTGGAGGTAAAGCAATTTGCCAGCCTTATGCCATTCAGCTGCAGTACATAGATTTTACCAGTGGAGGGCACTGTGACCCCATGTATGAAAAGGAGCCTCACTGAGGCGCCCTCACTTTATGCCTCCTGTATTTAATACAGGATGACAGTAATTTAAAATAAACACGTTCACACTCTAGAATATACAATACTTCATTACCAGTAAGAATATTAAGAACTAATAAAAAACCATGTGTGTGAGTTTTTAAAATAGATAAGGGCAAAAGAGGAAATCAAAAGAAAAGATACTTTATTGTAGATAATTGTAAGTTTACAGTTCTTTCAGATAAAGGTTTACTAAAGTTGTCTACAATCCAAAACAAAACTCAATACTGAAGATAATAGACTATTTTAGTAGATTGTGTATTTTAGTAGATTATGTAGATTATGAAAAAAATGCCGTATTATTAAAACTTAATGAGAAAGACATTGAATATTTGTTTTCAATTTAATCTAATTAAAATTTTGTGAAGGTGAATTTAAACTTTTAAATATTACAACAAAGCAGTCTTTCAAGCAAAAAATCTTATTTAAAACTATTGCTTCAAATCAAAAATTAGAAAGTGTGGTGCTGATAATAAATAAAAACTGGTAAAATAAATTAATTAATAAATTCTCAGTATTTTAGGTTTTCACATCGGCTTTTAAAAACAAAATAGTTGTTATTTTATGTGACTTCTTAGTTTAACTACTTTTATTTGTAGTTACACACTTCATACGCCAGGGGAGCGCAAGGGAGCACAACTTAGCCCCTCCCATATATCCTCCCTCTACATCCTGGCCCTCCCACATCCTGCCCCCGTCCCCCCTCCCCACTGCCCCACCCTGCCATCTGGTCCTTTTCACACACACATGCACACACACACGCACACACAGTCAGGAATCTTTTCTCCTTGTTTCCTTTCACAGTGGAAAAACAGGATGAAGGGGCTCTTTCAGACCCAGGTTACCGTGGAAACCCCCTTATTCTTCTTCTGTCAAACACACTTACATTGTAACACACGCACACACACACAAGTGACAGAATGTTGGACATTTAAAGTTTAAAGAGACCAAAGCTACAGCTGTCCTTCTGTCTGCCACAGTTCTGGCCTTCTGTTTGCTTTAAACAAAGAACGTTATGCTCTTTGTTTCTCTTTGTCTCACTTCCTTCTTGGTACGAAAACTTCAGATTTCTATTAGCAAACTTTCTAAAACCCCAAAACATAATGTATTCTCATTAAGTTTCCCTGAAATGTATTTGGTCTTTGATGATGTTTAAAGTTGGCAACAGATTTGTTTGTGTCTCTGTGGTTCTTTTTCTTGGGCAACCTCAGCAAGTTTTTATTTTTTTCCAGAAAACTGCTCACCCCACAGAACTTATGTTGAAACTATAAACCCTCTCCTCTGTTCCAGTTTACACAATCTCCAGCCCTGGAATGCTGAATGGAAAAAGTTACTGTGAAGTTATATAAATTAATCTTTTTTCTTATCCTCTCCTGCCACCAGAGGGCCAATGAAAATCCCTTTGTACACAATAGAGCACATCATCTGAAAGCTTTTAGTGTGGTTAAAAATAAACTGTAGTACTTTACAAGCAGGGAGTGGTCATGACAGAATGAAAAAGTACATGAAAAGATTAAATAAGGAACGAAAATGAAAAGAGGCTGTGAAAGAGCATTTTTATAGTTCAGAGTTGTCAAGGGTGAAAGTGAACCATAGATTATTTTTTCTTTGTTTTCCTAATCATTTTTGCTCTTTTCTCTTTTCTTTCCATCAAGCCTATCTATTTTCTTTCTTTCTCCAAGTCTGGCTCCCCACAATCTTCCTCTGCTCACATTTTCTCCTTTTAAAGAGTGAGTAACAAGCGAGGCAGAGAGTTGGGGGGGGCTAAGGTCTGCTGATGGATAAACAGACTCCTCTTTGTGCAGAGAGTCACACACACACATGCACAGATACACTTAGTTACATATTGACAGAGACCTCAGCATGAGTTGGCTTCTCGTGATTCTTCCCTCACTTCCTCTCTCCCTCCATCACTGCTATGGTTTTCTCTTTCACCTCTCCTTTTTCCCCTCATTCACTTAATTAAAAACAGAAGTCAGCCATAGATGCATTTTTTTTCTTTCAAGCACATGTGTGATTGCGTGCACAGGCACACAGACACCCCCACACACACACACACACTTTTTTTTCACTGTCTTTCAGTGCCAAGCAGCTGTTAGGGAGATGAGGGGGAGGTGTTCCAGGAAAAGAGAAGTGTGTGTGTGTCTGTCTGTGCGTGTGCACGCTGGAATGTGTAGTAGTGAATTGCTCTCATGAAAAGATTTTTTCTTTGTGTGAAGGTAAAACATAAATGCAGCTGGGACAGTCAAGCTTGTGGTTGTGTTGTGTGTTCATAGGTGCTTGAGGAAAGTTGTGGGTGTCTGTTTCTAATCAGATCTGTGTTCTGCCCATGTCATCTCCTCTCCTCCCCTACAGTGACCAAGTGTAACCTACTGTAATGTTCCATAGCCACCACTAGAGGTGCCATTGGCTCATAAATAAAATGAGATGGCTGTGCATGTGGAAACCAGGGAGCAGCCATTTTACACTCTTCACACTAGACCCCATTTTATGAATCAGCCATGATGTCAGCATAGCTGAGATTGATTTCATTGGCCAGAGCGCAGCTGGAACTGTATTATACCAAGGATGCACTCACACACACACTCATGGTCGATTACCAGTCCTCCATCTCTCTGACACACACACACACACACACACACTGACTGACCTAGTGACATGATGCTGTCACATGATCACTAAATCCCAGATTAACTGGATTGTCAATTCTTGAGATTATATACTGACCAGGTTAGAATAATCTGCTCTGTAGTGTGTGCACTTGTCTGTTTTGTATAAGTCTCCAAGTGTGTGTTTGTTTTTGTGTACAGCTTTTTGTGGTGTTTATGCTTTTATTAATGTAATTACTCATAGATACTTTTATTTCTGTGACTTTTGTCTTTGAAAGCACTATTACTCTCATTTTATAGATGACACTATCTCAAACAGGTTTCAGGTCTTAATCAGTCTCCCTGTTTGTGTCTCTGTCTTAAGAGGATTATTTGTTGAAGCTAGTTACTTCATTTGAGTTTCTTCCTAACCTGTCAGCTGTGTTTGTGTGGAGGTATTAATGTTGTTTCCTCTCGCATGTCCAGATGGAGTTTTCTTCCTTGTGTGTAATGGTTTGCTTCCTGTTGTGTTTTTCTATTCTCAGCTATGTTACTCTGTGGCTGTAGTGTTGGACACACAACAGTATTATTGATTCATGGTAGTGATGTGCACAGCAGGTTTCACACACAATGACTGAATGATTCTCAGTGAAAAGTTACATAAAGCTGACACTGATAGAAACAGTGGCTTATTTGAGGCCACAGTCCACTGACTGACTGACTGTTTTCTCTGTATGTGTGTGTTCTAAAAGAATGGCTAAATGGGGAAATGTGGAGCTCATTAAGAGGCCTATAGTCATAAACAGATTGTACAATTGATGCGCCTCTCACATCAAGACAAAGCACTGTTTGAGTGGACATGTTGAAGGATGGACAGATTGATGAGTCTCTGTTATACTGTAGTGGCTGCCTCCGTGGCTGCATGGAGAGCACTTTGCTGTGCGAATTACATGGCTACAGCTGAATGTGGCTGGATTGTGGACAAGGTGATCAAATAGTTGAACAAGTGGGCCAGTCAGCACAAGCAGAGAGGCTGATTTTGAGTCATATTATTTGTTTTTGTGCTTCAGACAGTCAGTGACAAAGAGGGTCAGGATACTCATACTGTACATGTTGTCCTGGTGTTTTTGCTAGCTCTTTTCCAGACAGCAAGTCCTATTTCCTGTCATTGTTTAGTTTTTACAAAGATAAAACAAGCACAAGGACATATACTCACTTCACTCCGAATTCTTATTTAGTGCACAATCAACCTCATGCAGTGACACATCCTTACAGTCATAATCCTGACCTTGAGCAAGTTAGTATGAAGTGCTTCTGTGCTACGTGTGTGTATGTGTGTAATATAATATCGTCTATCAGGATGTGTGTATGCTGACCTTGATCTTTATGCGTTCAGCTATAAAATGTCCAACCATATTTATCGGGCCCACACTCATCAGGGACTCTTTTTTCCCAACACTGCCATGACATGCAGTTGGGAAAGCGTGAAAAAAGGGAAGGCTATGACTACCCGTTTTTATAGCCATTATAAGAGCTTTCTGTCCATCGCTTTTATTCACTGCCTCTTTTTTTGTCTCACAGGACCAACTTATTTTACTACAACTTCCAGCATAATTTCTGTTCATATCCAGCTTTACTATTCATCTGACATTAAGTTGTTGAACGTTACTGATAAATTTTATTTCTAACAAAGTCGTCTTTTTCACCACCCTACTTTACATCTCTTTGTCCACCCATGCAGCTAAAAAGGAGCAGGATAGTGGAAATGAGAAGACTCAGCTGCAGAAAAAGAAGGTGAAGGAGCTGAAGATTCTCGACTCCAAGGCTTCACAAAATCTCTGTAAGTCCATTATGTTCACACTTTGAATGTTTTACCAAAGCAACTGGAATGCAATACCAGTCGCTTTGGTCCAATAGTAAATTTAACCCACTCCATGTTTAACTGAATCCTATGTAGACTAAATATAGTAATTGTGTCCTTTCAGCCATTTTCCTGGGATCCTTCCGTCTCCCATATGAAGAGATTAAAAATGCCATACTGGAGGTCAATGAGAAGATCTTAACAGAATCCATGGTTCAGGTACCGAGCTCAGATCCCCCCCAGTGTCTATTTACAAACTTCCCTTACAGTACATCTATACATAAGCTAAAATAATGAGCAGGGGCAAAGTTTATTAAGCTTTTGATATTGTTCGGAATTTCTCTGCGCTCTTAACATTTTTTTTCTTCAACTGCCTCGGCTGCTGACTTTCAGGATTTAAGTTTAGATGAGTCTGGTACTGTTTATACACAAACAAGTTTCTATCACGGTAATTCTTGTCAGTACCTTGTGTAGCTGATGCTGTGTCATAATTGTGACGCAGAAAGCTTGCTACATTGTATCCACATGCTGTTATTCAATTATTTTGTCTCTTTGGTGTAGAACCTGATCAAACAACTGCCAGCACCAGATCAGATGAGTGTTCTGGGAGAGATGAAGGATGAATATGATGACTTGGCTGAGTCCGAGCAGTTTGGAGTAGTGGTGAGGAGTGACGTACACAAAATCAAAACACAAATAAACAGAAAATTCTTGTTCGCTCATTTTTTAATTGAACTACAGTTTAATATTCCATCTGACTTGAATGTGACTTACCACAAACATAGCAGGAAAATCAGTCTGATGACGAATAAGGCATAAAAACATGCTGAAATCATGAAATACAGTCCTGCTGTTGTCACCATATTAGTCATAGAAAATTTTGAATCTGTTAAACACTGACTGCTTTGTTCAACTGTGGAAAATAGTAATGGATGCTATCCCCCTTTCTATAAGGCAACACACATAACCCTCCTCCCTCTGTCTGCAGATGTCCACTGTGAAGCGACTGATGCCACGGCTTCAGGCCATCTTGTTCAAGCTGCAGTTTGAGGAGCAGCTGAATAACATTAAGCCAGATGTGGTGTCTGTGACAGCAGCCTGTGAGGAGCTCCGGGAAAGCACCAAGTTCTCCACTTTGCTACAGATTATCCTTCTTGTTGGGAACTACATGAATGCTGGCTCTCGCAATGGAAAGGCATTTGGCTTCTCCATATCATACCTGTGCAAGGTAACATGAGGTGTAAATACACACAACCACACAGACAGTACAAATTGGCCTTAAGTCTTAGCTATTGTGTACTTAAAGGAGGTCAAGTACAGACCTTCCATTTTATTTAACATAATATAGTTTTATAGGGCACTCATAACTCACATATCTATTTACACTTATCGGGAAACATAGAATGTTGAAAACTGACAGCATATACAGACTCCAAATAACTTGATTGCTTTCTCAGTCGATGCTTTTATTAATCAATTGTTTTCCAATCAGCTGCGTGACACCAAATCAGCTGATCTGAAACAGACGCTGCTCCACTTCCTTGCTGATGTGTGCCAAGAGCAGTATCCCGATATCATGAACTTCCCAGATGAGCTCATCCATGTGGAAAAGGCCAGCAGAGGTACACAGGATATCTGACTGACCCTTATGCATTTTATCATCCATTTTGACAACACTTTCCTCTCTAATTTCATCTCTAATTTGATGTTTTTCTCATATCGTTTGTGTTTGGTGACATTGTGCACTAATCTATAGTTTCTTTTCCTTATTCTCAGTAGCATTTGTAGTCATATGAAAAGAAATTATGCTATGGCCATGTTTGTGAGTGGAGCCAATGTATAAGGACAGTCTGCATTATTAACATTTCCCTCCCCTCACCTGCAGTTTCTGCAGAGACAATTCAAAAGAACTTAGAACTGATGGGCCGTCAGATCAAGAACCTGGAGAAGGATCTGGAAACATTCCCGCCTCCACAAAATGAGAAGGACCTGTTTGCA
Source organism: Trinectes maculatus (assembly GCA_016785345.1). Taxonomy (NCBI): domain Eukaryota; kingdom Metazoa; phylum Chordata; class Actinopteri; order Pleuronectiformes; family Achiridae; genus Trinectes; species Trinectes maculatus. Next base: position 410,180 of record JAFBJQ010001505.1, read on the forward strand.
GAGAAGATGGCCATATCCTGTTATTTATTTACCTATTCAAAAAGATCTGTTTGTATAAATATTCCGTGGATCATTACTTATTATTATTATTATGTATTTCTAAGGTGCAAAGATATTGGTTCCATGTTCCTTAACTCATTGTCTCCACAGTTTTGTGATTAGTGCCCAGGAGCAGTATGAGAAGCTAGATCTGCTGCATAAGAATATGGAGAAGCAATATACTGACCTGGGAGATTATTTTGTATTTGATACGAGAAAAATCTCTATAGAGGAATTCTTTGGGGACCTCAACTCCTTTAAAAACATGTTCCAGGTGTGTGAGCATTTTTGCATTTGTATAAACAAATTGAAATCTCATACCTTTCAAAGGGGGGGGGGGGGGGTTTTCTGTCTCTGGGGGTGTTTTCTGTCTCTTCTCACGGCCCTCTCAAAACACTGTTATGCATTCAGCAAAAATGAAAGATGATGTTGAACCAGTATGGGAAACAGAAGCCTGTGCACCTGCTTCTATTGACATAACGATAAAAGAATGACTCCATTATATTGTCAGTTAATACATCAGGTGTAAATGTGCCATTTGGAAGGACTCCTACAGGAAAGAACTTGTTTGACCAGTTATAGTAGATAACTGCCAACCACTGTTTTTGAAGTTTTGTTTACATACATAAACATTAAACAGATCCATCTTAAATCTCTCTTTTTGAATCTAACGAGTAATTCTCACTCGCTCTCAACTTCTATTTGTCCACACACCTTATGATATTTTCTTTCTTTCTCCATTTTCTCCCCAACAGCAAGCAGTGAAAGAGAATCAGAAGAGGAAGGAGGCTGAGGAGAAGATCAAGAAGGCCAAGCTGGCCAGGGAAAAAGCGGAGAAGGAGAAGGAGGAGAAACTGAAAAGAAACCAGCTCCTTGACATCAACGCAGGTGACAATTGCTGGATGTTATTTCTTTACCTGTGTGCGACTGAACTGAAAGAGAACAGAACACACTCCTCATCTGTCATTTTGTATTTCCCTCAGACTCCAGTTGGGGGCAGTCAGAGTCCACACTTTAGGAGTATTTGTGTGTGTGCGTTTGTGTATTTGTGTGTGTCTGTGAAAGAGAATGAAAGAGCAGTTCTTCTGTATTTATAGACCAGAGATACCAGAGTTAATCTAATGTTGATGACATGTGTTTTGAAGTAAGGAAGCAACAACAGTCCACATAAAGTGAGGATGGGGGGGGGGCAAAGTTCTATTGTTGGGCAAAGATGTGATATTCATTCATAGAAGAAAACTGAAAGGAAGCCTAAATCTTTTTATCGCCTAAAAACATGTTTCATTTCCTCTATGAGATGCTGTTATACTTTGAGAGATGCCGTACATGTTCACACTCTGATCCCAAGATACACACAGTTACCACTCAAATCCTTACAGAAACATGTTTATACTCACACTTGTATACTTTTCCCCTGAGTCTGACCTAGTTTCAGAGTATTCCTTCTTTCTCTGGCTCCACTGGAGTTCTCCTGCCTGGGACTCCACAGTCATAATTTGCTACAGCCCCAGTGCATTCTGTATCTTTGTGTCCACATGTGTGGGACAAAATTACTGCTGTTTTCTATTTAGTGTTTCTTTTTAGCTTTGCCTGTTTGTTGGATAAACCTTGTGTCAGCCAAAGTGTCTCTGCACTGTGTGTGTGTGTGTGTGTCTGTCTTTGTGTCTTTCTAGCCTTTCTGTCTGTGTCTTTCTGGCCTTTCTCATATTACTCCATGTTCCAGCTGGCTTCACCTCTCCTCTCTTTCTTACTAACTTTTGTTCCATCACTCCTGCATCTTTTTTCCTTTCACTCCCACCCTGTCTGTCGTTCATTTAAAACGACGGCACTTAAAGGCACAGAACTCCACTTGAAATATTTTGCTCCGTGTCTGAGCAGCCTTTTTTTCCTAGACTATAGACTATTGGACTATAGAAGGCGAGATAGTCAAATTTCATGTTCAGTCTCTAAAGGCATGCACAAATAGAACATAATAGTGCTTCAAAGTTGTGACTGTGTGTACGTGCATTTGTGGGATAGAGATCATTTACATACAGGTGGTATATTTGACTGCCCCTGTTGCCTGTAGTCATTCAGCACCCCGTATTTAAATTCACCCACACACAAATCTGGCATACACACACCTGCTCTTTGTTCTGTATTTGTTTATAACCTTGCTTGATGGCTATTACACAGTGCTTGTTTTCAGCAGCTAGTCTTCTTACGTCCGCCTGGTTCCCCTTTTTTTCTATTACCCATTCATCTAGTCACATACACACGACTTTGTTATCTCATGAATTCTTCAAATGTGTAAACATAACATCCCAGTTGTTGGTTAAACCCTGCAAGGTCGACGTGTGTTTGCAATTTGTGGCCTTGTCATTCCTCTGTGAGTCAGGCAGACAGACAGACGCTCAATCAGTGGGGCCTCACATATTTGCAGCATGTGCAGCTGGTTATTATGAATAAATGATTCTTCTGTTATTTGTAGGTTAGTACTTATATTTTGAGTTTATAGTTAGTACTTTCACTCTCATAGTTTGGCTCTCATGAGGTTCCTGGGGACACAAGGCTGGCAGATTCCACACCCAAGAGCCCACATTCACAATGTCTGGTTTAAGATCCCTGATTTAATTTAATCTGTTTATTTGTATTTACTATTATAATTTTAAAAAATACCCCCTCATGTCAGAGATTACACCAAAGCTGCTTGCTATTTAGAAATCAACTATTCCTGACTTCTACAACTAGGTGTCAGTACTGTCCTTAAAATATTGAGCTCTGCTGTAACTTTCTATGTATGCTGCAAAGGGGTGGTTTTCACACTCACAGACTTGCTGGTATGGGAACTGCCACCAGGAGTGCTTGTGCTCCACTCAAAGAGCAAGTGAGCGAGTAATGTGGGGGAGGGTAAGGAATTGAGGAGAGTAGAGCAGCAGATGCACTCTTTGGGATTAGACTGTGTTGTTTTCTTGTTTTAAAGAGGGTTTGTGGAGAAGGGGAGAAAGGCACAGGGTTAGAGGGGGAATCAGACAGGATATTTGGTTATCCTGATGTCTCACCCTCGGCGACTCTGAAGGAAAGTTATATGGTCTGCTTTTTACTTTTCTCTCTGAATGTGTCTATTCAGGCTGACCTCATCTGTTGTTGTGTGAACAACCATTAGTGGTGCTGTTGCTCCACACAACAGGCTGCCCTCCATTCTTATCTGTCTCACAAGTGTGTGTGCTTGCGTGTGTGTATGTGCAGATCCGAATAGACATCTTCAACAGCAAATGATCCAATGCTATTACATTAATTAATCTGGCTTATGTTGTGTCTTGCTTCAGGCATTGCCCTGCTGTTTGTATCATGGACTGAATTATGCGTGAGCGGTGTGTGTGTGCATGTTTGTGCCCCGCTTGAATTTTGTTTTAACTGTCAATAAGTCAATAGCAGATGTTGGTTCCATAGAAAAGCATGTGAATAAGCAAAAAGCACATGTCTATGAATAAGAGACTGAACTACTCAAGTTTCTCATACACTCTTAGTGCTTATTAACATTTAATAAATGCTAACAAACCAAATACTGTCAAACCCATCTTTGATGTAACAAAATTAAAGATAAGCTGGACTCACACAAGCGGCAGTCACACAAAAATACAATAGAGCTGAAGTATAAAACTAGTCCATAGGCCCCAGGACTTTCTAGTTTTAGTGGGAAATTCATTCACGCAATAATAACACAGCCAGGTCATTGTGTGGTCCCTCTACTGCCTCCAGTACATTTTCACAAATAGGTTTGTGTGTCTCTGTGCTTCCACTGATGGTTTAAGCCAACCATGTGATCAGTGTAAGTGGAAATGTGCCAGATGTGTTTCCCCACAAGGAGAAAAACATGACCTACATAATTTTTAACTGTATGTGCAGTTTCAGGACATGGACATTGAGGGGCGTATGTGAGCTGTGCAAGGCTCTGTGAAAGAGACTTTCTCTGACGTGACAGGCGAGAGCATTGGCCATCTGCTCCATGGCTTACTGCAGGATCAAATTGTGTGTGTCTGTGTGTTTGTGTGCCTGTGTTTGGGGGTTGGGAGGTGACGACATAAACCTTTAACCCCTCTGCCCCCTTTCCAGACCCTTGTGTCTGTTTTAAGGTTCAAATAAAATAATAAATTAAAACCATCTGCCTAAGCGTGAGCTGTGCCACTAAATCCTGCCCCCAGCTCTGCCATCAACCACACCCCCTGGTTTGGCCCCGCTTTTCCTAATTTAAGGCCTTGAGCCACTAAAGCTGTGCACAGAATGTTGATGCAAACAAACACACAAGGAATGGGGCAGCCCATACAAACTGTTACTTCAGATACATATAGATGCAAGGTTCCTATCTCGTGTAGGACGTAATTACACCTGCTGTACTGTCTTAATCTTTGTGTCCACATTTAGTTTAGTGTGTCTTTTAACCCCTAGCAGTTGCATTAACCTATCTGGATTAATGCAACTAATTTGCTAAGTGGCCACATAGCTGGTAAATGACCCCCCTACCTGGACAAGTGTTTACAACAGTAATATGTGGATGGTTTTATTTAACTAACAAGAGAAAAAAATAATATTGTGAATACACATATTTATTTAATCCATTGTTGATCCATGGCTAATATAATGTTATGTTTTTTACAGAGGGTGATGAAACAGGTATCATGGATGGCCTGTTGGAGGCACTGCAGTCCGGCGCTGCTTTCAGGAGAAAGAGAGGACCCCGGCAAGCAGGTACACAATCATATCTTCACAGAATGTGTGAATGTTTCAAAGTCCAGCGTCTTACTTGATTGAGAGACTTCAGGTTACCAGGTATCATATGAGACTAATTTTATCCTTTGTCTTCACTTTATTTATGTTTGTTTGAACACACAGCAGCTGTATGTTTTTCTGTTTGTTCAATATATTACATAGCTGTGGTAGAATTCTCTGACCATGGCGTCTGATCCAGTTCCACAAATGGCTCGTATATCAAAAGATGAGGGAGGAGCGTGCCAAGGGTCAGTGTGGGCACCAAAACATTTAAAACCAACTGATGAGGATGAATTTAAAAGAAATCTGAAACTTGAGCTGAAGAGAATGAACCAGATTTTGAGAAGAAAGTTTAGAAAGTAAGATCACCATGTGCAAAATAGGCAAAGCATATATTTTCTTACCATGGGGTCAGGCAGGACTACTGTGCATGTTCCTATACTCCTGAGCACATTTTCAGCCTGTATTGATTTTTATGTATTTCAGTTTGTAAGCTCATAGTGAGAAGTAATCTGGTTAGCTGCTCACAGTCTCCCATTCCAGTTACACTTCATGGAGACAAGTGTTTTTCTCTCTCTGCTTTTTGTTTTTAAACTGTACAACATGTACAGTAAACATGTGTAACCATGTGAGTGGGACAGTGTCCAGTGCCCGTTAACCAAGAGAGCAAGCAAGAGACTATGTGGCTGTGTGTGTGTGTGTGTGTGTGTGGTTGGAGTATTCACACATAAGAGACGCTGAGGTAGAGTGTGTGTGCAACCCAATCCCCTTGTCAATAGGAGCCAGATGTGAAGTGGTAGTCCAGAGTGAAATAACTCAGAACCAGAGCAGAGACTGTTTTTTCTTCTTTCTTTCTTTCTTTCTTTCTTTCTTTCTTTCTTTCTTTCTTTCTTTCTTTCTTTCTTTCTTTCTTTCTTTCTTTCTTTCTTACTTTCTTTCTTTCTTTCTTTTGATGAGTGAAGTAAATTTCTTTGGGCAGTAAACAGCTTTTAATACAAACAGCTCAGGCGCGTCACCACTAAAGTGACACAGACATCAGTAAGAGGAGGAAACGGAGGGAGCGGAGGAAGGAGCACTTTGAGTAAGAATGAGGCCCAGTTGAGGGCTCAGTCGGTCACCCATAATACTATTTGGCCACCTCACACTCCTAACAGGAAATACCTGAACATGTGTGTGTATGTGTGTGTGTGAGACAGAAAAAGAGGGCAAGCCTTCCTTCCTACGCATACATGTCTGTGGTAGGAAAGTGTAAGTCACCAAACGTATCACATTTCTCCTAAGCACCTCCTCCAGTTCTATTCTCTCCCAGTCTTTTCAGTTGTGTTTTTCTTCATCACAATTTTAGTGTTTTCACATGCTTATGTGGATGTTGTGAAGCCATGTTGAGATTTTATTGGCAAAATCAAATGTGTGAGGAATATAGATTTTCTTGTCGGATGTTTAAAGGCTATTCATTATTTGTTAGCCAGTTTGCATTTCAATAGGAGGGTGTCTATAAGTTTTCATCTGCGCATGTGCAGATTTGAGTGGTTGTTTGAGTCAGACGTCTTAATTAAGTAAAGCTGAAGTAGGACGAGGCACATCCTGACTTTGGATCTACTCATACATATCTGGCACCACTGTGGCCACAAGCAGTCTCCATCAGCAGGCTAAAAACCACAGCTCTATTCAAATCACATACACATGGAGGGTATTTTTAGTGTTTGCACCATAATTTGTAAGACATCTATGAAATGTTCCTCTTACGGGGCAGTAGGTAAAAAGAACTAGATTTGAAACAAAATTATTCTTAACTTGCAATTTTTTCATTTATTCAACTCTTTTGTTCAGATCTGTTTCTGATCAGATGTTACATAGTGAGATTGCAAAACACAAAAACATTCGTACCCTCAAATGATCAACAGATAAACAAAGAAGAATGGTTCTTAACCTTAGAAATGGATAAGAATCCATTAAATCACAGTAAGTTGGTATCAAACTTTCAGGAGGATATTACAACATAATCACTGTGATTCATGAAAACAAGTTCAGGCCTTTATAATGCTTGGATTTGAGGTAAATTAAGTATAATCGGTAGTAGCGTTAATATTGTGTTGAACCTTTTGCATGTGGCATAATAATATATTTTGGGGCTTGAAATGCATCTGTATATGAGTTGTTCTCGTTGCCTGAAGATATTATTTGACAATATGGATATAGTTCGGAAAGTGAATGAGTTACTGTATGTGTATGAGTTTTAAACAGCATTAATGACAAGTTACATAACTTGAGAGCATCATGCTTTCTTATATATGCAATGTTTCTACAAAGCATAAGAAACATTTTCTATCTACATGTTTACAACAGGGCGACATAAAACATTCTTGTTGGTGGAGCTTTGATTGGCATTGTGCATGTCTTAATTACATCAAGTGTGTCCCTACTTTCTCTTCCTTTTTATCAACACTTCAAAGCTGTGGTAAGAGCAGAAGGACTACTGAAGGCCCACTGAGTTTGTCGTCATGCCCATTGTGTCAGAGCAGTGTGACTGAATGGAAAAGTCACCAGGCTGCTGAGCCGCCGACCTTTAACCTGTGCCTTATTTTACTAAGTGTGTGTGTGCTCGTGTGGTTTGTGGTGGTTGTATACAAATGAATAGACTGCATGGGGGAGCCTCAGCTGTCTACCCACCGTCTGTCTACCCTGACCCCCCCCTACCTTTAAATCGGTGCAGACCAAATACACATGAACCAGATGCTCACATGCCAATACAAAGACACACAGATGATGTTTGCATACCAATACAGACACCCAAACACACACATTACGTTCCAGAGGACACACAATCTTACATGCTTTTTAGATGCTATCACACGTTGATTTTACAGCACTAAATTTTTAGCTCAAGTTCTATCAGTCATTTTATATAAGCACAGTTTTGTTGGCTTGGTTTCATTTTGCCTATTTATGTATACATGTGATGGAATGATGTCTCTAAACGCCTGACTATAGACCCATCTGCCGGGTCTTGACCCTTCCTAGAACAGCCAATCAGAGCAGGAACCAGTTGACAAAGCACCAGTCGCAGCCGAGACAGAGATATAGAGGTTAACAACAATAGAGGCACACGCTGGCAGCAAACGCTCTCCTCCTACAAAAAGAAAAAAGACCCCTATAAAGGTCTGCCCTTTCACAGATGTTTACACACACACACATATACACTGAGGAAGTGGTGATGTCACATGTATACTTCACTGAGTTAATGCATGGCAGCATACCCCATATATAGTTGAGCCCAGTTGGTGACATACATGCATGTAAAATGTATACACAGCCATTCGTATCAACTCATAGAATGTTACCAGATGACGTCACTCTTTCCCACAGTCCTCTGGTGCAGAACATCAGTGTGTTACTCCATGCAGCCTGATGAGGGCAACATAAGTCTCTGTTTGACTGGAGACACTGACAGAGCTCAAGCCTACTTCAGCAGATACACACTGGTTGCTGTACTGTTGTCATGTAATGGTTGTTGTGCTGCAACTGCTTTACAATAAACTGAGTAATGGCAGATTTCAAACTGTCTTTAAGTCACTTAGAGTGACTTTCTTGAGAAATTGTGCTGGTATGATAACAGAAAAGGTGAACATTCACTGTATACTAATAGTAGTAGGTCCTGAATTAGTTCTTTAAACCCTCTCACCAAAAACTGCACTACAGATTCCCTTCTCACTTTTCTCCTAGTATTTGTATTTTCCAGTCTGCACAACACACATTGACTTTACAACAAAGCGTTCTTTTCCTCATCAGGCAGTCATTATTGAGTCTCCTGTAGTGTAATTTGTTACAGATGATCTTTTCACTACAGTGTTTGTGCCTCTGATCGGCTCCCAGTCTGCAAACCCACCCATTCACTCTCACACCCCCCAGTCACTACTGCAACCACCAGGCTCCATGCCAAGTGCATGCACCCTTGACAGTGTAAGCCAGTAAATGAATACCACGAGAATGGTGAGAATTTACTATGTTTGTAGTGCCATGTTAAAGAAGAATTCCAGTATTGCAGTATTATTCTTATATCAGATAGCAGTTTTATATTTTTAACTCGTGTTACATTTTAATTTTTTATTTTAATTATCAGGTGATGAATTTACTTCTGAGGCTTTTTGAGTTCCCAGAATTAACAACCCTCTGATTCTGGGACATGCTCAGCACAGTACAGGAACATGTAGAGCACCATACAGATGCTCTGTTTTTGGGTCATTTGCATAATTTCTAATTAAGAAGTTTATGAGTGAGGTAGAGGAGGTTTGGAACAAGACAGAAATAGATATGAAAGAGGAATGTGAGAGGAAACCGAGAAAAACAAGAGAGTGTGCCCATGTCATTGTGTTTACGATGGGGAAATGTCTGTGTCTCGAGGTGATAGTTTGACCCCCCCCCAGCTGTCTCTGCTGATCAGTCCCACTGAAGCTCACATATAAATAAGAGAAGTGCACTATGGACATGATTCTCCTTCTCCCTTTTCTTCACAGACTCAATTGTATCTTTGTCGCAGCTAGTTCTGGAGACCTGCGTGGTAACTGTGTGGGGTGTTTTGTGTGTATGACGTCAAGTCATGGTTTGCAGTTTGTCTTGCCATGCTTCATTTGCATGTGCATTTCTAATGTTTTTGCATCGTGACGTTGTTGGGTTTTTTCTTCAGTAGTATTGGAACACTTTGCATCCCGTGTGTGTTTATGATAACAAATTCACCCAGAGCATCTTGTGCTTGTTGAGTACAGAGCTGTTGACTCACACAGCAAACACAGAATAACAGCAAACACACAAACACAATCTCCCACTGACCTATATAAATCAAAATGGCTGCTGCTGCACAGCTGTCCTCCCACACAAGATAATGACGAGCGGTAAAGTATAGAAGGAGGCAAGAAAGGCTAAAGGCAAAGCCTCGTGTGCATGCGTTTTTGCGTGTGCTTGTGTGTGTGTCTCTCTGTGTAAGGAAATAATAATAAGCTGGTAGTAGATTAAAAATGGCGGCATCTGTGGTCATAATCTTGTTCTTTTTCTCTGTCCCTGCTTGTGCATTTCAGTCCTCTCTTCACTGCATCCACTGTTCCCCTGTGATCTATTTTGCTACCTATTCCTGTCATGCCCTGCAGCTCATTCCTCCCTTCTCTCACTCTCTCCATCTATGTTTGTCTCGTTTTCATTCATTCCTGCCTCTTTAATCCCTCCACAGCATGAATCATCCTTCAATTCATGTTGCCTCAGCCTCTTTCCTCTGCTCTCCTCCTCCTCTCCTCGTGTTAAGACATCCACCATTTCCAGCCCTTCATCTCATAAGTAATGTCCTCTTCCTCTCATCTTCTTCTTTCTTTCCTCTTTGTCAAACTTGAGTGCATCTAAGCTGACATTAGCAATGAGTTGCTTCAGATTTCACTCTAATCCATGCACATGCATAGCCACACCACTCGGTCATTTGTATGCTTGCGTTTGGTCAAGCATGTGTGTGTGTTTTGGAGAGAAATCCATCATCCGTTTCATCCGTTTCAAATTTTATCATTCAAAACTGTAATGTTTTTGAAGGCTCACACACGACTGTGACTGTGTCTACTATTGCTGTCACACACTGGGACATTCGAGGAATCTGTGTTAACGACTTGTGTCTGTGTTGGAATCTTGCTGTTGATGTGGTGTTTGGCTGACTAATGTGTTTTACATTGTTTGCATCAGATATGTCACAGCACTGACAAATCTGTATATAAAAAAAGTTGATAGACATCCATCCTTGTTTGATCATGTCTTTTATTTGTTACTCTCACACGGTCTCACTCTTCTTCAGCCAACCACAGGCGGGCTGGTCATGCAGTGACGAACATCCTGGCCAAAGAGCTGATGCAGGAGGACTCGACTTCGTCAAAAGAACTGCCTTATTCCAAGAGGCACAAAACAGAGGAGAAAGAGGAGCCTAAAGAAGAAGAGGCAGAAGCACTAGAGGAATTACTGGATGCTGCCCCTCCTCGGGCTAACTAGGCAAAACAGACACTGACACTCACTGAGCAGGTGACAAAGACAAAAAGATGCGGTCTTAAAGATTTCAGGGGCCAATATAAATCTCAGATTATCTTACAAAAAAGGCCTATGTTTTACTAATCTTTGTCCTAACAAGAGCATCATGTAGTATAGCACAGGCTGTGTCTTCTCTGTGAGGACAGAGCAAGGCAGAGGGCAATGGAGGAGCTCTCACTTGAACTTTCAGATTTTGACTGTTAGATCTTTGCCAGTATCTTAATAACGTTAATTGTTTTTTTTCCACATGTGCACATATCTGTTAATGTATTTTTGACGGTTTTCTGTTTTTCTGCATTTCTACGTTCATCCAATTTAACTGTTCATTCACCAACGGGGGCGTCTTGAGGATTTCCAAAGACATACTCAGAAGGGATTTACCTTTTTTTGCGGTTGTTTCCAAATTTAGGCTGGGGACATCTGGAATTTGGCACAAATGACACACACAACCAGCTTGTGCTTTTTTGAATATTTTTTTTTTATTTTGCTATGACTGTCAAGTATACTGTATGTCTTTTGTTAACTGTTAATAATTTTTGCTGTATTGCTGAAAAAGTGCCAACAAATAGAAATCCAGTCTTCATATTCCCCTTCCTGGTTTTGTTCAGTCACTGTTTGCACTGGATTGGTGTGTGAAGCAGAAGTCACCTGGGTGTTTTCAGTTGGTTTTCCCTATAATGAATTTCACTTGTTTGCATGTACCAGTTAAATTTCACATAAACATGAGAAACATGAGAACCTGTCTAAACTGTGTTGCCACATGCCCACAAAATTTTATAAGAAAGAAAACCTTTGATCCATGAGCACAAACATTCCCATAAACTCCAGACGGAAATAACGTTAGACTGAAAGAGAAAGTTTTTTCACAGTCAGCTTAACCAAAGAAAAACCTGTATTTTAAATGGGTGTTTTCATGCGAATCCTGGCCGGAGCAGTTTACATGCCTGAGTGTTAGTGTATCAGAATTTCTTAATGTGTGTAATGAAAGCTGCCTATTTTTAGGTTTATGTGCACAATTGACTCCCTAAGTGTCTCGGTGCATGTAGGTTTATGTGTGTAGCTGTGTGTGCGTCTGTCTGTGTGTGTGCGTGTGTTGCCATCTGTGATTTTTGTACGGTACCAACCTCGCTGTCATAAGTGCTAGGTTTTGTAAACAGCTTTGTGGTCATCCTGCTGAGGATATAGCACACTGGAAAACTGCCCCAAAACTGCTGAGACAAGTATGTGTGCTTGTTCAGTTGTGTGTTTGTGTGTTGTTCGCCCACTTCCCCTCCCACTTAACTGCAGCAGTAGTCACAGTGAATGTCTGGCCCTGCTTCTTTTGGTAATAAGCTGGCACCACTGTACATGTTGCCATGATGTTGTGCTGTAATATCTGACAGAAATCCTGAGAGATGATGTCAGCGGCTTCATGCAATATTTATTCCTATGCAAACACAAAATTGAAGCGTGCACTCAAACCCTGATAGCCATCCAAGCTCAGGATGTAAAAACCACTGGGTGGACTTCAGTGGTCTTTATCAACCCATTCATTTAAGATCAGTGCTTCACATTGAGGAAAATCTTACTGGATCCACAAGTCTAGAAATTATGGAAGTAAAAAATATATATATTTTTTCTCAACATCTTCAGTGATTACATTAGTCTATGTACAATATATTTGAATGTCTCCTTAAATGGTGGAACTGACACTTAATCAACATAAGTCAACAAGGTTCTTTTAGTGTAGCAAGTGTTGCAATTTTGTCACTTAAATCCAGTAACACTGAGGAAATTTAGGCGCAGAACCTCACAGACTGCTGCCTCACAAGCATAAAATATGTCACAGCTTTAATCAGAGACATAATTGCTGTTCTATCTCTGCAACATTCTGCCTGTTCAGACAGTGGACAGTGCCAGGTGATTTTGTGCACCAGATAAATGCTGTTAAAGGAGAGGGAAATGAAAAGGATATCAGAACATCACTGGAATATTTGTTGTTTTTGTAATTTGAGTCATTCCTTTTGCTCCTAAAATTCTTTTAAGATAATGTTTTATATGTGAATTTTTACAAGTGATTGTTTTAATACATTTGAAAGGAGACAATTTTTTTCTGAGATTTCTCTATGTACACAGAATAAAGCACATAGTCATTCTGTTTGCTACAATTAAAATGTCTTAAGTAATTAAATTATGTGATTGTCTTATTTTCTACTTATGTTTGACTGTGTGCAACATGTTAAAAGTGTTTATCTGCACTTCCCTCTCTGTGCTCTCTACTGTCCTCTCTCTTATGTAAACACATTGTGCTGAAAATTTTCAGATAGTCACAGCAGTCACTGATACCATAAATGTATTGCCAATAGACAGCAAAGAACTGCATAAACAGGAATTCCAGACATTTCTATGGCTCCATAGTTACCAGAGACATTTTCCAACATTGACTGTCCATGTTTAACGGAGAACTCTGGCCTTTTTTATGCTTGGTTTGTATCCCTTGGTTTCCTCTGATGCGGTAGGAAGCAAAAAAAAGAGAAAAAAATTATGTGGCGTTGTGCAAGATATCTCGGACAATTGATTACTTAGGTCTGCTTTACCCCGAAGAGATGGGGCTGAGAGACTGCCACTCAAAACACATAATGTATTCTGTTTTTCCACATTATGTGAGTTATACATGCATAGTGGTGTCCATTAAGAGGCCAAGGGATACGACCTGAGTGTAAAAATGGCCGGACTTCTCCTTTAACATGATCCCTCACTTGGACCATTACAGTCTGTTTGTTTGTCTGAGTGTGAAAGAGACCAAAAACAGGTGATAACCTTGTGCTGTTATTCATCACGTGTCCCCTCAGTGGCCATTACAGTTTACACTCGGCTGTTATTTTTCCATCTTTTCTGTTGCCTTAATGTCAGTGTTTACCAGTTAAACTCATAACTCCACTCAGACAACAACAGAATCTGCCCTCAGGTAACAGCTTTATTTGTTTTGTCACAAAGATAGTAAAAGATTGTGGGGACCTGTGAGTGCTTGTAGCCCAGTTTAGATGTTAAGTTAAAAGACTATTTGCAATGTTACAACTTTTCTACATTTTTAGTTCAAATACCCAAAACCTGTAAAAACAGCCTGCAGTGTGTGAAATGAGTGTCATTCCCAGCCCAGACAGAGGAAGCTTACCTGTATCCTCACTGACAATCAACAGGCGCAGGTAACTCATCTCATATCATGAACAGCACTGATTCAGAAAATGATTTCCTAAAATAAAAAAATGAATCATGATTTGCCTCTGTTTCTTCCTTTCAGTGTTCAGCTGAGCAGCTCTGACTTGTGACCTGGGTCTGGAATTCCCTGATGTGTCATGCCTCCCTCCTCCGATGCAACCCTGGCGAAATAGCTTGAGGTTTTCCTGGCTTCATCTTATGTCAGTTCAGTAAGTGGATTCATTTTTGTTTTCCACCATATTCAGTACTTTGAATTCACATTTCCCCCTTGATCCATGTACAGCTTTATACAAGTTACCAAAAATGAGAATGATAACATCAGTCTAGACCATAATGTATGCTGTTTTGTTTTTATTTTGTATGTTTTGTGCTGAGAAAGCTGATTGCAGCACTCAGTATAAGCACAGTTTGGGGGGGTTACGCTAATGTTCATTACTGTACACTATGTATAGTAATGCAGTTGAAATGATTCAGTGTTCTTCTGACTGTGATTGCTAACAGAGTCCCAGCCTCTGTCAGCTCCTCTCTGATTTTACAGTGCTTCCGAAAATAATGAGTTCTGTTTTTGGACGTTGTTTTATGTCAAACACCTGGAGAATAAGGAACTCATTTCCCTCTAGCTCTCCTGTGCTTTGTGAAAGGAGGCCTCTGCGCCGTACTAAACCTGAGCTTTCACCTCATTAACTGCCCGTGTTAATTTCACCAGAGATCCCTGACTTCCTTTCATCATTTACGATCATTCTGTGGGAAAACATGCACGTGTAGGCCAGTAATGATTCTGACTTGACACTAAATCAAAAATATGTTGTTTCTTTTCCTTTGTATTCATCTTTGATGCTCTTCCTGTCTCTTTGAAAACTGAAATGGACCCAGCATCTGATCCTAATCAAAGTCAACTGTAGCAGGGTCCAAGGCTCTTTGCTTTCCCCTGGCATTTGTTGGACGTGTGTTCCTGATGTCGTCTGCTAAAGGGTTGCACAGGACATGTGTGTAGCAGAACTGCAGGGGGAGTACATGATTTATAGTACTGGGATGTTGTGCCAAATTGTGAAGAAGTGCTTGAGTGACTAACACAGTTTGGAGCAGTGGGTGAGATTTGCAAGTGAAAACAGTGAGTAGGTGGAGGATGAATGAAGGAAAGAATATATATATATATATATATATAGCAGAGCTGATGAAAAGAGGCTGAGGGACTGAAACAGAAGGTGTAAATGGGAGGAAATGTTGGCCACGATGAAGTGATTAGCGGATAAACAAAAGCAGGGGGTCTGTGAATTAAAGAGCAGTGGACTCTGTTCACACTGATGTTACTGTGGGAGCGGCGGAGAAGAGACGACCTGTCTGTGCTGTGTGTGTGTGTATGTGTGTGTGTGTTGTCAACTCATGCTTGATGTGTGTGTATCCTTTGTTAAGCTGATTTGCATTCTTGAGTAAATGTAGCCTCTAGGTGTGTTCTAATGTAGGCGTGTCAGATGTGCGTATATTCCATTACACTCTCTTGACACCACAGTTGGCTGTGTAAACACTACCTGTTAGTTTTGACAAACAGGACCTGTAAGGAAGGTAAACTCTTTGGCTGAGTTCATGTCAGCACGTGGAGGTTTGACAGAGGTCAGCGACACATTCGACTGATGCCATGTGCTCATAGTCACTCATAATAAGATACTGTAGAACTTTATTCATCCCACACTGGGGACATTCACTTATTATAGTGACAAATAAGTGAGTGTAAAACTATAGAAGCAAAAGGAAAAACATATGTGCAGAGAAATGTGCAGAAATATACATCTTTTACTCTAATATGGGAATGAGTGGATGAGGTGAATATAGAAACAAATATATAAACATGGGAATTACAGGAGATGAAATGTGAATGTTTTGATTGGCAGTGTTTGTGGTTGTGCTAAAACTGAATATACGATATACTTATGATGTAAGTTACAAATATTTAGTAGCTGTGGGTATGTTGTTGTTGAAGATGGAGGATAAATTGTGCTGGGATCCATAGAGATTTCGCATTACTATGCCTCAGGTCCTGCTGATTCCCAGACTCCCTCAGTCGCTCTTGTTGTGACATTCTAGTGAGTTGGGGGAGATTTGTATGCCTGTGTGCATGTGTGTATGCATGTGTGTGTGTGTGTGTGTGCCCTTATGTGCGTGAAGGGGGTCTGCTGAAGAAAAGAGATCTGAACAAAGAAAGGGGGCAGTGTAATTGGCTTCAGCGCTGCCAGACGACACAATGATACGGCCATTGAGTGGAATGAGTTCCCGGCAGCTGAGGACCAATGGAAGAGCAGGAGGCTGCGTTTCAAGGCCTCTGATTGGCTGGTTGAGGGAGGCTGTCGGTCTCCAGGTAGCAAAGTGAACCTTGGAGCATATCTGTCACCCCTCCGCCTCCTGCTGAGGAGGAGGAGGAACTGTGAGATGTGGAGATGTGACCTCAGCTGTGGGGAAAAGAAAACAATGCTTATACGCACTGAGCATATTATCTTAATTTTTCCCCTTTACATTCTTTTGCTCTGACACTTAGTGTATTTGTGTGAGAGTGTGTGTGTGTGTGTGTGTGTATGTGTGTGTGTGTGTGTGTGCGTGTGCGTGTGTGCTCGCACATTTCTCTGGCTGCTATTAGCAGCCTTGTTGCCAGACCTCTGAAATAAATGTTTCATTTGTCTTTAACTTGGCTGTACACTCCACAGCTCCTCTCTCCTTCTCTCAGGCCCACTTTCTGAGAACTGTGGATTAAAGCCTCACTTCATTTGTTTAGTTTGGCCGTTTCTCAACTTTCCTGCTGGTTCAAGAGAGAAATGCATTTAAACCGCACAGAAACAGCGGGTGAGTGACTGCTGGTACATAGCAGAAAGGCCATCAGCTGATGTTTTTGAGTCATAGCAGTTTATGTGTAATTTTACACGAGTGACTCTGCATAGGCACATAAACACACACACACACACACATTTCCCAGTATGTGACTGTGTGTCTCTGTGCATTGGTCATCTTGTCATAATGATATCACCTTGATGAAATTACTCGGTTTCATGTATAACACTCTCCATGTGACACACAATTAGCAGTCAATTAACATGGGCCAGTGAGTGTCAACCGATTGGCTGTGCCATCACACCACCGAATGACATCTCCATCATCACAGCGCGGCCTGTCTTCACCCTGAGGCACCAGGGTGCACACATTAAAGACACGCTGTCTGTCTCAGGCAGAGTCTGTCTGCTGCTGTCGCCATAGTACATATATATATAAATATATATATATATAAATATATGTAGTCCCATATTTCAACACAGTTCAAAACACAATTCTATTGAATAACAACTGTGTTTCTGCCCCATTATAATTTCATTATCTGAATTAGGCCTCTCATTTTTAACTATTCTGCCATTTTTATCAATCAGTTTTGTTTAATGGTGAAGCATGTATCATCCTTTTTTGTATTTGCTTCCCTTCTGCATTTCTTCTCCCTTTTCCCTAATTCACCACCAACCCCCACATTCCTTCAACACACACATCAACACACATGACTCCACATAAATCCACTGCCACTGTTTCTGTCTCTGTGCATCTTCTGCTACCAGTCCACACTGTCATGGCTCAGCCAAGTGAATTATTGTCTCTTACGGGGGATGATTTTTTTTTTTTCACAAAATGGGAGCGATTGAGAAATGAGGGTCTGTCTTCTCCTGCAGGCTGAGCTAGAGGCTGATGCAACCAGAATATCAATAAGCACCAGGGGTTGCACAGCCACATGCAGGACCACAGTGCTCTCTCTTTTTCTGCTCCCCTCCTCTTTTCTCTCTCTCACATACACACACAACCAGGAATCCCTATACATAGGTGTTGATGCGATGATACAACCATGTGGACACAACAAACCTGACATTTAATGTTGCACACAACTCATAGTGGCCACGTTTAGTCAAAATCCTGCAATTTAGCTTGGTCCTATAGTCCTGTAAGTGGTGAATCAGCACATATGTATGGAATAGTGCAGGATTAAAGCTGAAGATGTGCAGCTGCAGCTTTTTGTTCTCCACTGTCTGTCAGAGTAGGAATATTAGACTGCACACTTCCTCCCTTCACTGTTATCAGGCTGTGTTGAGCAACCCGAGGCTGAGATGGAAAAACAAAGACACCAAGCACAGAGCAGGTGATTCTGTCAGTGATGTATGCTGAGTGGAGCTGTGTGTGTGTGATGGATAAAAAGACAGTATTGATTCAGTCTCTGTGTATGCATGGGAAAACAGCAGATAGCAATGGGATCTGGAAATCATTCATTGATGTGTGTTTTCTACATGAAAGTGTATTCTTACTGATACTGATAAGACAGGGACCTGGGACAAAACTCCAAGGTCTTGACCACATGACCACAAGTTATTCCGAGCAGGAGGAAGGCGTGTTGGAGTCGTAGCTCTCTATTAATGCTGGATGTGAGGACGTTTGATGTGATGCTGTCTCCATGTTGAACCCCTGAGGCTGTTGTGTCTATCTGGACGAGTCAGGCTCTAATCACAAGGGTCTGAGTCACTGACCCAATTGACAGAATCCTCTTGTTTGTTTACTATATATTTAACTGTCCATATGTGCAAGTGCACACACACACATATTTTTTATATGTATCTTATTTGTTGTCAGCATTTATTTGTAATCATCAGATGGTAAGATTTTGTTTTTTTTTAATATCCTTAGGTGTGTGTTTGTGTGTGTGTGTCTGTGTCTGTGTGTGCGTGTGCCCCTCCCTCCTGCCCCCTATCTGTCCACATACATTGATGGAGGTAGGGGAGTTGTCAGTCCATTGACCTACATTGGCCTGCAGCAGTCTGATTTGCTTTAGGGTCAGTACATTTCTAGGTGTGGCCTGTGTGTGTCCACATGTGTATGTGTGTGTGTCCTACAAAGAATATCATGGCATAGCATGAGGTTGAGCGTGAGGTCAGGATAAGTACAGCCTACATCCACAATGACATTTACTGGTTCAATGTCCCAGATTCTAACACAGACAGAAATTCATGTCGCACAAAGCATTTTATCCAACATGGAGGCAGTTCTTTGTTGCTAAATGATCTGCTGTTGACAACCTGATTCTATTCTGTATGTAATTTGATAATGTGAGCAAATGTCGGCCCTTGTGATTTTAAACTGAATTGATGAGTTTATTCAGAGAAGATCAGGAAATTCCTTCATTTAGCTGCTGTGTAAAAAAATCTAATCCTTTTTTTGATTCCAGCCTCTTTGAGATTTGAGAATTGTGTTTTTTGATATTAGACTTTAAGTTAGACAATATATCTAAAATGCCACACGGCTTTTCATTCAGTCAACTGTTTATCATCTGTGAAGAATCAACTGACCAGTGTGAAATATATAATACAACATTTCCCAGGTTAAAATAACATGCGCCTCATAAACCCCCACTACGCCAAGCAAACGTTCGAGGCAATGACATCACTCCTTTGCCTGGTAACCATGGTTACACTTAACCCCCTGTTGGTAAAAATCAGGACCCTGCCTGACTCTCTTTGATATATGTCCTGCTGGTCCCCTCTGCTTTTCTCACCCCCCTCCCTCCTCTACATCACCGTTTCCTCTGTCACATCCCTTCTCTCCTCTTTTTCCCTTCTGTGGTTCCTTTCTTTCCTATCCTTCTCTCTAAAGCATACCTTTCATGTCCTCTCTGTCTATCCCCAACTGCTTTAAAGAAATTACATGAACCATCATGGGTTTGTCTGTTGTTATTGTCCGACCTTTGGAGTTTTCCCCTCAGTTTTAAATGGAGTATGAACGGCACCTTACCAGAGGGAAAGGGTGGATAATGCAGAGATAGAGATGAACCATAGACTGAGAAAGCACAGATGTTCTGCTGCAGCAGAAACGGGGTGTAATAACCATTGCGGATGATGCTCAGTCAAGCATAAAGTAATGATGTCTGCAGAGGATCAGGCCGGTAAACAATGAACTGAACTGAGATCAGTGGGCAGTTACAGCAGGTCAGTATGGACGCCATGAGTCACAGCTCCATACTGATAACATGAAGACAGATAGATCAAGTGTTACATTTCATTCTAGCCGGAGACGTTCCTCTGCAAAGTCGTTCAGAAAAGCCACATCCCAGAAGCATTCGCTGTAAAGCAGCTCTGGTGGGTGATTGTTCAGGCAGGGTGGGTGGGTGCAGGGTAGCAGCAGCCATTGTGCAGCTGTGGTACAGTAAGCAGCTTATGGTGTCTCTGCTTTGTTATGGGGGGTAGAGACAGGACAAAGAGGCGACACAGTGGAGACGAGCAGCGAGGCGAGGAGGGCTGAGAGACATTTCACTGATTCTCTCATTCAGTGCACAATTACCAACCATCTTTTACCTTTTGTCTTGATTCTCTGTAATCAGCATTATTTATTTGTAATTTTTCCCTTTTTTCCCCTCCTTTTGTTCTTCACTTCTTATTCTCTCTCTCCTTGGATCCACTCCCTGTGATGCTAACATGTCTTCCCCGCTCGCTACAGGCCGTCGGGGGGGTAATCACCGCCGTCTCCATCCCTCTCTACCCACCCAACTGACTCAAGAGAGGGGAGTGGAGGGGATGGATGGTGGAGGTTGCCATGGAAACTGGGAGTCTGTTGCCAGCCGACATCATCTGGTTGTTGCGGGACGCAGAGTGTGCGCATGAATATTTGAGCGTTATAGACACAGACATGCGACTGACACACAGGCGGCTCTCCAGCCCTGCACCAACCTGAGACTGAAAAACAGAGAGGACACTAAAGATGGAGAGGAGGGAAGGTGGGGAAGGGATGGATGGAGAATAGGCAGGGTCACAAAGGGAGACAGGCGTCCATCTTACCTGGGGCAGCGTGTTTCTGGTTATTTAGTTATTTGGTCTGGTTATTTATAAAAGAGAGATTAATTAAGGGACAGTAATACAGATTTTGAGCAAGTAAAATATTTTTGTACGTGTGTGGTTGCAGAAATGCTGAGATGACGGGTGAGGGAGAACAAAGAAAGAAAGAACACCTTTAATAGTCCCACACATGGGGAAATTCATATTCTACATATGCATTCGGCCGAGCTGGGAATCGAACCAGCGACCTCTTGGTCCAAAGCCCGACTCTTTAGCCTCTTCGCCACAAAGAGCAGGAAAGATGGACGGTCTGTGACGTGCTCTGAGAGAGACGAATTAGAGCATTGGAGATTGTTTTTCCTTTTCCTCTCCTTTCCTCCTTTTCTCAGAACACCCTGCAGTGTTTTCAAATGAATCCTCTCCCTGACGCTGTTACACACAGTCACTTACTCATACCATCACATTAGCCATGATTCATGCATATTCAGAAACGAGATGGTGAAGTGACTCGGGAAGTTAAATTGCAGTGAATGGAAAGACACAGACACAACAACAACCATGGCTCATGTTCTCATCACCAGCTGATAGCTCAGCCAACAGTGAAATGAAATACAGTTAGATTATAACATAGCATCTTCATCTGTCACTCTGTGGTCAGTTCAAACCTCTGCTGTGTCTTGTTTTGATTCCCTCTGCTGCCTGATGTGTTGAACACCTGTAGATTTAACCTGTCTCCCACTGAGACTGCTGACGTTCAGGCCGCTGGCAGGACATGAGCTATAGCGCTTACATTATTCCCCTGGCTCCCTTTGTTGATTTCATGTGTTTAGGTCATTTGTTATTCCCTGGCGATTCACAAATATGCGACTTTCTCATAACTTTCCCAGAATGTGCTCATATGGATCTGCCGCTGCTTCCTTTAGTTCTGTCAAATTGTGATTTTTGATGTCAGTGCTGATGTTGGTTGAATGTGTGCTCATTCTCAATGCTTGTACATTTTATTTTATTTCATTTGGACAGAGGGATTTTTCACATTGCTCGTCTTAATTTGAAAATCCTGGACTCTGGTGTCTGGTTTTCTTATCAAACAGCCAGCAGACTAAGTAAAACGAGTATAAACACAGTTGTATGTTCAAGATGAAATCCCCTGAGCGTTTGCATTCCAGCCTGCAGGAACAGTAGTGTGTGTTGATCCAGGGAATGAAGCGGAGTACAGGGGGTGGGGTTGGAGGGAAGCTTGGTAGGCCATGCTTATTAGCCTGAAATATCCATGCAGCAGCTGCACCATTTCCGCGGCAACACCTGTCGCCATGGTGCTGAGTTGTCGACATGCCTGCGTGTCAGTGTCTGCATGTGTAATAGGCTCAGTGTGTCTGACCATTGAGAGGACACACATGCAGTGATGCTGTGATGTGCAGCCACACACACAGAGACCTCTCTAGGATCTCTAGTGTTTAAGAAAGCTGTCATTCAGAACAGAAGTGGATATAGAGGGTTTTTTGCGTCACTGACATTTTGTTGCATTCTCATATTTTATTCAGTCATTTTCCCCTGTGTTCCCTCCTGGCTTCATTCCTTTTTTCCTAACTCAGATTAGGGATTTTTTTAAATGTTTCCATGACAACCCCGGTGTTGGATGAAATGAATTAGATATTCTGTACTGTCCTGGGGGTGTGGCAGCTGTATGTGTGTGTGAGTGCTGTATGGGGGAGGGGTGCATATAGGTCTGTAAAGAGGGATTGGGGTTATGGTTATATGTGTCGGTGTGTGTGTGTGTGTGTGTGGGTAGACAATGCCCCCACAACCACATTGCAACACAATGAAGCTTTTGATTCCTTAAAAAACACAAATTTTCTGTCCTGTGAATTGAATGAAAATCAATATAGGAAAATAGCTTGACTTTACTGCCTCTGTGAGTTTTACACTCTTGACCTTTGACTTAATTCAAACCACATCTTCTCTCCCTGCATCCTCTCTGCAGCAAAATCACAACATAGCAACCAATCCTCTCTCTCAATGACAATAAATCCCACCCTCACTGCCCTGCAGTCTGTCTTTCCCCTCAGTCCCGTCTCCCTGTCTCCCCCCTGTCTGATTTCCATCCTCCCAGCTGAGACAACAGGCATGAGAGCTCTTGGCAAAGACGATGGAGACAGGGAGACTTTTCAGATGAAGAAAAAAGGAGTTTGCTTCCTTGAAAAGGAGCATTGTGTTCTTCTTCCATGTTGCTTCAGCTCCGTCCCTGTGATTTAGTCGAGCCAGCAGCCAACACATTACTGTGTCTCTTTAAATCAGGCTTGTGTTAGCCTTAGCAACGTTCAGGCCCCAGCGCTCCTGCTTTGTCTCGTGGCCAAAGACTGCTGCGCTGTGTCTGATGAGCACATTCCTTTCATCTCAGGAAAACAGGTCTTTCATACAATAAATATCACGTGTCTAGCAAAACATCGAGGCGATGGCAGACGGAAGACAACATGTGTGTCGGACAGTCAGGGTTTATTTTTGGAGCTGGCCGAGTCAGCCAAGTGAAAAAAAAGCTTCATTCCTTTCTCTCTCTGTTAATTTTTTATTGAGAACATCCATTGAAGACATAGCAGAGTGTGTATCCCTCCTGTCTCTGCACTGCATTAGAAGACTTAACCCACGGCTGCCTGCTCCTGCGTCTCTGAAATGTTTCAAATGCAATCTCCATCAAGTGTGTCATTTGGATTTCGACACTGCTTAATTTGACTGTGTAGTAGCGGATGTGTATGTGCTTCATCTCAGAGCTATCCCCTGCTAATGTCCCGATTAAGCTGGTGTTTATCCCTCAGTTTGCAGATCCACAGAGTGGAGCTCTGTTCTCCAACATGTGGTGACCCAGCACACTGCAGAGACAGCTGCAGGATGGGAGGAAGGGGGGGTGAGGGTCAGGGAAGGAAGAAGAGAGGAAGTCAGTAAAGGAGGATGAGGGGGTGGGTTGCTTCCCTTACTGGGGAGATATAGTAAAAGAGGCGCGGAAACTCTCTTCCTGTCGCGCCACAAGCAGCCAGCTGCGTCATGTCCTGCTCTTTCCACACATGGATCAGAGGTGATCCTCCTCGGCCTGAAATGAGATCCTTGTTTCCTCTCTGGCTGGACGTTTCCTGCAGCTCCCACACTGAGATAGAGGAGAGGCAGCTCTGATTTCTGTCTGTCAAATTAGACTGAATGTGACTGTGAGGCTGTTAAGGAAATTTGCTTTTCAATTAGTCATCCAATTTTATGTGTATAAATATATGACTTCCTCCGTAAACACTTTACACACTGACCTACACCCTTAACAACGGTGTAGGTCAGTGTGTAAAGCGTTTACACACTTTGGCTTGTGAGTTGCGTCAGAATGTCTTTTCTGATTGTGCCAGTGTTGTGTGTCTCTGGGCCGCCACACGCCTGCCTGACTGTGCGTGTACAGGTGTCACATTCAGGATGTGACGATGTCTGTTTCTCTGTCTTGCGTCCAGGCTGTTAATGTTATTACTGCACACAAGCAGTTCATTGTAAATTTTCCAGTCTGATACAGCTTCCCCTATCTCTGGTTTAAAGCCTTCCTGACTGCGTATGATTGTGTCACACTATTGTATAGCTCTGTCTGTGTGTGTGTCTGTGTGTGTGTGCATAATCAGCAGGAATGTGCTTAATTAAGAGCGATAAAGGGGGGGTCATAAAAGAACAATCTCCCCGTTCTTTTGGGTCTCCCCTCCAGGAAATTGGTGACACATGGGGACAGTGAGGACATCAGGGGTCTCTGTGAGTCACAGGATGACAAACATCAGCTGACAAAGTCCTTCTTAAGCTATTTTCGAGGCCAACAGTATACAGTGTTATGCCCCCCCCCCCTCCCCCGTGAGTAATACTTCAGTTTCCGTAGATTGTTAACCAAAATTAGAACGACTGTCAGTGGCAGCCTGTGCTTTAAAGCTACAGAGAATCTAACTGAAAAAAACACCCACAGTGTTTTATTACCTCTGACTCATCCACTTGTGTCTGTGTGTGGGATAGACTCCACTCTGCTCTGCCATGTTTTCTGCATATGTCTCTCTGTGATGCCAGGTTTGACTCATGGCTGAATATGTTTGTCCTCCTCCTGCTGGTCATTCAGCTCCGCCAGGCCTCGAGTGGAGCCAACAAGGGCCACGGCATAGATCTGTAATGAAGATGTGGACACGAGGAAAAGCATCCAGTGCTGGGGCTGACAGTTGCTGTGGCAACCGCATAATATGGGCGAGCAGAGCGGCCATTTTGGGCATGTGAGTCTGCAGTGTTTGATGTGGAAATGATGCTGTCAAAATGGTTTTATTTCATATAAAAGGAGCAAGGCTTAACAGGATAAAACAATATTTGATTAAAATCTAGACAACAGTCATTTTCATATGAATGAAAACATCTTTATTCACGTATCCCCTCAGATGTGTCACAGCCGCTGGTGTTGGACGACACCTGGTTCCTGAGCAACACCCACATCTTCGCCATCTCTCCAGCTCAACAGTCTCCTCTTCCATCCCCCTACATCTGCATCGGTGAGTTATAGCCTGCTCCTTTTGTTTTGCTTAGTGACGTCTCCGGGGGGCTATTTATAGGGACATATGTTATTGTGTAAGACCTTGTGAAAGGCACAGAGAGCCTGAGCAGGCCATGTTCCCCCCTAAGCTCTGGTATGATGACCCGGAGCAAACGTGAATAAGTTTAGTCAGGCAATTCCTGAAGTGTTGGCAAAATAATCATTTTTAAAATTACCTTATATAACTATATTAACTCAGTTAATAGTCCATAACGTCATTACTGTACAAGCCACATGGTGAGCCAGAACCTGGGTTTGACCCCTGGTCTCTCCGATGAAGGGGCAGGCTCTTACCACTGCATTACTGTGACAGTCAAACCTTACCAGAGATCATTCTCAAGACTGCCACGGTCCCCTAGAAACCTCAGTCCCAAATCCATAACTTTGACTCAACCCAAAGTTATGGAATACAAACGTAAATAGTAAACAAATGACACAAACCAAAAATTATCTGAATGATTTCAGAATCTTTTTATTTGAAATGTCAGTGTCCAAGAGAAAATAAAACAGCAATATAAATATTAGCATAAAAATAAGAGAATAACACAGGGATATAGCATGGGGACTAAGCATTTGATAAGAAAGATAAAACAGCAGGATAGAGCAGTATTAATTCAGCAGCGGACGGACTTACACATATATAATATTTATAGTCATTTGTTCATATGGACAGAAAGAGAATGAGAGGCATTCTTTCACAAATGCACAAGATAAAATCACCGCAAAAGAACATTAAGAGGTTACAGAAGGGTAGAAACAGTTTCATCTTTTTTTTTGTTTTGTTTCTTTACATGGTGATAAAAGATAGAGAGAAAATGAACACAAAAATATGCGCAACACATATCACAAGTTTACTAGTCTACGTGTGTCACTTTGTTTACTTATCTAAAGTTATCTTTAATTCGTTTATTTACACTGAAGAATTAGTTGGCTTTTAATGGTGCTTAGTTACTACATTGCAACACAAACTTTTTTGACCGTTGTTTTTCTTATTTTTCTTGAAAAACAAAATGCAACACATTCCAGTAGTAAGCCACGCCTTGTGAAGAGGGACTTTTAGTTTGAAAATGTTGGACAAGGTCCCTACAATACAAACAACTGGCTATTACCATCGACAGGACTTGTGTTTATTTACAGTGGAGGAGAGCCGTACAGCACCAGGGAGTGGAAGGGTGAGGTGGACGGTAAAGAGGCTGAGGTTTCCCATCGTTTTGTTTTGTTTTTTTCTGTGTTTTCAAAGGGTTCTAGAGTGGTATCTCCTCCCAGCAGGGACAGATGTGCCTCAATCTGTTGACCTCTACCTGGGTCAGTGCATTAGAGAAAGTTTTGGGGGTGGGCAGGTCAACAGTGGTTCCTCTGTACATTCAGTGGGTAGAGCCAGGGTTGTTCCCAACCTTCCTGGCTGATGTTATGGTGCATCCTCAGTCTGTGTACCCTTCACCACAATCCCTTCCACTCCTCTGAGCCAGCCTGCAAGTTGCCTTTTTCTCATGCAGTTGGATCTGGCTAGGGCCCTATAGACAGCTGGATGGCAACGTAAAGACTTGTCTTATACAAACAACTTCTCTATACTATAGAATCATGATCTCCCAAAGAAAATAAAACACTTGTTAATGTGTCACATCAATAAGTTTCTTCAGCACTTCAGAATAGTGAGGGGAAAATACTCCATTAAGGCCTTAAGGGCCTGCAAAGTGTCTAGAAACTCCTAAGCACTTAAATTGACCACATCTAAAGACCAAAGTGATATACTACCCCCTACATCATCTCACCTTCAGAATATGAACAGTGCATTTCTCTTAGTTTGGCTCTCAGTGTGGGATAGTGAGTGTGGGGAGGACACAAGCTGGGTATGTAGAAGAGATGGCAAAGGGTGCAGGGCATGTGTCCATCTGGAGGTGTTACACAAGATGCCAGTGCCTGCTGCTTTATCACCAGTATCGACAACATGGCTACTGCCTACATTAAACAATGTCATGCCACTCCGCCCTCTGCCAGCCCTTCTTGGGTGCATGCTCAGGTCATAAAAAATAACAGGAGATTATAATATTGTCGTTTAAACTATGATTACAAAAGTATTTTTCTTTTTGTGTCAAGTAAATGCTACATGTGCATTATGTTGACCTGCGATTGAGGGGAGGTTAACAGACTCAAGATGTCCACCTCTTTGCTTTTGCGATGCATAGTTTGTTAAGTCTAAACTAGTATATGTGGTTTGAACCTTAAAGAGCATGCAGAAGAGTTTGTAATATCTTATGCTGCTTTCAGGGTCCGAAAGCATAATGACTAATGTGTTCGGACCCGGAAAGTCTGATCCTATATTGGAATCTAATGGACAGCAAAGAGTGTACAGCTGACTTTCCATCACAGGGAAAGAACAATAAATCCAACATGAAAGACATCAACATTTCATCTCTTAATACGTCACTTCTTATAGCCTTGTCATCCGAGCAAGGTTCAATACACTGAATCTCTTTGTCCAAGTTAATTTGATTCTGCCAAAAGAAAAAAAAAAAACAGTAACCCCCCATACCCTGCCAAAAATATCTACCAACAAAGATTACAGGAGCACTACCAAACCTTTAGCACAGCACGGGTTATCAACACTATTATGAGCCTTCAACACATTCAGCTTCTTCAAGACACTTTCTCAAAGAACTATCAACATCGTCCAAGCGTCCACAAATTGATTTGTTGTCAATATTTCGAGCGTGTGAGATAGCAGAGCTGTTAGATACCTCATAGGACATGGGGGGTCAGGTCAGGCCGGGTTTGTCATTCCTCCACCTTTTTTCATCCATGTTTACTTCTTTTCCTTCTTGGTGGACTTCTTCTTGGAGGCGGGGGTCTGTGCGGCCTTGGGGGGCTCGGGCTGGGCCGAGGCCTGGGGCGGGGGCAGCGCCTGCTGGGTGGCCTGCTGGGCGGTGGCCTGCTGCTGCTGGGGGTTGGAGGTGAGTGTAGCCGTGCTGCCAGGGATGTAGACGTTCTGGCGGTAATCAGGCACGTGCTGCAGAGTGAACTGGGGGCTGTAGCGGGTGCTAAGGCCCATGGTGCCAGGTCCCAGGGTGGCCGTAGCCTCACTCACTTCTGGTAGAAAGAGAGACACAGTAGGGGGATAAAGGGAGAGGGGGGAGACGGAGAGAGGGATGAAACTTGTTAGAAAATAAGAATTTGAGGGGTCTTTGTGTGACAGTGTTACACAGAGGTGGTAACACTCATAAAATACATTTAGAACATTATTAGTACGTGATTAAATGTAGATGAGGTAGTTTGACCTTTAGATTTAGTTCAACCACGCTCAGGAAAACATGAGATCGAACTAAAATTAAAAAAAGAAACCTCAGAGCCGGAGGAAATGCTACTAAATGATTCATGATGTGCAAACATTTTTTTTCCTATTTAAAATAGGAATTAAACAGTTTCTCGAGGACAGGCTTGTATTACTGGTTTTCTGTCATGCATGCCTGGAGTCTGTGTGTGAATGACGTAGCTGCTCAGCTGCTCATAATTCTCCCACAGCCCCTGCATTGCAGAGCCCAGACACAAACGCTCCTCCCCCACCTCTCGTTCCTCTCAACCTATATAAACACATATGCTCAGGAAAACTGCCGTGCTAACTGTGCTGGCTTCATACTGAAACAACAATTTTTGAATATTCATCCTGCTGTGACGCAGTGCTTTGATTGTGGGATTTCTCAGAAGAGAGATGAGAGATGACCTTCAGTATTTACTGTTGTTCTTTCCTTCCTGATAGCTGTGTGCGTGCTCGTTAACTTGGTGCTGACATGCAGGTTCCACTTAGGCCCAAAACAGAGCTTGACCGAGTTAAAATAACAGTGGAAACAATGACTTGAATCTATTTGTTGTGTTTGTACCTTCAACATTTCTGTGTTTCTTGTGTTTTGCCTTTTTGCTTGTATATTTTTATTTGTGCGTGTGTGTGTGTCCTCTGTGCTGGCAAGAGGCAGACTAAGTCTGGGTTTGAATAAGAGAAAAGGACCTGATAGAGAGGAAGGGGCAATGTGATAAGGTATAGGACTCACCGTTAGCTGCAGCCATCAGGGCCTGGAGCTGCTCAGCTTCAGTAGGGGGCTGGGGCCAGGGTCCAGTTCCCATGGCAACCTCAGGTCCTCCAGTTGCCCTGTGGAGAATATGAGAATATTGTAAATAACTAGTCTTGAGTCCTCCTGGCTGTGTGTAAATGTGTGTTTAGCTCATTTGTTTGACAGTTGGTGGTTTAGCACGTAAAGGCAAAGCAGCTGACGGCAAAGTACACAGCCTGAAGAAAACTCTGCGAGGATATCGAGGATGTATAGTTCACAAAACAGGGTGTGTCGCAAACATATACAAACACTTTAAAACACGCTCTTATTCAGAAATGTGCAAATGTGCCTGCACATAGACACACATTGGTAAGCATGTTCACACACACAGGAACCACTGCAGCATTCATATTTCCTATACGACCGTGAGCACCATGTCGTCAAGTAAATCTGATTAAATATTTAATGATCCCATCTTTAAAGGAAATAGCTGTCTACATAGCCACACATGCAGTGTTCAGTGAACATTACCACCTGGGTAAACTTCACCTTCAAAGGCTTGTTTATTTAGTATGCAGTTTACATGTGGGCGCAACAGAGGAGGAAGACTTCCAATTGTTTGTGCTCACCTACTCATTTCCATACCCACACCATTATGTCGTAAAAATGAGCAAAAAACAACATTTTTAGTATGATGTTTTTTGCTAATTTTGACACCATTTTGTCCCAAAAAATGACCAACAAATTTTGTTACAGACAAGAGCATGGAATGTGTGTGTTTTCTTATCTCTCTCTTCCTCATCTATTTCACTTCAGGTGACTTGACTGAGCTCCATCTGCGTTGAAGATGGCTGACCTGGCTGACCACTTACAGAAGGGAAGCTCAGGAGGAGGAGTGTCTAATTTTCCAGCATGTAAAAGTAAGTACAATCATGAAAATGCAGAATAATATACAATGTTGTCAAAAAGGATTTAAAAACGTCATTGTATAATAGGTCGTCAAAAAATTAACAAAAACGTAATAGTACCGTCCGTCAAAAAGTCTTACTATAGTATGTCGAAATTTTTCATAAAAAGTCTTATTTTTCAAATACGTCCAAAATGTCAGAAAAGACAATCTAATATAGTGAGGCATTCAGAAGAATTCTAATTTTTGGAAAATATCAGAAATGTGGAAAATGCGTTTTAGTATAGTAAGACGTCGTGAGTTTTTTTTTTAGATTGGCAGGAAATAGCGTGAAATCATCCCCCAGGGTGATATTCTCTCCATTAGACGCCAGAAAACCTCATTTTGGCATGGGTCAAAAATCGGACCAAAACGTAAGGGGTTAGTATGTCGAAACTGTCCAAAAATGGACATCGTTTAAAAGTGGAAAAAACGCGCTAGATTTGCTAAAAATAGTGTGAAATCATCCCCCAGGGTGATATTTTCTCCATTAGACGC